>OX419733.1:0-389193 GCA_948477245.1 Thumatha senex
ACCCTGCGAGTCGGTTTTAAGGTGAGGCGGAACACCGCGGGGTTTAGTGGGTAGGACGGCCCTCTCTCACGGGCCGGGAGCCCCACACACCGTCCCTGCTGCCCCCGCAGCAGGGATGACGGTGCGTAAATGCATTCCCCGCGAAAACAAAAAAAAAAAAAAAAAAAACCTAACCTAACCTAACCTGGGGTGGGGTGTCGCTGCCGGCTGTGGTGCAAGCCATGGTCGGCAGCCAACAGTGTTGGGCCGCCGTCGCCTCGTTTGCTAGCGAGGTGATGGCGGCGAAACGAGAGGAGTTGCGGGTGCGGGAGCGTACGGGACAGACGCTCCCCGCCCCGCCGTCCGGTTCGGGGGCGTCGACGTGCTGATTACATGCGCGCCCCCGAATAGTGTCTGGCCGTGGGCGGAAGGTCGGGGGACCCCGCCCAACTGGCCACTCGGCGACGGGCACCCTTTCTGTGTTCCAGGGGGTGCCCACTCTTTGCGCACGCCCGTACCGGCCGCTCTCACCTCCTCTGCTTACAGAGGAGCGCTCGAGAGCGGTGGAGGTGCGGGCTAGTTCTTCAGCTCCTTAGGGAGCTCCGGGGTGGTCGCTTATCGACCGCCCCGAGACGGACCCCTCCGTTCTGGGGTGCCCCTTGCCGGCTCGCAGTGATTTAACCTCAGGCCTACCCTGCGAGTCGGTTTTAAGGTGAGGCGGAACACCGCGGGGTTTAGTGGGTAGGACGGCCCTCTCTCTCGGGCCGGGAGCCCCACACACCGTCCCTACTGCCCCCGCAGCAGGGATGACGGTGCGTAAATGCATTCCCCGCGAAAACAAAAAAAAAAAAAAAAAAAAAAAAAAAAAAAAAAAAACCTAACCTAACCTAACCTGGGGTGCTAGGTCGGGGAACCTCCACGTTGGCGGTTCAGTTTCCTATCCCCCCCGGGGACCGCCCGGGTGGGAGTGGAAACTGGGCTTTGCTGGTGCACCCTGGAGCATCGGCTAATGGGCGCAGTCTTCAGTACTGTGTGTGTTAACCAATGTACCAATATCCCGACAGTCGACCCCATGTCGTGGGGGTCGTAGTGTGGCAGGCCTGCAAGGCCAAAACCTGTGGGGCACCTGGAGCACCCCACAGTATCAATCCCGCTCCCTGGAATGAGCGTCACCCAGGGAGTCGACTCTCTTCGTCTCCTTATCGTGGGAATAATTATGGCTTATGAATCTAAAAACAAAAAACGATCGATCATCTCCCCTTGTGGGGGACAAAACAACGAAAATGGCACGGAAATGGACTTGGAATTGCACAGCGTTAAGGCTGTTGAGGAGGTTAGGCCCGGGACTCCGATCCCAGGCCTAAAGGAATTGCGAGTGGCGATGTCGCGGTGCGACACACCGCCGCGCCGAGTATGTGGAGACCTGCTGCTGTCGGATTCCGACAGCAGTGTGGTCTCGATGATAGAGGTGTCTCCTGGTCCCTCCCCCTCCCCGCTTTCCCGGCTGTGGCGTAAGCGCCGGAACTCGGGGTCAGAAGGGGACAGTGAGGAGTCGGCTGGCACCGTTTCTGCCCGGGGCCAGCCCGGTAAGCGGGGCCGCGGTCGCCCCCCAACAACGGGGCAATACATGGGCCTCGCCAAGGCGAAGGCCGAATTAAACGCGGCCAAAGAGCGGGAGCTAGAGCTCCAAGCAGAGGAGGAGCTCGCCGAGGAGCTCCGAAGGAGGGAGGAGAGGCGACTCTCCTTCCTTCGTCAGTCTCCCGCTCCAGTGGAGACATCGTCAGTTTCTGCTTCGGACCTCAGGGCCGAGCAATTGGAAAAGGCAGTCGAGGAGGCGGTGGAGGCGATCCGCTCCATCGCCCACAAGTCCTCCCGTCTTAAGGGGCAGAGCGTGCAGGGCCTGAGGTCCGCCGCTGCGTCAATTGTGGAATACGTGCGGGAATTGCGTGCCCGCACGGTATCTGAAGAAAATGCCCGTCTGCAGCGTGAGCTAGCTGCTATGCGGGCGGAAATTGAAATGCTGAAGAAGCAAGCGAGCTCCCCGCCGTCGATGTCGCGCGAGGAGGTTCTATTCCTCCTAGATGCGCGCTTCGACGGCATAGGAGATCGCCTGCTCCCGGAGCCGCGACTGCGCCCGCCGCTGCAGGCGGATGCTCGCAATGCCGCCCGTGCCACCGAAAGCTCCACCGTCGGTGCTCGCAAAGCACCCTCCCAACTGTCCGGCACTTCTGGCGTTGTCGCTGGTGCCGCCCGCATTCAGACCGCTGGCGCCGCTGCCGCCGCGCGTCCCTCTGTCCCCGTCTCCGGCCCTTCGTTGGAGGAGACGGGGGCTCCTTCAGCCGCTTCGCCGGCTCCCTCCCCCTCTTCAGGAAAAAAGAAGAAAGCCGGCAAGCGCAAGAAGAAGAGCGCTGCGGCCAGAGAGGCTAAGGCGGCGCGCCAGGAGCGCCTGCCACCGCCACCCACCCCTCGGCCATTAACCGAGGCCTGGAACGTGGTGGCTGGGCGACCAAAGAAGGCGCCGGCGGCAAAGCCGCCAGCGACGAAGTCTGCACCGGCGCCCGCCATCGTGCCTGCCGTGGGGAAGCGCGCCCCTAAACTCCGCGCCCCGCGAACCGCTGCAGTGGTGATAACGCTGCAGCAGGACGCGGTAAAGAGGGGCGTTACATACGCCTCCAAGCTAGCCGAGCCTAAATGAAGATCCGTGGGGGCGCCCGTACAAAGCCGTGAGTGACAAACTCCGGCCCTGGGCGCCTCCCCTCACCAAGTCTCTCGAGCCCTCATTCGTCGGCCACGTCGTCAGTTCCCTCTTTCCTGCGCGGGAAGAGTGGGTCCCACCGCGGATGGCACCAAGCCAGACGCCGGCAGACACAGAGGCGATGATTCCGCCCGTGTCAGATGCCGAGCTCGGGGCGGCGGTCCTCAAACTCAAAACGAGGAACCGCGCCCCCGGTCCGGATGGCATCCCTGGGCGCGTCATCGCCCTGGTCATGCCGGCGTTCGAGGAGGAGACGCTGTCTTTGTTGTCGGAGTGTTTGGCGTCGGGTAAGGTCCCGCGACAGTGGAAAACCGGGCGGCTCGTGCTGTTGAAGAAGCACGGGCGCCCGGCCGAGTCGCCGTCGGCCTATCGCCCCATCGTACTGCTCGACGAGATGAGCAAGCTGCTCGAGCGGGTGCTCGCGGCGCGTCTCGTCGGGCACCTGGAGGGGGCGGGGCCCAATCTCAATGACGGCCAGTACGGTTTTCGTCGCGGGAGGTCGACCCTGGACGCCATTTCCCGGCTCAGGGACAGCGTCGAGGAGGCGGTCGGTCGGGGGGAGGTGTTGCTGGCGGTGTCGCTCGACATCGCGAACGCCTTCAACACCATCCCCTGGCAGACCATCGCCGAGGCGCTGAGGTACCACAATGTCCCGTGGTACCTCAGGCGCATTCTTGCAGACTATTTTGTCGACCGGGCCATCTCCTATCCGGCCCGGTCGGGAGTAGTCCGCACAAATATGTCGTGCGGTGTTCCACAGGGGTCGGTTCTGGGTCCGCTCCTGTGGAACATCGGATATGATTGGGTCCTGCGCGGTGCTACTCTTCGGGGAGTCGGCGTCCTCTGTTACGCCGACGATACCCTAGTTACCGCGCGGGGCCCAGATTTTCGCGAGGCGAAAGTCCTGGCCACCGCGGGCGTTGCCCAGGTGGTCAGCCGCATCAGGGCGCTAGGACTCCAGGTGGCCCTCGAAAAGTCCGAGGCCGTTTTCTTTCACGGGCCTCGGCGAGGGCCACCTCGAGATTGTCAGATTGTGGTGAGCGGCACCCCCATCGCTGTCGGGTCGAGTATTAAGTATCTTGGTTTGGTACTCGACAGCCGATGGGGCTTCGTCGAGCACTTCCGGCGTCTGTCGCCAAAGTTATTGTCGTACGCCGGAAGGCTGGCGAGGCTGCTCCCCAATCGGGGAGGCCCAAATAGTGCATGCCGTCGCCTCTACGACGGTGTAGTGCGCTCAAAGGCGTTGTATGGAGCGCCCATCTGGGCGCACGCCCTCTGCGCCAAGACAATCCCGCTGCTGCGGCGTCCGCAGCGGTCGATTGCGCAGAGGGCGGCACGAGCGTACTGCACCGTCTCCTACGAGGCGGCGTGCCTAATTGCAGGAAGCCTCCCTTGGGATCTCGAGGCTGGAGTCCTCAAAAGTGTTTATGAGGAAAGCGCCCTGGTGCGTAGAAATGGTGGACGGCCCCTTCCGGACGAGATCGACCGCTGGAGACAGTCGGCTCGCGACGATCTCTTCCGGAAGTGGGCCGAGAGGTTGGTAGGCCCCTCAGTTAGCCCCCGGCTCGTGGGGGCTGTCCGGCCCGTCCTGCGGGCTTGGGTGGAGAGGGCACACGGGGCGCCGACATTTCACCTCAGTCAGCTCCTCACAGGCCATGGCGTATTCGCCAAGTACCTGTGGGAGGTGGCTGGGGTGGAGCCGGACCCCGTGTGTCGCCACTGCTCAAGTGGCGTCGTGGACACGGCGGAGCACACACTCGCCGTGTGCCCGGCGTGGGACGGGCCGCGTATCGCCCTTACCGGCCTTGTCGGAGTTGATTTGTCGCTGCCGGCTGTTGTGCAAGCCATGGTCGGCAGCCAACAGTGTTGGGCCGCCGTCGCCTCGTTTGCTAGCGAGGTGATGGCGGCGAAACGTGAGGAGTTGCGGGTGCGGGAGCGTACGGGACAGACGCTCCCGCCCCGCCGTCCGGTTCGGGGGCGTCGTCGTGCTCATTACATGCGCTCCCCCGAATAGTGTCTGGCCGTGGGCGGAAGGTCGGGGGACCCCGCCCAACTGGCCACTCGGCGACGGGCACCCTTTCTGTGTTCCAGGGGTGCCCACTCTTTTCGCACGCCCGTACCGGCCGCTCTCACCTCCTCTGCTTACAGAGGAGCGCTCGAGAGCGGTGGAGGTGCGGGCTAGTTCTTCAGCTCCTTAGGGAGCTCCGGGGTGGTCGCTTATCGACCGCCCCGAGACGGACCCCTCCGTTCTGGGGTGCCCCTTGCCGGCTCGCAGTGATTTAACCTCAGGCCTACCCTGCGAGTCGGTTTTAAGGTGAGGCGGAACACCGCGGGGTTTAGTGGGTAGGACGGCCCTCTCTCACGGGCCGGGAGCCCCACACACCGTCCCTGCTGCCCCCGCAGCAGGGATGACGGTGCGTAAATGCATTCCCCGCGAAAACAAAAAAAAAAAAAACCTAACCTAACCTAACCTAACCTAACCAGGTGGGGGTGCTAGGTCGGGGAACCTCCACGTTGGCGGTTCAGTTTCCTATCCCGCCCGGGTGGGAGTGGAAACTGGGCTTTGCTGGTGCACCCTGGAGCATCGGCTAATGGGCGCAGTCTTCAGTACTGTGTGTGTTAACCAATGTACCAATATCCCGACAGTCGACCCCATGTCGTGGGGGTCGCGGTGTGGCAGGCCTTCAAGGCCTGCGTATTGATGTAAGCTCCCGGCCTGGCCGGTAGTAGCGCTTCGTTTACGTCCTTCGTTCTCGTTGTCGTTGCTCCCGGCTTTGCCGGTTGAAGCTTTGTTTTGCCGTCGTGTGGACGTGCAGTTGACCCCATTGCACGAGGGGGTCGTGGTATGGTGGGCCTGCAAGGCCCACGGTTCTTGCGATAGCTCCTGGCCTGGCCGGTTGTAGCGTTGCGTGTTTGATGTCGCTCCCGGTACCATCCGGTAGTAGCGAAGCTTTGTGGTGTGGACGCGTAGACCTACTGCTCGCGCAGGGGCCTACAGGCATTCGTGCCAGCGTCGGTGTTGGGGAGGGCTAGCCCCCCTCCCCGCGTTTCGTAATCTCCGGGGTCTTCGCAACAATCCAACTGGTGGCACCAGTTGGTACGCGGTGGTCCTTGGGACCGAAGGGCTTGCCTTCATTGGCCGGCCCGCGACAGGGAATAGTCTATAACACCCGACAGCGAAGTCGTTAAAACCTGTGGGGCACCTGGAGCACCCCACAGTATCAATCCCGCTCCCTGGAATGAGCGTCACCCAGGGAGTCGACTCTCATCGTCTCATACTCGTGGGATTAAATATGGCATTTAATAATAATAAACTAACTAACGGATCGATCTTCTCCCCTTGTGGGAGACAAACTAACGAAACTGGCGCGAAAATGGACTCTGAATTGCTAAACGTTGAGGCTGTCGAAGAGGTGAGGCCCGGAACTCCGATTCCAGGCCTCAAGGAACTGCGGGTGTCGGTGTCGCGGTGCGACACACCGCCGCGCAGCGTGAGGAAAGAGCTGCAGCTGTCGGATACCGACAGCAGCGTTTGCTCGTTGATGGATGTGGCCTCGGGTCTTCCTTCCCCTCTGAGTTCCCGGCTGTGGCGTAAACGCCGGAACTCAGGGTCGGAGGGGGATAGCGAGGAGTCGGTTGGCCCTAACACTGTCCGGGGCCAACCCGGTAAACGTGGGCGAGGACGCCCACCTACTACTGGGCAGTACGTCGGCCTAGCAAAGGCCAAGGCCGAGTACATCGAGGCCAAGGAGCGGGAGCTAGAGCTCCAGGCAGAGGAGGAGCTAGCGAAAGAGCTCCGAATGAGGGACGAGAGACGTCTCTCCTTCCTTCGCCAGTCTCCCACTCCGGAAGAAGAAGAAAGGCAAGCGAAGAAGAAGCCACCAGCTGCGGCGGATCTCAGAGCCGAGCAGCTAGAGAAGGCGGTTGAGGAGGCGGTGGAGTCGATCCGCTGCATCGCCCACAAATCCTCCCGCCTCAAGGGCCAAAGTGTACAGGGCCTAAGGTCCGCTGCAGGTAGCATAATGGAACACGTGCGGGAACTACGTGCTCGCACGGTTTCTGAAGAAACCGCCCGCCTGCAGCGGGAGCTGGCTGCCATGCGGGCAGAAATAGAAATATTAAAGAAGCAGGCGAGAGCCCCGCCGTCGATGTCGCGCGAGGAGATTCTGTTCCTCCTGGACGCGCGCTTCGACGGCATTGGGGACCGCTTGCTCCCAGAGCCGCGACTGCGCCCCCCCCTTCAGGCAGACGCCCGTAATGCCGCCCGCTCCGTTGCCGGGTCTTCGCTCTCGCTTGGCCGTTCTGCCGGTAATGTCTCCGAGGCTGCGCGCCCCGGACCTCCCAAGCGTTGTTCAGCGGGTGTCACTAGTGCCTCACTGGCGACACGTTCTTCTGCTCCCGTCTCTGGCCCATTGCTGGAGGAGACGGAAGCTCCCCCCGCAACTTCTTTCGTGTCCGCGCATTATGTCCGCATCGCACGACCGGAGAATAGCGCGGAACTGCGCATCTCCGGTCTTGGCGATGCGGCCACTAAGGAGGCCATAGCGAAGGTGGTGGCGGACGTAGGAGGGTGCGCCACCACCAGCATCACTGTCGGAGAAATCATTCGCCAAGCAGGTCGCGAGGGCACGGCGTGGGTAAAATGCCCTATCTGTGCGGCGGCGGGAACTCCTGCTGCGCACCGTTTAGGCGTTAAGGCCTGCATGGCGGCGTCCAAAAAAAGGACACGTCGTGGTGGTGCCGGGCGCAAGCGCTCGCCCACTCAAACCAACACGGAGGAGAGAATGGACATCGCCCAGAACTAAATGGCGCCAATCTCGATCCTGCAGGCCAATGTCCGCCACTGTGCGGCGGCCCAAGACCTGCTGGTACGCGGTTCGTGCCCGTGATGACTGGGCTGGCAGCCGCGACGAGTCGGTGGCTATCGTCTCCCAGCAGGGCGCGTTCAAAAGTGTTTCCCAAGGACGCGGCTGCGTCCTCGCGCTGCTGGGAGACGTTGCAGTGATCGGGGTGTACTTCTCGCCAAACAGAAGCCTCGCCGAGTTTGAACAATGGTTAATAGAGGTCGGGGCTCTGGTGGCAGAAGCACACCCCACCCCGGTGGTGGTGGCAGACTTCAACGCACACTCACAGGCGTGGGGATCTCCAGCCACCGATACCCGGGGTGAGTTGGTAGAAGAGTGGGCGGTGTCGAATGGCTTGGTGCTGCTCAACCGAGGGTCGATCCACACTTTCGTGCGGCCAACGGGGACAGGTTGTTCCATCGTTGACCTGTCCTTCGCCAGTTCTGGCCTGGCGAGCCGCACGCGTGGTTGGAAAGTGGTCGAGGGGGTGGAGACGCTGTCGGACCATCGCTACATATGGTTCGACATCGTCGACACCGGCTCCGGGACCCCGGCGGTCGGGGACCGCCGTTCGGTTGAGGAAGGTCCGCGGTGGCGTCTGCGGACGCTGGACCGGGAACTGGCAAAGGAGGCGGCCATCGTCGAGCGATGGGCCGCGGGCGACGTTAGCCCGGACGTGGACGCGAGGGCTGGGCGGCTTTCCGGCGCCCTGACTCGTGTCTGCGATGCGGCCATGAAGAGGGCAGGGTCTGTCAAGCCGCGGCGGCGAGTGTACTGGTGGAATGAAGAGCTGGCTGGGCTGCGAACCTCAAGTCACGCAGCCCAGCGCAGGTACACTCGCCAACGCGCCCGAAGAAACAGTGACCTCCGGCCCTGGGCGCCTCCCCTCACAAAGTCTCTCGAGCCCTCATTCGTCGGCCACGTTGTCAGTTCCCTCTTCCCTGAGCGGGAAGAGTGGGTCCCACCGCGGATGGCACCAAGCCAGACGCCGGCAGACACAGAGGCGATGATTCCGCCCGTGTCGGATGCCGAGCTCGGGGCGGCGGTCCTTAAACTCAAAACGAGGAACCGCGCCCCCGGTCCGGATGGCATTCCTGGGCGCGTCATCGCCCTGGTTATGCCGGCGTTCGAGGAGGAGACGCTGTCTTTGTTGTCGGAGTGTGTGGCGTCGGGTAAGGTCCCGCGACAGTGGAAAACCGGGCGTCTCGTGCTGTTGAAGAAGCACGGGCGCCCGGCCGAGTCGCCGTCGGCCTACCGCCCCATCGTATTGCTCGACGAGATGAGCAAGCTGCTCGAGCGGGTGCTCGCGGCGCGTCTCGTCGGGCACCTGGAGGGGGCGGGGCCCAATCTCAATGACGGCCAGTACGGTTTTCGTCGCGGGAGGTCGACCCTGGACGCCATTTCCCGGCTCAGGGACAGCGTCGAGGAGGCGGTCGGTCGGGGGGAGGTGTTGCTGGCGGTGTCGCTCGACATCGCGAACGCCTTCAACACCATCCCCTGGCAGACCATCGCCGAGGCGCTGAGGTACCACAATGTCCCGTGGTACCTCAGGCGCATTCTTGCGGACTACTTTGTCGACCGGGCCATCTCCTATCCGGCCCGGTCGGGAGTAGTCCGCACAAATATGTCGTGCGGTGTTCCACAGGGGTCGGTTCTGGGTCCGCTCCTGTGGAACATCGGATATGATTGGGTCCTGCGCGGTGCTACTCTTCGGGGAGTCGGCGTCCTTTGTTACGCCGACGATACCCTAGTTACCGCGCGGGGCCCAGATTTTCGCGAGGCGAAAGTCCTGGCCACCGCGGGCGTTGCCCAGGTGGTCAGCCGCATTAGGGCGCTAGGACTCCAGGTGGCCCTCGAAAAGTCCGAGGCCGGACATGGAGGGCCTCTGGGAGGGAATTTACAGGTTGATTGGGAGGGCCACGGTGAGGGAAGAGGATCGACTACTAACCTCTGAAGGAACCCAATTGGACGCAAAGGGCTCTGTACAACTCCTCGCTCGGACATTCTACCCGAAGGACCGGGTCGAGGAGGATACTGACGCGCATCGATTGCTCCGCATAAAAGCAGAAAAGGTTGAAGAGAGAGAGGGCCATGCTGAAAATGACCCACCTTTTACAGCGGCTGAGCTTATCGATGCGCTCAGAAAATTTAACCCTAAAAAGGCTCCTGGAGCGGACGGCCTTACTGCCGACATATGTAGCCACGCCATTATGGCCGACCCCTTGCACTTCCTGGAGCTGCTCAATCGGTGCCTCCGCTGCGGTTACTTTCCTAAAATATGGAAGGAAGCCGTGGTGGTGGTACTGAAGAAGCCAGGGAAAGACTCGTACACCGTCCCCAAGTCGTACAGACCGATCGGGCTTTTGCCTGTGCTGGGGAAGGTGTACGAGAGGATGTTGGTCACCCGCCTCAAATACCAGCTTCTGCCAAGAATGAGTACTCGCCAGTACGGCTTTATGCCCCAGAATAGCACCGAAGACGCCCTCTATGACCTTATGGGGCGCATAGTGGCTAAACTCAATGACAAGAGAATAGTCACTATGGTGTCCCTGGACATAGAGGGGGCCTTCGACAGCGCCTGGTGGCCAGCCATCAAGGTCCGACTGGCTGAGGAAAACTGTCCGGCGAATTTGAGGCGGGTGATCGGCAGCTACCTGAGCGACAGGGGGGTAAGGGTGCGGTACGCAGGCGAGGAGTGCAGCCGCTCCACGGAAAAAGGGTGCGTCCAAGGGTCGATCGGCGGTCCCTTACTGTGGAACCTCATTCTGAATCCACTTCTGGAAGAGCTGGAGAGAAAGGGCGTATATGTGCAGGCATTCGCGGACGATGTGGTGCTGATCTTTGACGGGGACACGGCTCAGGAAATCGAGGGACACGCCAATGCCTCTCTCGAGTATGTGCGGGGGTGGGGCATCGAAAATAAGCTGAAATTCGCACCGCACAAAACTTGTGCGATGGTTATCACGCGGAGGCTGAAGTTCGATGTCCCGCGCCTCAACATGGGCGGGATAGACATTGGCATGTCCTCAGAAATAAAAATCCTAGGGCTCACAATAGATCATGCACTCACCTTCAACACTCACGTCACCAACGTATGCAAAAAGGCGATCGGCATCTACCGGAAGCTGGCGAGGATGGCCCGGATCAGCTGGGGGTTACACCCCGAGGTGATCCGGACGATCTACGTAGCAGCCGTGGAGCCGACGATACTGTACGCAGCCAGTGCTTGGCACGCGTCGGTGGGAAAGCTTGGTGTCAAAAAGCAGCTGAACGTGGTACAGCGCGGTTTCGCTCAAAAGCTGTGTAAGGCCTATCGCACGGTCTCTCTGAACTCGGCGCTAGTCTTGGCTGGTTTGCTCCCTCTGGACCTCAGAGTTCGCGAGGTGGCCTCATTGTATGAGGCCAAGAGAGGAGTGAGCCAGCCATGGCTGGGAGACTGGGGGATCGAGCGAATGACCCGGGCTATCGAGACCCCTCACCCCGTGGAGCATACAGCCTTGGAGTTCACCAGCCTTGTAGACGCGGGGCAGTTGGAGGATGCAAACCGTTTTCAGGTGCGCATCTTCACTGACGGGAGCAAGATTGAGGGCCGGGTCGGTGCCGCGTTATCGTTTTGGGATAACCGGACCGAAACTAAGGCCCTCAAACTTGCTCTCGCACCCCATTGCACCGTCTACCAGGCCGAGCTCCTGGCACTATGCAAAGCGGCCAGTGAGGTTCTCAAGCGAGGCGCGTCCACGTTTGGTATCTTCAGCGATAGCAGAGCCGCTCTCTTGACGGTAGTAAACCGTCATGCCCTCCATCCCGTTTTCTTTCACGGGCCTCGGCGAGGGCCCCCTCGAGATTGTCGTGCTCATTACATGCGCGCCCCCGAATAGTGTCTGGCCGTGGGCGGAAGGTCGGGGGACCCCGCCCAACTGGCCACTCGGCGACGGGCACCCTTTCTGTGTTCCAGGGGGTGCCCACACTTTGCGCACGCCCGTAACGGCCGCTCTCACCTCCTCTGCTTACAGAGGAGCGCTCGAGAGCGGTGGAGGTGCGGGCTAGTTCATCAGCTCCTTAGGGAGCTCCGGGGTGGTCGCTTATCGACCGCCCCGAGACGGACCCCTCCGTTCTGGGGTGCCCCTTGCCGGCTCGCAGTGATTTAACCTCAGGCCTACCCTGCGAGTCGGTTTTAAGGTGAGGCGGAACACCGCGGGGTTTAGTGGGTAGGACGGCCCTCTCTCACGGGCCGGGAGCCCCACACACCGTCCCTGCTGCCCCCGCAGCAGGGATGACGGTGCGTAAATGCATTCCCCGCGAAAACAAAAAAAAAAAAAAAAAAACCTTACCTAACCTAACCTAACCTTCGTGGACACGGCGGAGCACACACTCGCCGTGTGCCCGGCGTGGGACGGGCCGCGTATCGCCCTTACGGGCCTTGTCGGAGTTGATTTGTCGCTGCCGGCTGTGGTGCAAGCCATGGTCGGCAGCCAACAGTGTTGGGCCGCCGTCGCCTCGTTTGCTAGCGAGGTGATGGCGGCGAAACGTGAGGAGTTGCGGGTGCGGGAGCGTACGGGACAGACGCTCCCGCCCCGCCGTCCGGTTCGGGGGCGTCGACGTGCTCATTACATGCGCGCCCCCGAATAGTGTCTGGCCGTGGGCGGAAGGTCGGGGGACCCCGCCCAACTGGCCACTCGGCGACGGGCACCCTTTCTGTGTTCCAGGGGTGCCCACCCTTTGCGCACGCCCGTACCGGCCGCTCTCACCTCCTCTGCTAACAGAGGAGCGCTCGAGAGCGGTGGAGGTGCGGGCTAGTTCTTCAGCTCCTTAGGGAGCTCCGGGGTGGTCGCTTATCGACCGCCCCGAGACGGACCCCTCCGTTCTGGGGTGCCCCTTGCCGGCTCGCAGTGATTTAACCTCAGGCCTACCCTGCGAGTCGGTTTTAAGGTGAGGCGGAACACCGCGGGGTTTAGTGGGTAGGACGGCCCTCTCTCACGGGCCGGGAGCCCCACACACCGTCCCTGCTGCCCCCGCAGCAGGGATGACGGTGCGTAAATGCATTCCCCGCGAAAACAAAAAAAAAAAAAAAAAAAAAAAACCTAACCTAACCTAACCTAACCTGGGGTGCTAGGTCGGGGAACCTCCACGTTGGCGGTTCAGTTTCCTATCCCCCCCGGGGACCGCCCGGGTGGGAGTGGAAACTGGGCTTTGCTGGTGCACCCTGGAGCATCGGCTAATGGGCGCAGTCTTCAGTACTGTGTGTGTTAACCAATGTACCAATATCCCGACAGTCGACCCCATGTCGTGGGGGTCGCGGTGTGGCAGGCCTTCAAGGCCTGCGTAATGATGTAAGCTCCCGGCCTGGCCGGTAGTAGCGCTTCGTTTTCGTATCTCGTTCTCGCAGTCGTTGCTCCCGGCTTCGGCCGGTTGAAGCTCTTTGTTGCCGTTGTGCGGACGTGCAGCTGACCCCATTGCACGAGGGGGTCGTGGTATGGTCGAGTCGCCGTCGGCCTACCGCCCCATCGTCTTGCTTGACGAGATGAGCAAGCTGCTCGAGCGGGTGCTCGCGGCGCGTCTCGTCGGGCACCTGGAGGGGGCGGGGCCCAATCTTAGTGACGGCCAATACGGATTTCGTCGCGGGAGGTCGACCCTGGACGCCATTTCCCGGCTCAGGGATAGCGTCGAGGAGGCGGTCGGTCGGGGGGAGGTGTTGCTGGCGGTGTCGCTCGACATCGCGAACGCCTTCAACACCATCCCCTGGCAGACCATCGCCGAGGCGCTGAGGTACCACAGTGTCCCGTGGTACCTCAGGCGCATTCTTGCGGACTACTTTGTCGAACGGGCCATCTCCTATCCGGCCCGGTCGGGGGTAGTCCGCACAAATATGTCGTGCGGTGTTCCACAGGGGTCGGTTCTGGGTCCGCTCCTGTGGAACATCGGGTATGATTGGGTCCTGCGCGGTGCTACTCTTCGGGGAGTCGGCGTCCTCTGCTACGCCGACGATACCCTAGTCACCGCGCGGGGCCCAGATTTTCGCGAGGCGAAAGTCCTGGCCACCGCGGGCGTTGCCCAGGTGGTCAGCCGCATCAGGGCGCTAGGACTCCAGGTGGCCCTCGAAAAGTCCGAGGCCGTTTTCCTTCACGGGCCTCGGCGAGGGCCACCTCGAGATTGTCAGATTGTGGTGAGCGGCACCCCCATCGCTGTCGGGTCGAGTATTAAGTATCTTGGTTTGGTACTCGACAGCCGATGGGGCTTCGTCGAGCACTTCCGGCGTCTGTCGCCAAAGTTATTGTCGTACGCCGGAAGGCTGGCGAGGCTGCTCCCCAATCGGGGAGGCCCAAATAGTGCATGCCGTCGCCTCTACGACGGTGTAGTGAGTCGTTTTGTATCGTCTCATTCTCGTGGGAATTAAAAATTATGGCATATAAAATTCAAAACAAACGATCGACCATCTCCCCTTGTGGGGGACAAAACGAAAATGGCAAGGAAATGGACTTAGAATTGCACAGCGTTAAGGCTGTTGAGGAACTACGAGTGGCGATGTCGCGGTGCGACACACCGCCGCGCAGAATATGTGGAGACCTGCTGCTGTCGGATTCCGACAGCAGTGTGGTCTCGATGATAGAGGTGTCTCCTGGTCCCTCCCCCTCCCCGCTTTCCCGGCTGTGGCGTAAGCGCCGGAACTCGGGGTCGGAGGGGGACAGTGAGGAGTCGGCTGGCACCGGTTCTGCCCGGGGCCAGCCCGGTAAGCGGGGCCGCGGTCGCCCCCCAACAACGGGGCAATACGTGGGCCTCGCCAAGGCGAAGGCCGAATTAAACGCGGCCAAAGAGCGGGAGCTAGAGCTCGAAGCTGAGGAGGAGCTCGCCGAGGAGCTCCGAAGGAGGGAGGAGAGGCGACTCTCCTTCCTTCGTCAGTCTCCCGCTCCAGTGGAGACACCATCAGTCGCTGCTTCGGACCTCAGGGCCGAGCAGCTGGAGAAGGCGGTCGAGGAGGCGGTGGAGGCGATCCGATCCATCGCCCACAAGTCCTCACGTCTAAAAGGTCAAAGTGTTCAAGGCCTGAGGTCCGCTGCAGGGTCCATAATGGAGCACGTGCGGGAGTTGCGGGGCCCGCACGGAAACTGAAGAGAATGCCCGCCTGCAGCGCGAGCTAGCTGCCCTGCGGGCTGAGGTTGACATTTTGAAGAAACAGGCGAGTGCCCCGCCGTCGATGTCGCGCGAGGAGGTTCTGTTCCTCCTTGATGCGCGCTTCGACGGCATCGAAGATCGCCTGCTCCCGGAGCCGCGATTGCGCCCGCCGCTGCAGGCGGATATTCGCAACGCCGCCCGCGCCACCGAAAGCTGTACCGTCGGTGCTCACAAAGCACCCTCCCGACTGTCCGGCACTTCTGGCGCTGTCGCTGGTGCCGCCCGCCTTCAGACCGCTGGCGCCGCTGCCGCCGCGCGTCCCTCTGTCCTCGTCTCCGTCCCTTCGTTGGAGGAGACGGCGGCTCCTTCAGCCGCTTCGCCGGCTCCCTCTCCCTCTTCGGGAAAAAAGAAGAAGGCCGGCAAGCGCAAAAAGAAGAGCGCTGCGGCCCGGGAGGCTGAGGCGACGCGCCAGGAGCGTCTGCAGCCCGCACCCACGCCTCAACCTCTAACCGAGGCGTGGAATGTGGTGGCGGGGCGCCCAAAGAAGGCGCCGTTGGCCAAACCGACAGCGACGCAGTCGGCACCGGCGCCCGCTAAAGCGCGTGCCGTGGGGAAACGTCGAGGTCCGGTACTCCGATACCGGCCGTGAAGGACAGGTGTCGGTGTCACGATTTGACGCCACACCGCGCCGCGCAATTGAAGAGCTACAGCTGTCGGAGTCTGACAGCAGCGTTACGTCAATGGTAACAGTAGAGAGTCGCCCATCCCCCACCCCACTCTCTCGGTTGTGGCAACGCAAGCGCCGCAACCCAACTGGGTCGGGGGAAGAGAGCGACACGGATTCGTCTGGCTCTGGGCTGTTAAGAGGACAGTCCGGTAAACGAGGACGCGGCCGCCCACCGACTACAGGGCAGTACGTTGGCCTGGCCAAGGCAAAGGCCGAATATGTGGCGGCAAAAGAGCGGGAGCTAGAGCTCCAGGCAGAGGAGGAGCTTGCAGAAGAGCTCCGAAGGAGAGAAGAGAGGCGACTCTCTTTTCTTCGCCAGTCTCCCGCTCCCGTAGCTGCGTCGGACCTCAGGGCCGAGCAGCTTGAGAAAGCGGTTGAGGAGGCGGTGGAAGCGATACGCTCCATTGCCCAGAAATCCTCCCGCCTCAAGGATCAGAGGAGGAGCTTGCAGAAGAGCTCCGAAGGAGAGAAGAGAGGCGACTCTCTTTTCTTCGCCAGTCTCCCGCTCCCGTAGCTGCGTCGGACCTCAGGGCCGAGCAGCTTGAGAAAGCGGTTGAGGAGGCGGTGGAAGCGATACGCTCCATTGCCCAGAAATCCTCCCGCCTCAAGGGTCAGAGTGTGCAGGGCCTGAGGTCCGCTGCTGGCTCAATCTTGGAGCACGTACGAGATCTAAAAAAAAAATCTAACCTAACCTAACCTGGGGTTATGTCGCCACTGCTCAGGTGGCGTCGTGGACACGGCGGAGCACACACTCGCCTTGTGCCCGGCGTGGGACGGGCCGCGTATCGCCCTTACGGGCCTTATCGGTGTTGATTTGTCGCTGCCGGCTGTGGTGCAAGCCATGGTCGGCAGCCAACAGTGTTGGGCCGCCGTCGCCTCGTTTGCTAGCGAGGTGATGGCGGCGAAACGTAAGGAGTTGCGGGTGCGGGAGCGTACGGGACAGACGCTCCCACCCCGCCGTCCTGTTCGGGGGCGTCGACGTGCTCAATACATGCGCGCCCCCGAATAATGTCTGGCCGTGGGCGGAAGGTCGGGGGACCCCGCCCAACTGGCCACTTGGCGACGGGCACCCTTTCTGTGTTCCAGGGGGTGCCCACTTTTTGCGCACGCCCGTACCGGCCGCTCTCACCTCCTCTGCTTACAGAGGAGCGCTCGAGAGCAGTGGAGGTGCGGGCTAGTTCATCAGCTCCTTAGGGAGCTCCGGGGTGGTCGCTTATCGACCGCCCCGAGACGGAACCCTCCGTTCTGGGGTGCCCCTTGCCGGCTCGCAGTGATTTAACCTCAGGCCCACCCTGCGAGTCGGTTTTAAGGTGAGGCGGAACACCGCGGGGTTTAGTGGGTAGGACGGCCCTCTCTCTCGGGCCGGGAGCCCCACACACCGTCCCTGCTGCCCCCGCAGCAGGGATGACGGTGCGTAAATGCATTCCCCGCGAAAACAAAAAAAAAAAAAAAACCTGGGGTGCTAGGTCGGGGAACCTCCACGTTGGCGGTTCAGTTTCCTATCCCCCCCGGGGACCGCCCGGGTGGGAGTGGAAACTGGGCTTTGCTGGTGCACCCTGGAGCATCGGCTAATGGGCGCAGTCTTCAGTACTGTGTGTGTTAACCAATGTACCAATATCCCGACAGTCGTCCCCATGTCGTGGGGGTCGCAGCGTGGCAGGCCTGCAAGGCCTGCGAAAAGGTGAAAGCTCCCGGCCTGGCCGGTAGTAGCGCTTCGTTGTCGATTTTCGTCTTCGTTGTCGTTTCTCCCGGCTTTGGCCGGTTGAAGCTCCTTGTTGCCGTTTTGTGGACGTGCAGTTGACCCCATTGCACGAGGGGGTCGTGGTATGGTGGACCTGCAAGGCCCACGGTCTTTGTGACTGCTCCCGGCCTGGCCGGTTGTAGCGTTGCGTGTTTGATGTCGCTCCCGGTACCATCCGGTAGTAGCGAAGCTTTGTGGTGTGGACGCCTACTGCTCGCGCAGGGGCCTACAGGCATTCGTGCCAGCGTCGGTGTTGGGGAGGGCTAGCCCCCTTCTCCGCGTTTCGTAATCTTCGGGGTCTTCGCAACAATCCAACTGGTGGCACCAGTTGGTACGCGGTGGTCCTTGGGACCGAAGGGCTTGCCTTCATTGGCCGGCCCGCGACAGGGAAAAGTCTATAACACCCGACAGCGAAGTCGTTAAAACCTGTGGGGCACCTGGAGCACCCCACAGTATCAATCCCGCTCCCTGGAATGAGCGTCACCCAGGGAGTCGACTCTCTTCGTCTCATTATCGTGGGAACAATTATGGCTCTTGTAATTAAAAATAAAAAAGGATCGATCATCTCCCCTTGTGGGGGACAAACAAACAACCATGGCTTGGAAAAGGATTTAGAATTGCATAACGTGAAGGCTGTCGAGGAGGTCAGGCCCGGGACTCCGGTCCTAGGTCTAAAGGAGTTGCGAGTAGCGATGTCGCGGTGTGACGCCGCACCGCACCTAGAAATTAAAGATTTGGAGCTGTCGGAGTCTGACAGCAGCGTCACTTCAATGGTGACAGTGGAGAGTCGCCCTTCCCCTACCCCACTCTCTCGGTTGTGGCAACGTAAGCGCCGCAACCCAACTGGATCGGGGGACGAGAGCGACACTGACGATTCGTCTGGCCCTGGGCTGCTGAGAGGACAGTCCGGTAAACAGGCCAACGTCGGTAACTGTGCAGCGGCCCAAGATCTGCTGCTTCAGTCTGTCGCACAGTTACAGGCGACTGTGGCTATAGTCGCCGAACCGTATGCGGTTCGCGCCCGCGACAACTGGGCTAGCAGCCGCGACGAGTTGGTGGCTGTCGTCTCCCAGCGGGGTGCTTTTGATAGGGTGCTCCAGGGACGCGATTGCGTCCTCGCGCTGCTGGGAGACGTTGCAGTAGTCGGGGTGTACTTCTCGCCCAACAGAAGCCTCGCTGAGTATGAGCGTTGGTTAATTGAGGTCGGGGCTCTGTTGGCAGAAGCTCACCCCACCCCGGTGGTGGTAGCTGGAGATTTCAACGCACACTCACAGGCGTGGGGATCTCCAGAAACCGATAGCCAGGGTGAGATGGTCGAGGAATGGGCGGTGTCCAACGGCTTGGTGCTGCTCAACCGAGGGTCGGTCCACACGTTCGTGCGGCGAACGGGGACGGGTCGTAGTATAATCGACCTGTCCTTTGCCAGTTCTGGCCTGGCTAGCGGCACGCGTGGTTGGAGGGTGATCGAGGGGGTGGAGACGATGTCGGATCATCGCTACATATGGTTCGACATCGTCAACGCCGGCTCGGAGACCCCGGCGGTCGGGGACCGCCGTTCGGTTGAGGAAGGTCCGCGGTGGCGTCTGCGGACGCTAGACCGGGAACTGGCGAAGGAGGCGGCCATCGTCGGCCTGGAAGGAGTGGCTCGAGAGCCTAAATGAAGATCCGTGGGGGCGCCCGTACAAAGCCGTGAGCGACAAACTCCGGCCCTGGGCGCCTCCCCTTACAAAGTCTCTCGAGCCCTCATTCGTCGGCCACGTTGTCAGTTCCCTCTTCCCTGCGCGGGAAGAGTGGGTCCCACCGCGGATGGCACCAAGCCAGACGCCGGCAGACACAGAGGCGATGATTCCGCCCGTGTCGGATGCCGAGCTCGGGGCGGCGGTCCTTAAATTCAAAACGAGGAACCGCGCCCCCGGTCCGGATGGCATTCCTGGGCGCGTCATCGCTCTGGTTATGCCGGCGTTCGAGGAGGAGACGCTGTCTTTGTTGTCGGAGTGTGTGGCGTCGGGTAAGGTCCCGCGACAATGGAAAACCGGGCGTCTCGTGCTGTTGAAGAAGCACGGGCGCCCGGTCGAGTCGCCGTCGGCCTACCGCCCCATCGTATTGCTCGACGAGATGAGCAAGCTGCTCGAGCGGGTGCTCGCGGCGCGTCTCGTCGGGCACCTGGAGGGGGCGGGGCCCAATCTCAATGACGGCCAGTACGGTTTTCGTCGCGGGAGGTCGACCCTGGACGCCATTTCCCGGCTCAGGGACAGCGTCGAGGAGGCGGTTGGTCGGGGGGAGGTGTTGCTGGCGGTGTCGCTCGACATCGCAAACGCCTTCAACACCATCCCCTGGCAGACCATCGCCGAGGCGCTGAGGTACCACAATGTCACATTCTCGCGGACTACTTTGTCGACCGGGCCATCTCCTATCCGGCCCGGTCAGGGGTAGTCCGCACAAATATGTCGTGCGGTGTTCCACAGGGGTCGGTTCTGGGTCCAGTCCTGTGGAACATCGGATATGATTGGGTCCTGCGCGGTGCTACTCTTCGGGGAGTCGGCGTCCTCTGCTACGCCGACGATACCCTAGTCACCGCGCGGGGCCCTGAGTTTCGCGAGGCGAAAGTCCTGGCCACCGCGGGCGTTGCCCAGGTGGTCAGCCGCATCAGGGCGCTAGGACTCCAGGTGGCTCTCGAAAAGTCCGAGGCCGTTTTCTTTCACGGGCCTCGGCGAGGGCCACCTCGAGATTGTCAGATTGTGGTGAGCGGCACCCCCATCGCTGTCGGGTCGAGTATAAAGTATTTGGGTTTGGTACTCGACAGTCGATGGGGCTTCGTCGAGCACTTCCGGCGTCTTTCACCTAAATTGTTGTCGTACGCCGGAAGGCTGGCGAGGCTGCTCCCCAATCGGGGAGGCCCAAATAGTGCGTGCCGTCGCCTCTACGACGGTGTAGTGCGCTCAAAGGCGTTGTATGGAGCGCCCATCTGGGCGCACGCCCTCTGCGCCAAGACAATCCCGCTGCTGCGGCGTCCGCAGCGGTCGATTGCGCAGAGGGCGGCACGAGCGTACTGCACCGTCTCCTACGAGGCGGCGTGCCTAATTGCAGGAAGTCTCCCCTGGGATCTCGAGGCTGGAGTCCTCAAGAAGGTGTATGAAGAGAGCGCCCTGGTGCGAAGTAACGGTGGACGGCCCCTTCCGGACGAGATCGACCGCTGGAGACAGTCGGCTCGCGACGATCTCTTCCGGAAGTGGGCCGAGAGGTTGGTAGGCCCCTCAGTTAGCCCCCGGCTCGTGGGGGCTGTCCGGCCCGTCCTGCGGGCTTGGGTAGAGAGGGCACACGGAGCGCCGACATTTCACCTCAGTCAGCTCCTCACAGGGCATGGCGTATTTGCCAAGTACCTGTGGGAGGTGGCTGGGGTGGAGCCGGACCCCGTGTGTCGTCACTGCCCGAGTGGCGTCGTGGACACGGCGGAGCACACACTCGCCATGTGCGCGGCGTGGGACGGGCCGCGTATCGCCCTCACGGGCCTTGTCGGTAATGATTTGTCGCTGCCGGCTGTGCCGAAAAGTTTAGTGGGTAGGACGGCCCTCTCTCTCGGGCCGGGAGCCCCACACACCGTCCCTGCTGCCCCCGCAGCAGGGATGACGGTGCGTAAATGCATTCCCCGCGAAAACAAAAAAAAAAAAAAACCTAACCTAACCTAACCTAACCCAACTGTCCGGCACTTCTGGCGTTGTCGCTGGTGCCGCCCGCCTTCAGACCGCTGGCACCGCTGTCGCCGCGCGTCCCTCTGTCCCCGTCTCCGGCCCTTCGCTGGAGGAGACGGGGGCTCCTTCAGCCGCTTCGCCGGCTCCCTCCCCCTCGTCAGGAAAAAAGAAGAAAGCCGGCAAGCGCAAGAAGAAGAGCGCTGCGGCCAGAGAGGCTGAGGCGGCGCGCCAGGAGCGCCTGGCGGTGGCAGGCCCACCCCTCGGCCATTAACCGAGGCCTGGAACGTGGTGGCTGGGCGACCAAAGAAGGCGCCGGCGGCAAAGCCGCCAGCGACGAAGTCGGCACCGGCGCCCGCCAACGTGCCTGCCGTGGGGAAGCGCGCCCCTAAACTCCGCGCCCCGTGAACTGCTGCAGTGGTGATAACGCTGCACCAGGACGCGGTAAAGAGGGGCGTTACATACGCCTCCAAGTTAGCCGAGGCGGAGCAAAAGGTTGACATCAAGAGCCTCGGCATTGGGGGCCTTCGTTTCCGCACGGCAGCCACCGGAGGTCGCATCCTTAAAGTGGCGGGCGCCGAAAAGTCCGAAAAGGCTGACGCCCTGGCCGACAAACTGAGGTCGGTCCTGGGAGAAGATGTCCGTATCGCCAGGCCGGAGAAGTGCGCGGAGCTGCGCATATCCGGTCTAGGCGACGCGGCCACAAAGGAAGTGGTTGCGCGGGTGGTGGCGGACGTAGGGGGGTGCGCCACCACCAGTGTTGTCGTCGGTGACGTTGTCCGCCAGGCAGGCAGGGAGGGCACGGCGTGGGTCAAGTGCCCGATCGCGGCGGCCAAAAAACTAGCAGATGGCCGCCCTCTCACGATCGGTTGGTCCCGCGTCCGTGCGGTTCTTTTGGAGGCCAGGCCGCAGCGGTGTTTCCGCTGCTTGGAGGTGGGGCACATGAGAGCCCGGTGTGCTGCGGGAGTGGACCGCAGCGCACTCTGCTTTCGTTGTGGGCAGCCCGGTCATAAGGCGGCCGGCTGCTCGTCGGCGTTTAATTGCCCCATCTGCGCGGCGGCGGGAACTGCCGCTGCTCATCGCCTGGGCGCAAAAGCCTGCCTGGTGGCATCCATGAAGAGGAGGCGTCGGGGTGGTGCTGGACGTACACGTCAGCCCACCCAGAACACAGAGGAGGTGATGGACATCGCCCAAAACTAAATGGCTCCCATCTCAGTACTGCAGGCCAACGTCGGTAACTGTGCGGGGGCTCAAGATCTGCTGCTTCAGTCTGTCGCACAGTTGCAGGCGACTGTGGCTATAGTCGCCGAACCGTACGCGGTTCGCACCAGCGACAGCTGGGCTGGCAGCCGCGACGAATTGGTGGCTATCGTCTCCCAGCGGGGTGCTTTTGATAGGGTGCTCCAGGGACGCGGTTGCGTCCTCGGGCTGCTGGGAGACATTGCAGTAGTCGGGGTGTACTTCTCGCCCAACAGAAGCCTCGCCGAGTATGAGCGTTGGTTGATTGAGGTCGGGGCTCTGTTGGCAGAAGCGCACCCCATCCCGGTGGTGGTAGCTGGAGATTTCAACGCACACTCACGGGAGTGGGGATCGGCACAAACCGATAGCCGGGGTGAGATGGTCGAGGAATGGGCGGTGTCCAACGGCTTGGTGCTGTTCAACCGAGGGTCGGTCCACACGTTCGTGCGGCGAACGGGGACGGGTCGTAGTATAATCGACCTGTCCTTTGCCAGTTCTGGTCTGGCTAGCCGTACGCGTGTTTGGAGGGTGATCGAGGGGTTGGAGACGATGTCGGATCATCGCTACATATGGTTCGACATCGTCGACACCGGCTCCGGGACCACGGCGGTCGGGGACCACCGATCGGTTGAGGAAGGTCCGCGGTGGCGTCTGCAGACGCTGGACTGGGAACTGGCGAAGGAGGCGGCCATCGTCGAGCGATGGGCCGCGGGCGACGTTAGCCCGGACGTGGACGCGAGGGCTGGGCGGCTTTCCGGCGCCCTGACTCGCGTCTGCGATGCGGCGAAGAAGAGGGCGGGGCCTGTTCGGCCGCGAAAGCGAGTGTATTGGTGGAATGATGAGTTGGCTGGGCTGCGTACTTCATGCCACGCAGCCCAGCGTAGGCATACTCGCTGTCGCGGTCGAAGAAACAGTGATCCTGCCCGAGAAGAAGAGCTGCTCGCCGCATACCGGGCTGCCCGAGCTGCCCTATGCTCGGCAGTCAAGGCTGCCAAGGAGGCGGCCTAGAAGGAGTGGCTCGAGAGCCTCCATCAAGATCCGTGGGGGCGCCCGTACAAAGCCGTGAGTGACAAACTCCGGCCCTGGGCGCCTCCCCTCACCAAGTCTCTCGAGCCCTCATTCGTCGGCCACGTCGTCAGTTCCCTCTTCCCTGCGCGGGAAGAGTGGGTCCCACCGCGGATGGCACCAAGCCAGACGCCGGCAGACACATAGGCGATGATTCCGCCCGTGTCAGATGCCGAGCTCGGGGCGGCGGTCCTCAAACTCAAAACGAGGAACCGCGCCCCCGGTCCGGATGGCATCCCTGGGCGCGTCATCGCCCTGGTCATGCCGGCGTTCGAGGAGGAGACGCTGTCCTTGTTGTAAAAAATAAATAAATAAATATCCATCACGCCTTATCCCCGAAGGGGTGGCAGAGGCATATTATATGCCCACTTTTCACCGTGTGGATTCCTGTCCCACGTAATAGGTGGTGAGCCCATTGCCGTGTTGAAATAGACAGACGCAGGTTGTGGCTACCTGCTGTTGAAATTTTCAAGCCGCCCATAAGGCCTTCAACCAGGCTTAACGACTGCCATTTTTACTGGCTACCGGGACCAACGGCTTAACGTGCCTTCCGAAGCACGGAAACGCTCGCAAATGTAAATGCCACAAAGTGGTCACCCATCCGAGGACCAGCCATAGTGAAAGTTGCGTAACTCAGTGATCGTTTACAGAACACTGAGACCGCGAGGCCACGAGCGCTTCAAGTCCTTGTTGTCGGAGTGTTTTTCGTCGGGTAGGGTCCCGCGACAGTGGAAAACCGGGCGGCTCGTGCTGTTGAAGAAGCACGGGCGCCCGGCCAAGTCACCGTCGGCCTACCCCATCGTCCTGCTCGACGAGATGAGCAAGCTGCTCGAGCGGGTGCTCGCGGCGCGTCTCGTCGGGCACCTGGAGGGGGCGGGGCCCAATCTTAGTGACGGCCAGTACGGATTTCGTCGCGGGAGGTCGACCCTGGACGCCATTTCCCGGCTCAGGGACAGCGTCGAAGAGGCGGTCGGTCGGGAGGAGGTGTTGCTGGCGGTGTCGCTCGACATCGCGAACGCCTTCAACACCATCCCCTGGCAGACCATCGCCGAGGCGCTGAGGTACCACAATGTCCCGTGGTACCTCAGGCGCATTCTCGCGGACTACTTTGTCGACCGGGCCATCTCCTATCCGGCCCGGTCGGGGGTAGTCCGCACAAATATGTCGTGCGGTGTTCCACAGGGGTCGGTTCTGGGTCCACTCCTGTGGAACATCGGATATGATTGGGTCCTGCGCGGTGCTACTCTTCGGGGAGTCGGCGTCCTCTGTTACGCCGACGATACCCTAGTTACCGCGCGGGGCCCAGATTTTTGCGAGGCGAAAGTCCTGGCCACCGCGGGCGTTGCCCAGGTGGTCAGCCGCATCAGGGCGCTAGGACTCCGGGTGGCCCTCGAAAAGTCCGAGGCCGTTTTCCTTCACGGGCCTCGGCGAGGGCCACCTCGAGATTGTCAGATTGTGGTGAGCGGCACCCCCATCGCTGTCGGGTCGAGTATTAAGTATCTTGGTTTGGTACTCGACAGCCGATGGGGCTTCGTCGAGCACTTCCGGCGTCTGTCGCCAAAGTTGTTGTCGTACGCCGGAAGGCTGTCTCGCCTCTACGACGGTGTAGTGCGCTCAAAGGCGTTGTACGGAGCGCCCATCTGGGCGCACGCCCTCTGCGCTAAGACAATCCCGCTGCTGCGGCGTCCGCAGCGGTCGATTGCGCAGAGGGCGGCACGAGCGTACTGCACCGTCTCCTACGAGGCGGCGTGCCTAATTGCAGGAAGTCTCCCCTGGGATCTCGAGGCTGGAGTCCTAAAAAGTGTATACGAGGAGAGCGCCCTGGTGCGAAGTAACGGTGGACGGCCCCTTCCGGACGAGATCGACCGCTGGAGACAGTCGGCTCTTGCGAAGATCTCTTCCCGAAGTGGGCCGAGAGGTTGGTAGGCCCCTCAGTTAGCCCCCGGCTCGTGGGGGCTGTCCGGCCCGTCCTACGTGCTTGGGTAGAGAGGGCACACGGTGCGCCTACGTTCCACCTCAGTCAGCTCCTCACAGGGCATGGCGTATTCGCCAAGTACCTGTGGGAGGTGGCTGGGGTGGAGCCGCATCCCGTGTGTCGCCACTGCCCGAGTGGGGTCGTGGACACGGCGGAGCACACACTCGCCGTGTGCACGGCGTGGGACGGGCCGCGTATCGCCCTTACGGGCCTTGTCGGTACGGATTTGTCGCTGCCGGCTGTGGTGCAAGCCATGGTCGGCAGCCAACAGTGTTGGGCCGCCGTCGCCTCGTTTGCTAGCGAGGTGATGGTGGCGAAACGTGAGGAGTTGCGGGTGTGGGAGCGTACGGGACAGACGCTCCCGCCCCACCGTCCTGTTCGGGGGCGTCGACGTGCTCAATACATGCGCGCTCCCGAATAGTGTCTGGCCGTGGGCGGAAGGTCGGGGGACCCCGCCCAACTGACCACTTGGCGACGGGCACCCTTTCTGTGTTCCAGGGGGTGCCCACTTTTTGCGCACGCCCGTACCGGCCGCTCTCACCTCGTCTGCTTACAGAGGAGCGCTCGAGAGCGGTGGAGGTGCGGGCTAGTTCATCAGCTCCTTAGGGAGCTCCGGGGTGGTCGCTTATCGACCGCCCCGAGATGGACCCCTCCGTTCTGGGGTGCCCCTTGCCGGCTCGCAGTGATTTAACCTCAGGCCTACCCTGCGAGTCGGTTTTAAGGTGAGGCGGAACACCGCGGGGTTTAGTGGGTAGGACGGCCCTCTCTCACGGGCCCCGCGAAATAAAAAAAAATTTAAAAAGATGTTGTCGGAACTGCTCTAAACTTCAATATTTTGTTTTAAATATTGTATTACCTAACCGTGAGGTCTCGGTTCGCCTAAATTTTCCACTTAAGTGGTCGGTTTCTTCTATGCTAGACTAATAGTAGCAGCTGTAATACCGTTGTTGTCAGTGCTGTTAGAAACGACTGCCATCTAATCTCCCAATCTCTTTCAGTAGGTATCAGATCCTGTGCCCGAACCTTTTTCGTTCGTCGGCAGGTGTATCAGCTTGCATTGCATGTGAAGATACAAGCACTTGTTTTGTTTTTTATTGTGTTGTATTTAGTTAAACACTTATTGGTTTCTTGCAGCTTTCCTAAAAGTGTCAATTCGCGTCAGATTTGAATAACAGCTATAGGACGATTTAATAGGTCACCAAAACCAACTTCAAGAATTTGAAGCAAACATTTTGATAAAGTTTTTATTTGGAAAAAAGAAAAAGACTATTACATCGAGATCCTATACCCGTAGGCAATAATCGTAAAAAATATTTTATTATGTAAATTAACTGCAAAACTAAATAAAAATAATATAAATATAACATACTGTATTATTTACTCACGAAAACTAGAACCTATCATGCCTCTATGGCGCAGTTGATAGTGTATGCAACAGCGAGGACAAATATTTGTTTGATCCGCAAATGTTTGTAAAGGCGTTCAGGTATTTTCTACGTGAGTGTAAGAGTGTTTCCAAATGCCCTTACCTGCTAGCGGTGTAACTGCTGACTAACGGAAGAGACAACTACGCAAGCGCCCTTACGGGATTGACAGGTCAGACGGCAGTCGCTCACAACAATTCCGAAAGCTCAAAGTCTAATGATAGCTGCACTTAGCCGGGAAATAATAGAGGACACCAGTTTACTACAGAGTTTACTGACACTAATATCACAGCCTAAAGGTCCATAGGTTTTCTCTCTTTATACTAACTAACTATCTTCACGCTATCAGTTGTCTAAATCTCATAACACAAGCTTGTATAAGCTTAATTTGGACTTCACGGTGTTGGTTGGTCTAGTAATAATGTCTTTTTATCTAAAGTACGTAGCGTAGGTCGATACTTAGAATTTAAATAATACACAATATGGGGAAAATTTCTTCATATGGTAACCCAGTCATAACACTACCTGCCCTGCTATTATGTAACTTTGACAGTACATGTCGCTTTGGTTTGTTCGATAGCAACCGCGCTTTAAAAGCAACTAGACGGTTGCGTGAAATTGGTATTACGTTATACAATTCAAAGCGACCGAGGCACAGTGGCTTTCAGCAAACCTTTTAACAACTCTACCATTTTATCGACATTACGCGGCCATGTTAAATTATACCTATTTAGCCGTTATCTTTGTAGAGTTCACAAACATTTTAATGTGAACGGTTTATAGTTGATAGACACCGAGAATTTATGGAATGTTGGTTATTTGCGGCAAATTTAAAAACCTTGTGAAATGTTTGGCATCCGAAAGATATTGTATTATTGTTTTCAAAAATATTGGTTTACTTTGTTATGTTGTGTTGTGTGTTGTGTGTAATGTTGTGTTTTTGAACATATCTATAACCAAAGCAAAAGTAAAAAGGTTATCTTGCAATAACTGTAGCAGTTATTACAAAGTCTAGACTTTGTCAAGATTGAAAAAAAAAAAAGGCTGTTTGTTTGAAATGTGAAAAAGCTATACCTAAGATTGATTATAAAAATCCTAAATTTAAATGTCACGGTTGTGAAAGACAAATATGTGTCAAGTGCAGTGGGTTGCTAGCGACGGAGTTAAGAGTAGTAGTGCTGCAGTCATTAAAGTACTTGTGCCCTGAATGTGAGTTAGGAGTACGTCAATTACCAGCATTAAACATGAAACATGGTTACTCAACTTAAAATTGAAGTGGATAATCTCAAGTCGAAGCAAAACCGGAATACTGACATGGAAAGCATTCTCGCTGAACTATTAGACAGAAAGAAACGGAATTGTAACATGATCGTGTTTGGTGTGAGTGAATGTCAGCTTCAGACTGGTGATGAATCTCGTGATAAAGAAGTGCGTATGAATCTTGACAAAACCCAGGTGCAGCAGATACTTTCATGCATTACGGAAATCGAAGCCCCTGTTGCTGTCATCCGTCTTGATAAGCGCACTCAAGGTCACACACCTCGACCACTTAAGGTAGTTTTTAAGAATAAGAGGTCGGTAATTAATGTATTTAAAAATAAGAAAATGTTGCCCACTCATATTACAGCTAAAAATGATTTGACACCCTACTGGTTGCGCCGGTATATGAAAAAAGAATAGCCGCGTTATTTTTTCTATGTTGCACGCTGATCTGCATTTGTTTTTAATTAATTAGTTGTCTAAACTCCCCCCGCTCCCCTTTATTCCATTTCTCTTTCGCACCTACCTTGTCTCGCATAAAGGAGGAGCGAGACCTACGACCTACGCTCGCGCCGCGCCGCTATCCTCACGTCGGTGGCCACGTTTGAGGGCTGGCAGTCTGTCCTACACCACGCGCGCGCGTTCCCTCATCGCACCAACTATCGCAATAATTGTATTTTCCATGGATAAATAGTGTTTTCGTGCAAAGAAACCAGGAATTCAAGTCCAGGGACGCCCCCGGCAGCCTCCACCTCAGCATCTCGCAGCAAGCAGCAAGGTAGTGTGCCTATTCCTGTTTTTCCATTACTTTTCCCGTCGATAATCGCGTGTAAATTTCATTTTAGTCTTTCCCCGCAAGTACAGTCCACTTTGAATTTATTTATCTCGCCCGCTCAATTTCTATTTATCGCATAGGTAGGTACTAAATAGTTGGTAATTTCGACTGCACCGCATAGTAACAGGTAGACCACGCGAGCAGGTACCTGGCCCGCGCGCGCAAGTAGGTACCTACGCTCGTTCGCGTCGCGTCTCGCTGCTTACCACCGCTGCCATTTTGATCGTTCGTTAGTTTTGCACTGTAGGTAGCTATAGTTGTTTATTTTAACAATGCCTCCGAAAGAGATTCCGGATCTACAGTTAAAACTATTACACGCTAAGAAGGATAGCCTTTTTAAGCGTATGCAATCAATGTGTGATTATTCATCGAGGATCGCAGATGAATTAATAAAAGAATTGTTTTTATCCTCGATCGAAACCGTAGATACTTTGCGCTTAGATTTCGAAAATGTTCTCGATAAAATTAACTTGCTTGAATTAAAATTAAATCCCGATTTCTTATTAAGTTATGACGCCATGTCATCTTTCGAAGATTTAATTTGTCGCATAAAACGTGTCGCTAAGTCATTGCATCATAGTAGTCACCGATTCGAAACCCGGGCTAGCCGGTTTTGATTTACTAAAACGGGACCGATCTAAATTACCGCCCATACAAATACCCGAATTTGATGGCGAAATTTAAAAAAGGCCTTTGTTTTTCGCTAGTTTCGAAAATACGATCCATAATAATAATTCGTTATCGGATTACGAAAAATTACATTACTTAGTTAGTAAACTAACCGGGAAAGCAAAAACCGTTTACGCCGGTATAACGCTTTGCGCCGAAAATTATAGTTTGATTTTGAATACTTTGAAGGTCAAATACTAAGACAAACGCTTAGTAACAACCGCTTATTTGGATCAAATATTTAATTTGAAAAATAGCTCATCGTGTAATGAACACGACTTAGAAAAATTCTTAGATATTTTTGCATCAGCTGTTCGCGCCCTAAAGAATGTCAAGGTCAATGACCTCTGTGACCTTTTGTTTTTGTATATCGGTTTAAAGAAATTAGATTCCGAAACCGTTCGCTTATTTGAAATGGATAGACGTGGCCATCAAATACCTAAGTTCGACGATTTAGAAACTTTCGTTCGTCAACATATTCGAATTTTGCAACGAACTTCGTTAAACCACGGAGTAGCGAAAAATAGTCCGACTAATCGTAGTAAGCCCACGAAGTCCAAGCAGTCTTTTGGTAATTTTGAACCTACAACTTCGCAGTCGCAAGTGTTGCATTCGAAAAATTGTTCTTTTTGTCAAGGTCACCATGACCAACTTTATAAGTGTTCGGAGTTCAATAAACTCACTCCTAGCGATCGCTATAAATTTGTTCGTTCTAGTAATTTATGTATCAATTGTCTCAGTGGGAGGCATCGTGTTTCATTCTGTAATTCGAATCATTTTTGTCACAAGTGTAATGGTAGACACCATTCATTATTACACTTCGAAAACAATAATGCCGCGCCAAATTTAAACTCAGCTGGTGCCTCGCGCGTTAATCCTAACCGTCCGTCCGCTGTGACGTCACGGCCGCCCGCGCCGTTGAGTCGCGCTTCGGAGCGCACTCGCGTAGTTACTAGCCACTGCCACGAACGATGTCGCTTTGTGCTCGCTATCAAGTTTGCGCACAAGCCCTACTACGGTACTTCTGGCAACCGCTCGAGTTGTTGTTTACGATTCGCATGGTAGGGGACATAGTGTTCGCGCACTTTTAGATAGAGCTTCTCAAAGTAATTTTATTAGTAAAAATTGTTGTAGTCGTCTTGGTTTGCATATAAATAACCGCCCCGCCTGTAATGTTGTGAAAGGTATTGGGGGTTCCACTAAAGCCGTTCAGGGTTCTGTAGGGATTAAATTCCACTCGCATTTTGATTTTAATGTTAGTTTTTCGATGGATTCGCTAGTCGTCGATAAGGTTACCGAACTTTTACCGACGGTCGCAGTCAATACCTCATTATTGACTAATTTTAGAGATTTGCCTTTGGCCGATGATACTTACGCCGTTCCAGGAGATATTGATTTGTTAGTTGGCGCTTCGATATTCCCGCACCTCCTGTTGCAGCGTAAGGTTCAAGGTCACGCATCGCACCCCGCGCCGTTCGCCTTAGAGACGGTTCTTGGGTTTGTTATTGTTGGTTCCGCACCCGCTTGTTTTGATTGTAACTCGACAGTGTCATATTGTTGCGCCGTCGAGCCGCTGGACTCCGTTGTCCGTAAATTCTGGGAGATAGAAAAGGTAAACGTCCCTCCTATTGTCGGCCCGGATGATAAACTTTGTGAAGAGTTTTATAGTCGCACGACTACTCGCGATAGTGATGGTCGTTATGTTGTCGCACTCCCCTTTAAGGGTGATGTTAATTCGCTTGGAGATTCGTTTCAGTCAGCCGAAAAAAGCTTCTTTTGTTTGGAACGGAAAATGCAGACATCTCCAAAGTTGAAGGAGGCTTACGATAGCGTAATAATAGAATATTTGGATAAAGGTTTCATTTCACCCGCGCCCCCCGAAACCGAAGAGACGAATCACGCTCCTTCGTATACCACACCACACCATGGAGTGGTCCGCGAGGATAAACTAACCACCGAGTTGCGCGTTGTTTTAGATGGCAGCGCCAAAACTAGTTCGAATATTTCGGTAAACGATATTTTGCGCAGTGGTCAAAATCTCCAAGGTAATTTGTTCAAAATTATAGTTAACTTTTGCTTATTCGCTGACGCGCTTTCAGCCGACATTAGACAAATGCTTTGTATTGGTGTTCGGAAATCAGATCGCCGATTTCATCGCATTAATGTAGATAGAATTTTCGCATTCTTGGACTCGACCGTCGCTTTGTGTTGGACACATTCTTCGCCCCATCGTTGGGATACATTTGTCGCAAATAGGGTGGCCAAAAATTCAGTCGAAATTGGCGCCGCAAAACTTTTATCACGTCTTAGGTACTGACAACCCTGCCGATTGTTTGTCTCGTGGGTTAACACCTGCACCGATTTTGGATCATCCGTTGTGGTTCCATGGCCGTTCCTGGTGCCAAGCCCCACTTGATGAATGGCCTGTTAGCCCTTTCAACTCCGCTACTGTGTCCACGCCGCCAGAGGAAAAGAAAGCCTCTTTGGTTGCTACCGCGCCGCTCGAAAAGTCGCCTATCTTAGAGTTGGCTAGCCGTGTTTCATCGTGGTCGATTCTTTTACGTAGTGTTGTTTTTATTTGTCGATTTTTGAAAATCCTTCCTCGTCGCGAGCATGTTACCGCCTTTGACTTAAACAAGGCGGAGTTAATCGTGCTTCGTGAACTTCAGAGATTAAATTTTTCGTCTGAAATTAGAAATTTGGAATTGAATAAGCCTTGTAGTCGCGCTTTTCAGCATTTGAAACCTTTTTTGAAGGATGGCCTCATTCGAGTTAGTGGTCGTTTGAGCCAGGCCGCATTAGAGTACGATCAAATGCATCCTATAGTTCTCCCGCGCAAGGATCATATCGTTGATCTTTTAGTTGAATATCACCATAGGGTGAATTGTCACGCTGGTCCAGATTTATTAGTGTCAATTCTGCGCCAGAAATATTGGATTCTCCTTACTGGATTACTGGATAGTCAGTTGTTCCTTTTTCGAAGGTAACCCTTCAAGCCGGGGGGAAATGGTTGGGCAAAGCAAAGGGATGGGGTGGTGTTGCTATTTATGTATCACATACACTATGTGGCGTGCCTATACACGTAGATCTTCACCCTACCTTTAATAGATTTGCAGACGTGAAAGCTCTTTGGTTGAAACTAAGCTATGAACATTTTAAAGTAATTGTGGCCGGGGTGTATAGACCAACACATTATTCATTTGAAAATACTAACCGACTTCTGTTTAGCACTATCAGGGAAGCATCCGAGGGGACAACCCCCTTGATTATAACTCCATCACTTTATTATGGGGGATTTTAATCTTCCGGACCTTGAGTGGCCACTGTATGATGTAGATACCACCCATTACGACAAACTGCATGGTGAATTTGTAGATATGTATACTAACAGTAATCTAAAACAGTTGGTTTCTAAAATAAGAAAGCGGAATAATGAGGAATCATTGTTAGATTTGATTCTTTGTAATGAGAATAATCTGTGCACGAAAGTGGAATATCACCCAAATATAGGAAAGATTGATCACATCTTGCTCGTCGCTACAGTGCAAATACAAGGTAAACTAGCGACAAATCAGTGCAGATGCATACAGAGCGAAACTTCTATAGGGCTAACTACGAAAAAATAACTGATACTCTTTTGGAAAATAACATTGGAGAATTGAACTGCTTTGATGTCGAACAGGCTTGGGGGAACTTTACAAGAATAATACATAAATCTATTGATCATAATGTACCACTCACTATCAGACAGTCTAATCGAAACATAAATAAACCTTGGATTAATCGGTATGTGTTAGACATGATAAAAAATAAAAAGTATTTGTGGAGGGTATATTTGACAACAAGATCTGATGATGCATACAAAGTGTATCGGAGACAAAATAACACTATTGTTACCTTAGTTAAGAAGCTAAGAATGGAATTCGAAAGAGGCATTGTGAATAGTGGTCCAAAATCCTTCTATTACTACGTTCGACAACAGCTATCTTCAACTATATCAGTCCCACCATCTCTCAAGGATGATGCAATAATTCTAACGAATGACCAGATTGCAGTAGCCCATTTATTTGCAAAACAATTCGAGAAATCATATACTGTGGAACCCCCAAATTTACCAATTCTCTCTATTAATATGCCGCGTACCGAAAGAGCTATCGAAACTTTTGAAATTTTACCCGATAAGGTGTGTAAAACCTTAAAAATCTTCAGCGACACAACAGCAATGGGGCCAGACTTTCTGCCCTCTATATTGCTGAAACGATGTAGTACTGTCCTCTGTCACCAACTGGCGCATATTATGAATTTGTCTCTTAAAACAGGAAAGCTTCCTCAGCAGTGGAAAGAAGCTCATATAACACCGATATACAAAATAGGTGACAAATGCCTCGCAACTATCTATCGACCTATTAGTCTAACAAGTATAGTCTGCAAAACAATGGAAAAGATAATAGCAATGGAATTAAGAACATTTATAAGTACAGAGAATATTATTATAGAAGAACAACATGGGTTTGTTCCTAAGAGATCCACAGTCACAAACCTACTTATTTGTCTCGACAAGTGGACATACAACTGGAATAATAATCAACCAATGGATACTATATACTTAGATTACGAGAAAGCTTTTGACCGAGTCCCCATTAAGAGGCTACTAGCGAAACTTGAGCACTTTGGAATACGTAGGCAGCTTCTCCAATGGATTGCCGACTTCCTGTCGTATAGGAAGTTCAAAATTAGAGTGGGGCATACATTGTCTGAGGCTCACAATGTACAGAGTGGAGTTCCACAAGGATCAGTTCTTGGACCTATTTTGTTTGGAATATTTATTAGTGATCTTAAAAGTGCCATCACATCACACTTATCAATGTTTGCTGATGACACTAAAATAATGGGAAACCCTGCCATTAGTCACAATGTCATTCAGCAGGACTTAGGCAACATTGTCCAATGGACAGAGGACTGGCTCATTCCATTAAATGCAACAAAGTGTACAGTTTTGCACATGGGCAGCAATAATCCAAAGAAGCAATACAGAATTGGTTCAGAGATAATGCAACCGGTTAATACTCAAAGAGACTTAGGAGTAACCATAACACATAACCTTAAATGGGATGTACACATAACAAATATTGTGAAGAAAGCTAATTCCATGTTGTATGTCATACGAAAAGCTTTTAACATCCTCACAAAAGATTTATTCTTGCGCGTCTACAAAACATATGTTCGCCCACTTTTGGAGTACGCCTTTCAAGTATGGAACCCCTACTTCAAGAAGGACATACTAATTCTCGAAAGGGTACAACGTAGAGCTACAAAGATGGTTGTTTCATTGAAACGTAAATCATATGAAGAGCGCCTCAAAGAGCTGAACTTGACCACATTGGAAGATCAAAGACAAAGGGGAGATTTGATTGAAACATTCAAAGTATTGACTAGACACTATAATGTAAAAGACTTCGGCAATCTGTATTCCATGAACTCTAATTTCCATTTAAGGGGACGCTCAATGAAACTCGACAGGTCTCCTTCTGCTAGCAACCTTAGACGACACTTTTTGCCAAATCGCGTGGTTGATATGTGGAACAGTTTACCAGAGACTGTGATTAATGCGCAAACAGTGAACAGTTTCAAAAACAGACTTGATGAATATTTGAAAAAGATAAAAAAAAAACACAAGTGCAGTGATATGCACACATCAGATCAATGATCTGCTAGTGCATCATTTATAATAATATAATAATAATATTGTTCATTGAATATTATAATGTGTGTAAACTATTTTATGTATCTCGTAGGCAATTTTAGTTTAATAGTAACAAGATTTTTGTACAGAAAAAATAGATGCAGAAGAGGATGTGCCCGAATTATAGTCAGGTAGTTAGGTACAGAACTTTCCAATTTTCATCATTTTTTTATTATGCCTTATGGCAATGGTAATATAATAATCGCAAAAGACAGGCGTAAGAAAGGTGACTTGGTCGTAGACAAAGTAACCAACTTGGTTTTATCATTATTTGAAATGTATTATATAAAAAAAACTTAAGAAAAAAAATTAATTAGTAGTGAAGGAGGTATTTGGGTGTTACAAAGGGGACAATCTCATTAGTTTCAAGCTCAGACGCACCGTTTTGGAGATATGGCAAAAAATGTGTAATAGTTGGTTAGGTAAGTATGGACCTGCTTGTGTAAGATAAACCATAGGTTAAATTAGTATTGCCACCAACAACGCAAGAGCCCTTTTACCAATACTACATGGGTCCAAATCGCGAAATATTTACATGTCTCGATAAACCTACATAACCGCCCAAAATTATGCTAAGTTTCAACTTCATATAAAATCAATCAAATATTGCCCAAGTATCGTTTCTATATAAAAGCGTTAATTTTTGCCCAAGTCCTAGCTCCTAATAATATATATATATATATTACTATACCTACCTACTCTCCCAACTTTCTTCCTCGGCAAATCCCAAAATATGGCACGAGCTACCTTACCTTATAAGTTTATTAGTCCCGCAGATCCCCGAAGGCAATGGCATATTATACACCCAAATTTCTCTATATTGCATTGGTGGTGAGCCCATTGCCTTATAGAAATCTAAAAAAATCGTACAAATTTGCAGTTATCACACTTGTAAATCTCTGAAGCCACAACGACCAAGCGTGTAAGGATATTATCCCATCAAATTACAAGTACATCAATATTTATTAGTTTTTTAGGCTATTGACAATTTTTAAATCAACCGCATACTATTTGCTGTTTATCAATACTTCATATACGCATCTCTTTAGCAACCGCTTTCGGCAAAGTCACCGAATTACTTTGAAAACGATTTTAGTTATAAATTTGAAATCCATTATGCTTAGATAATACTAATTTCACGCGTTTATAGGACTATCGATACGAAAGTAGCTGTCAAATTTGAATCATAATGGATTTCGCATTTATGACGTCATTTCAGTTGCCCACTGAATTTAGATAATACCAAAATTGAATTTTGACAGCTGATTGGCGCAAATCGCAATCAAACTGATATCCATTTTAGTTACATAATACCACGGCTGTCCCTTACTGCGGCACGCTGACTATGTGTCTATTGTATTCTCTGTCTACGGGCCAAGCAGTGCAATGTGTCAGCTACGTCCTGCTTTACAGTCCTGCACGGCGGACGCCCATGCAGTATAGCGATTGGGCCTTTTTAGATAGTACCAAAATTGAATTTTGACAGCTTATTTGCGCAAATCGCAATTAAACTGATATCGTTTTTAGCTGTCAAACAGTTACATAATACTACTGTGGTCGTGATGTGAAAGCAGCTGAAATTATAGACATTTGACATTGACAATAAAATTGAAGTAAATAATAATAATAGAACTTTATCATTATTAAAATGTCACTATCACGTTTCTTTAACAGCGCAGTCGTCATAGTTCCGGTTTGTTTATCGTCTTTGAGACGTTCTTCTGTGTCAAGCAGCCACTGTTTCGTGCGAAACCACTGTAGTCGTGTAGTAAGTGCGGGTTCAAAGTTTAATCTTAGACACAAGATGTATATCGCTGAAGAAAGAGGATCGGCTAACGCTCCCGACTACCGGGTTTACTTCAGTAAGTAGATGTTTGTGAGCAGCACTTCCCAGACTATGGGCATTATGCCGCATTAAGGGCATTATTATCTATTTTACATAAAATCGGACATCTGTGACGTGTCTAACTTGCGACATCATATACCTATTCAATTGAAACTACCCTACCTCATAACCTAATCATCTTTATCTGACTCTGATCGAGACTAAATTATGTGCTACAAATTCATTTGAAACGCCTTGATTTATGAATCAGTTACGCAGGGTTTTAATCTTTGAGATCATGAAAGTTATATACTTATTAATATGATTATGAAAAGTAGGCATACAATATGTATGCTTCTGCCACCCCTTCGGGGATAAGGCGTGATAGAAAAATAAATAAATAATTAATTCATCCAAACTAATGTTCTGATAAGAATACAATTGCTTCTTGAAAGATGTGCATATGGCGACTGCAATATCAACCTTACACTCAAGTATAATAATTGTTTTAATTCAGATGTATAAACATCCATATTATTGGTAACGATTTAACTTCATTAGTGTTAGTAGAGATTAAATCAGTATTATAAATTAAACCTGTATGGAGCCCCACCCAGTACAGTAGTAGGGGGAATCCCAGCAGTCTTTATATACATTCAGGAGACTGCTAAAGAAGGAGCCAACTACTTTTTTAAAACCACCCAGTTCCGCAGTGAAAAGGGAAGCTCTTTTCACAACCACCCCCCTTTATGATTAGGTCCTTCTTCATCCCACAGTTAACTGAGTTTTATTGCAGAAAAAAATTCTTTTTTAATTTTTGGTTGATTTTGGAAGATTTGGATATAAATAGTACTAGGTGACGCCCGTGGGTTCGCCTGCATAGAAAAGTTTTCCTATTCGAGATTTCATACCGAAGCCTAAACTTTTTGAAAATTAAATCTATATTACTCATGAAGAATATTGCTTTTTAGTTCGAGACTACCAGGACTTTAATTGGTCATCCTCCTTATTGTGTAGCACATAAGACCTTGTAGCCTTTTTGGTACCACCTCACTAAAAAGGCTACGGGTTAAAAATTTCTTCCAAATTTAACATTAGATGTTAAATTTGGAAGAAATTTTTAACCCGTTTAAACTACGTCCCTGTAAGTATTGTTGAAATTATTTTAAACTTGAACTCATTATTATGGGTCTTCCACTTTGTGTACTAAGACCGCCCCAACGCCATATTCACTTGCATCACATATCATATGCACTTCTTTCTCCAGGCTATAATGTGCGAGTGTCATATCTGATGTTAAAAGACTTTTGGCTTTCTCAAAGGCTGATTGCTCATTTTCTCCCCACTGCCATTGTACATCATCTCTCAACAAGGCATATAAAGGCTCCAGTACCACAGCTTTTTGTTTTATGAACCTCATAGAAGTTATAGAGCCCTAAAAAAGCCTTTAATGAGCGTTTATCTTTTGGTGGTGGCTTGTTTGCTATTTCCTGTACTTTTTCTTGAGTGGGGTGAACTCCATCTGCTAAAAAAGTCACCTTGGTAGAAGTAAACATGCATTTTGACTTGTTGACCGTTAATCCAATATCACACAGCCTTTTAAGCACTTGTTACACTCTCTTATTGTGCTGATCAAGTGTATCCCCTCCTACCGCAATATCATCCAAAAGACATGCTACACCTGGTATTCCTGCTAGTACTGTTGTCATCAGGCATTGAAAAATGGCAGTTGCTGCATTTACTCCATATGCCAGTTGGTTCATTTTCATCAAACCAAGTGGTGTGTTCAAGGTTAACAATTCTGCAGTAGCTTCATCTAACTGATTATATGCATGTTTAAGGTCTATTTTTGTGAACCATTTGCTACCAGAAAGCTCAAAGAAAGCTTCATTAGATGTTGGTAATGGGTAAGAATCTGCCAAACATGCAGCATTCACTGTGTTCCGGTAGTCTCCACATAGCCGCAGTGAACCATCCGGTTTTGGTACTATAGTCAATGGTGTGGCCCAACGGGAGTGCTTGACTGGTGTCAATATACCTGTTTCCACCATTCTGTTGTAACTCTGCATTTACTTGAACTCTCAATGGAAATGGCACTGTTCTTGCTCGCATGAATACTGGTGTGACTCCTTCTTTCCACTTTCCACTTAATTTGCACTGGAGGTCCTTTATATTTGTCCAATTCTTCAGTGAATAGTTCAGGAAACTTAGTAGTGAAATACTTCGCAGGACTTTCTATTTCCTCAACAGCGTTGATTGCTACACCTTGTATGGATATACCTAGTGGTTCAAACCATGACTGTCCTAGTAATGGTGGTCCCTTTCCGCAGCTCACCACCAGAGGAAGTTTAGCACTGTTGCCAAACTCCACCATCACTGTGGTTTGCCCTTTTATTTTTAGTTCATTATTTGTCCAAGTGACTAATTTCTTGTCAAATGGTAACAATGGTTTCAACAGTGTCTGTGAATATTGTTCATAAACACTATGTGGAATAATTGAATGTGATGACCCGGAGTCTGCTTCCATTTCCAGAGGTATACCATTAATTTTCACTTCTACCATGATCGGCATCATGTGATAACAAGCCTCACTGGCACTGTCTATGCAAATCTCGTTCACACGAACGTCGCGCACGCCGAAATTGCCCTCTTTTCAAAATTCATAGCACAGTTGCTCCACAATCTGCCTCTCCATATCTTTGAAGTTACAACGGGAACTTATATCATGCAGAGCAGCAATAAACTTCGTAACAGACTCGTTTTCTTTCTGTTTCCGTGCGTAAAGGACTGTGACCACTGTCTATGGAGTTTTGGCCTCGACGCGGACAATTTTGTAGCGCCTTAAAAATACTGCTATTACATAGCTGAGACTATGCAGAAACCCATGATATAGATTTTTTTGTAGCCAGGTAGTTTAAAAAATAAATAAGTATAAAATAAAACTGCAGATTTTATTCTCAATTTAATTTTCAAATGTGATCATTATCATCTTCATATGTTAGTAAAACAATGTCTAGGATTGAGCTGGAGGAGTAATATTTTCACCATACCTTACCCAAGTTAAGTACCACATCACAAACATGATAGTAGCACAGCCGAAAGACATACAGTCGGTCGACGAAGCTGTCTAGACAGAGCAATCGTGCGGGGGACAAGGGACGAGACGCGGGAGGGTTTGTCCCGAGCTGCGAACAAAATATTGTTAGTAGCTCGGGACAGTCTTTCAGGGCTGACGCATTCACGACCGCTTGCTATGATTTTTGAATTTTTGTATAGATTTCTTTAATACATGGGGTTTTTAATATTCTAAATACAAATTTCGTGTTCATTTTGCAATCCGACATGGCCGCCGCGCCGTGGATATAAAATTTCATGTTGGGTATCGTATAAGGGGTTTTTTAGTATGCCAAGTACGAATTTCGTGTTGATTTTGCAATCCAATATGGCCGCCGCGCCGTGGACATAAAATTTCATGTTGGGTGTCATATAAGGGGTTTTTTTGGTATGCAGAGTACGAATTTAGTGTTAATTTTGCAATCCAATACGGCCGCCGGCGCCGTGCCGTGATTTTTAAATTTCATGCTGGGTATTGTATAAGGGATTTTTTGGTATGCTGAGTACGAATTTCATGTTAATTTTGCAATCCAATATGGCTGCCGCACCGTGGTATTAAAATTTCATGTTGGGTATCATATAAGGGGTTTTTTGGTATGCTGAGTACGAATTTAGTGTTTATTTTGCAATCCAATATGGCCGCCGCGCCATGGATATAAAATTTAATGTTGGGTATCGTATAAGGGGTTTCTTGGTATGCTGAGTACGAATTTCATGTTAATATTGCAATCCAATATGGCTGCTGCGCCGTGGTTATAAAATTTAGTGTTGGGTATCGTATAAGGGGGTTTTTGGTATGCTGAGTACGAATTTCGTGTTAATATTGCAATCCAATATGGCTGCTGCGCCGTGGTTATAAAATTTAGTGTTGGGTATCGTATAAGGGGTTTTTTGGTATGCTGAGTACGAATTTCGTGTTAATTTTGCAATCCAATATTACCGCCGCGCCAACCTTTATAAATTTTATGTTGGGTATCGCATAAGAGTATTATGGTATGCGGAGCCACACATGTGCGATTATAACTATACTCTATACTATGTTATCCTGTGTTCAAGTTTTTCGTCATAATTAATATTTAAACTTGTTCAAAGCGTAACCAATATTTTTTGTTGAAAACAATAGTAGCATTAATACCCAACATGAAATTTTATAACCACGGCGCAGCGGCCATATTGGATTGCAAAATTAACACTAAATTCGTACTCAGCATACCAAAAAACCCCTTATACGATACCCAACATGAAATTTGAAAACCACGACGTGGCGGCCATATTGGATTGCAAAATTAACACGAAATTCGTACTCAGCATATCAAAAAACCCTTTATACGATACCCAACATGAAATTTTATAAGAATAGTTCGGCGGCCATATTGATTGCTAGAAACCCCATAATTTTATATCTACTACGCGGCAGCCATTTCGAAACGCTTTCTCATAAAAAAAAACTATCGATTCGACATGAAATGAACCTTATTTACTTGCGGCATGAAATGAAATCTCAGATCCTTTTTTTAAACCGGTATTTATATTATTGATTTATTATATATACATACTAGCTGACGCCCGCGGCTTCGCCCGCGTAGAGAAGTTTTCCCGTTCCCGTTTCCTATAAGAACTTGTTCCCGGGATAAAAAGTATATGTGTTATTCCGATGTATAAGCTATATTATTGTAGAGTTTCATTAAAATCTATTCAGTAGTTTTTACGTGAAAGAGTAACAAACATCTTTACAAACTTTCACATTTATAATATTATTAAGATTAAGATATTATATTATAATGTTGATAGTTGATTGCGAGTACGAGTTAATAAATAACATCAGCCTTGTATACTTGTGACAACCCTACAAGCATCACTGTCTAGACGTTGTCGGCATTTTTGTCAACTTCAAAGGCGTAACGCTACTGGTAGGTTTACTCTTTATACTGTGATAGTAGCAAACAAAAAAGTTTTATGGGTCTAGGTTACCAATGTTATTTTTATATATAAACAAAATATGTTTTTGCTTATATGGCATATTTAAGCAAAAAATCATTTTGTTTGCTATATTTTTACCTCTTAATAATCTGCAGTTGACAGCTAAAAGGAATCATGCCCAAAATCTTGTTAGTTCTATTAGTGCACATTTCAACAATAAATATGTATCATTATTTCTTATGTGTTTACCATATTATGATCCTGGCAAATCAGACATTGCTGTAGTATATATCATATATACTTTGTTTATGTATGTACTCTGAGTCACCTAGAAACTTAATAACTCTCTTCATAGTTACAGCCCAGGAAAAAAAACAATGTAATAGAGTATCAGCGGCTCTCTTCAAATCTGGCAAAAAAGATGGTTCCTTCTGGGTTCTGTTATTTGACTTGAAAATTATTATGTCCTTACAGATTGCAAGTAACTTGCCCACTGGGCAAATCCAACAAGTATAACAGGTTCTGTCAGATGCTCTTTACTGAAACAAAAAAGGCAATGAAAAGTACTTAAATAGTTATATGTTGGTAAATGTTGATGTAAGAGGCTCCAAAATAATCTATGGCAACAAGCCATATATCACCTGCAGGTAATGCCGCTACTGGCTAGCCCACTGAACTGATTAAAAACAATTGTTTTAACATTTGAAAGCTATGTTGTGTAAAAGTAATACAGTAGTAATTATAAATATCAAAAAGGGGGCAGAGTTTAAATAATAATATACTGAATAACATAATATTCAATAAATTAAAAATCTATAATTATTTTTGTTTTTAAATGTTATTTTTGCTATATTCCGCTTTTTTAGAATGTCGTACGATGTCGACACGTGTTTCGCCTACACACGAGGCATTATCAAGACTGTTTGGCAGCAAAAGTACTTACACGTTCACCTCAACCTTTTATAGTTCGAACGCAACCAAACGATAGCGCGATGTAGACTTCTAGTTGTTTTGTCTATTTTTAAATAAACTAAGCAAAACTGAAGTGTGGAAGTCTGTTTGTTCGTTCAGCAAAGTACACCCGTCCCGTTTTATAATTTCTAACTGCTCTAATACGGACATTTTTAGACCCTTTTCACATAAATGTAATATTTCAAAATTGTTGTTATCATTCAAAATATGCCCGGTGTCCAGCAAATGCTTCGCGAAATGTGAATTATCTGTGTGACCGTTTCGGAATGCTCCTAGGTGTTCCTTATATCTGGTATCAAAGGAACGACCTGTTTGGCCTATATAAACATTGCTACAACCATCACATTTCAACTTATAAATACCGGATTTTTTGCTATTACTAATACTATCTTTACCATTACATAATGTTTTTAAGGTATTTTGAGGTCTATAGGCCGAGAAAACATTATTTTCCTTAAGTAGTACTACTTAAGTAGTACTTAAGGAAAATAATGTTTAGTAGTACTACTTAAGTAGTACTTAAGGAAAATAATGTTTTCTCGGCCTATAGACCTCAAAAATAGACAAAACAACTATAAGTCTACATCGCGCTATCGTTTGGTTGCGTTCGAACTATAAAAGGTTGAGGTGAACGTGTAAGTACTTTTGCTGCCAAACAGTCTTGATAATGCCTCGTGTGTAGGCGAAACACGTGTCGACATCGTACGACATTCTAAAAAAGCGGAATATTGCAAAAATAACATTTAAAAACAAAAATAATTATAGATTTTTAAAATGGATTTCCGCCATGTAACGCCTGATTCAATTAGTTATTCAATAAATTATTATAAATGGGAAGTAGGGAGCTAGGCACAGCTTGTCTATGTATATGTAAGTTGGTCACTTTAATAATACATACCTAATAAAGTAAATACTTCAAAATCAATAAAAATCAAAAGGAAAAAGTACCTCAAGTGAGATAATACTTTTCATTGTTTATCTACACTTAAATATATAACTTAAATACATCTGGTCTAAAAGTACTGAAAGTAAGTAAGCGACCATTTATAACAACCACAGTACGCGCCACGAGTCATGAAAGTGCGCAGACGACGATAAATAGGTGTCAGTTGAGGTAGGGGTGAGGGGCGGGACGAGTAACCATGGCAACGAGCGACGTGCAGTGATTCCTTGCTTCTCTCCACCCGCGCACGCACTGGGCTCGCCTTGGGTACCAGCGATAACACAAGTGTCACGTAATTTCATTCATCGGACAATACTTATTATAAATTATTTGTTTAGAACGACAATTTTATGTGTTTATATTAAAAATAATTAAAAAGTATTGTAAGTGTACATAGTATTAGATATATTTGAACTTAGTGTTTTTGTAAACAGTGTTGTAAAGAGGTTATATATAATAGGGTTTTTAGTGTTATTTTGAAAGAAGTGATTTTTTATTAGTATCTGCAATGTCTCCGCCAACGAGTAAAAAGTATAAACGTACTCTTAATGGATAAGCGAGAAAAATGGTGTATGACGTTTACTGCTTTATAAAAAAATAAATTCAGTGGACTGAATTACGTTCAGTTGATGGCAGAGGTAGCTGAAGCTACAAAAGTTTCTAAATCTACTATATATAGGATAGTAAAGCAAGCTAACCAATCAGATTTACTAATGGTTTTTAGAACTCCCGGGAAAAAAAGTCGGGCATTTCTCATAACAGGTGTAGATAGTTTTTACCAAGGGGTGATAAAACGAGCTATTAACAATTTTCACTTAACAAATAATGAGATTCCCACAGTTAAAAAACTTTTATCTAAATTACAAGGATCGGAGACAAGTATCCGTCGCATAATTAAAAATATAGGTTTTAGTTGGAAAGCCACTGAAAACAACAGAAAAGTCCTTATTGAAAAATCCAAGATAAGATTGTTACGTATAAATTATCTAGAAAAAAATAAGAAAGTATAGACAAAAAAATAGACCTATAATATACACGGATGAATCCTATGTCCATTCCTCTCACGCTACAGCAAAATCCTGGTCTGATGGGTCAACAAAAGGTTTAAAAAAAACCCATTTCAAAGGGTCAACGTGTGGTTATTGTGCATGCAGGTTCTGAGGCTGGTTTTGTACCAAACGGTCTATTAGTTTTTAAGTCCGGTACAAAAACTGGCGACTACCACGACGATATGAACTATGAAAATTATGAAAAGTGGTTAAAAACACAACTAATACCTAACCTCCCCACCAAGGTCCGTCGTGGTAGTTGACAATGCCTCCTACCATAATAAAGAATACGATTCTGCACCAAATTCCAATAGCAGGAAGTCAGAAATGCAAGCTTGGCTGACAAGCAAAGGCATATAATTTAGGCCTGAAATGTATAAGCCTCATTTGTATGAGTCAGTAAAATTAAATAAAGAGACACACAAAAAATTTAGTATTTGATAGAATACTAGGAGAACATAACCACGACGTTCTCCGCTTGCCACCGTACCATCCTGATCTCAATCCTATTGAGATGGCTCGGGACGCAATTAAGGGTTACGTTAGTAGTAAAAACGTTGAGTGGAATATCAAACGCGTAATAGATTTGATAAAAGTAAAGGTAGAGGCAAGGGGGGCCTGTGATTCGCAGAACCTCTGCAATAAAGTAAAGTCGATTGAAGAAGAATATTTCAAAAGCGACCATATAGTCGACTACATGACAGACGAATTAATTATACGGGTGGGACAAGACTCAGATAGCGACGACAGTGATTCTGATCAGGAAGATGTTACCGAAGAGGATGAGTTGTTCCCAGGCCCAAGTTCTGGAGAGCCATCCGATCCAGCTCAAGCTACTGGCCCAAGCAAACTGCAGTTTCCACCAATGGAAGGTGTAATGCCGTTAAGTGACAGTGACACTGATTAACTTTTTATTTCAAGTGTATGTGTAGTTATGTACCAAATAAACATAACAACATTTTTTTATTGTTATAATCATTTCTATCCTATACACGATAAGTTGAGACCTGCGAGAAATGTTGTTCCCCGATTATTATAAAAATAAGTATACAAATTAGAACATTTAAAAATATAAGATTAATTATTATAATATAGAATAATACCCGTAAAATGGTAGTCGTTAAGCCTGGTTGAAGGCCTTACGGGCGGCTTGAAAATTTCAACAGCAGGTAGCCACAACCTGCGTCTGTCTATTTTCAACACGGCAATGGGCTCGCCACCTATTACGTGGGACAGGAATCCACACGGTGAAAAGTGGGCATATAATATGCCTCTGCCACCCCTTCGGGGATAAGGCGTGATGGATATTTATAATACAAATAAGTATAATTAATTTTGCATCTGTACCAAATTATTACTGTGAGGTCACAGAGGTCAAGCCTCAACTTATCGTATTTATAGTACACTTTTCTCTTCGAATATACATGCGCAGTCGACGCCATTTTCTTTCATGACTCGTGGCGCGTACTGTACTTGAAATTATAAAAAAAACTTACTACTCAGAGTACAATCCACTGAAGAATTACATGCGGCACTTTCATCAGGTCAAGAGTTATGCCGACTTCTGTGTGTAATTTACCACCACCATTACCAAAACAGATTCAACAAACAAAAAAATGCCTTTGTCTTTATTACAGGACCCAAAAAGCCATGGTGTTTGTGAGAAGTTGAATTAGTTATTATAATACAAAACACTCGATAAATACAAACGCGAACTTGGTATATAATTATATAGTTGAAAATATAATTTTAATAAGACAGTTTGTGTTGTTTATTTGTTTACAATACATTTAAGGTCGTTCGACTTCGATGACAGGTTCTCCCTACTATTGGCATTACTTTTATTTTATGCAACACAAGGGTGACAATCAAAATAATATCCGTTTGTAAGCCAAGACAAATATTTTTTTAATTCGTTTTGAATATCAGATAAGTGGCTACAACCATTGTCATTAATATTTATTGTATAATAAATAAAAGTTATTACAAGTTTTATAACTTTCCAAAACTGCTGTCCGCGCTCAGGCCAGATTCGGTCACTGTCCTTTGCCAACTTCCAATATTGGGTGCGGTTTTGGTATAAATAAATGTATTAAGAACTTTTATTATTTCTTCAAAGGCCACGTCGCTCGGTGTCTTTGGTGCTAACAACTCCACTAATAGGCTATAGGCGTCTTTTCCGCACTGCGATAAAAATAGGGCTCGTTTTTGCACGCTTTCGCTAATACCAGCCGCTTCCAACGCAAAATACAGTTGTTCGCGATAGTTTTCCCACACATCGTGATTTGGGTCAAATTTTCCGGGCAAAACCAAACTTGATATATTTACAGCTGTCATCTTCAGGTTTTTTCGTCGCCAATATTGTGTTCTAACGAAAACTTACTATTGAAACAATACTTTATAATCAGAACAGAGTTTATTGTTAATAATTGCAATCACAACTGTCAAATATGAAGGTGGCCCCACATAAGCTGTGTTTACACACTAACCACATATAATCATTGTGTGTGCATACATAACAATTAGTATAGAAATAGAGAAAATAATTTGATTTCATAATTTAAAATGTTCATTATTTTTTATTATTATTTTGTACTTAGTAGAAATTTACATGTATATATGATGTCCAGCTATTTTTCTAAAAGTATGGAGTGGTGTATGAAAATAAAGGGGCTTAAAAGAGGAATACAGATCTATTTATTTAAACTGATTAATTATTAAAGTTTGCTCTTGCAGAGTTGAGATTCTAAAAAAAACTTTCACAACCATTTATTTATGAAGGTAATAAGCATTTGAGAAATATAATATATTTGATATATTGTAATTATGTCAGAAGAGCTGTGAGACCAATATACCAGCTTGGTCCCAGAGTATCTCTAAGAGAAAGGTAATGGTAACAATATACATATATATGAGAATTTGCTTTATGCACACAAAAACATAGACACATTTAAAAATTAAGTGATATACGTAATGTAAACACTAGGCATAAAGGTAATATTGTGTTACATTCTACTTGTCTTGAAATAATCAGCAATTCTTTTATGGGGCAATGTATAGATTCTATAACAAACTTCCCAATGAAATTAGAATTTAAAATAAATAAATATCCATCACGCCTTATCCCCGAAGGGGTGGCAGAGGCATATTATATGCCCACTTTTCACCGTGTGGATTCCTGTCCCACGTAATAGGTGCTGAGCCCATACCGTGTTGAAATAGACAGACGCAGGCTGTGGCTACCTGCTGTTGAAATTTTTTAAGCCGCCTATAAGGCTTTCAACCAGCCTTAACGACTGCCATTTTACTGGCAACCGGGACCAACGGCTTAACGTGCCTTCCGAAGCACGGAAACGCTCGCAAATGTAAATGCCACAAAGTGGTAACCCATCCGACGACCAGCCATAGTGAAAGTTGCGTACCTCAGTGATCGTTTACCGAACACTGAAACCGCGGGGCCACGAGCGATTCAAATTAGAATTTTGTCAATAAATAAGTTTAAGACAACAATTAAGGCCAAATTGTGTAACAAAGTATTAAAATTTCAGACTATATAAATGATTTTTATCATTTTTAGTCTGAAAGGATAAAGTCGCTCTAAGTCAACACACATAAATCAACAAATAGAAAAAATAACAATAAAGAAATGTAATAGCCAATATAACATAATATAAAAGCCTCTTTATTCCATAACAAATTTTACATTTCAAATAATTTTAGTATTGGTAGTATCTTCTTAAGCCAGTAAATTAATGTTAATATCGTCACTTGTTAGTTTTTAACACATTATGGATCTTGTTTAGAGTAAAGGCCTCCAGTTTCTTCCATAGGTTTCTATTTTTACTTCTGCGCATCCAGTCTTTTCCTGCAATCTCTAAAAGATCATCAGTCCACCGTTTGCTTGGTTTGCCCACATTCCTTTTGCCTATTATTGGTCCTTTCCATCTTGTAGTTAACATTCTCCATCTGTTGTCTGTGTATCTTGAAATGTGCCCTGCCCATTGCCACTTGAGCTTCAAGGCCTGTGTGAGTGCATCTCATATTTTCGTTTTGTGTCTTATTATTGTGTTTGTAGGAGGCTGATGGGTCCATAGTTATCTATATCCAAAGGATTTTCTTTTTTATAAATTAGTATGATGTCAGATGTACACCATTGTTTTGGTACTATTTCGGTGTCAAGTATCATATTGAAGAGTACTGTTAGACACTTAAGTAAGATAGCAGCTCCAAATTTAATGTATTCGTTTGTTAATCCGTCTGGCCCTGGGCTTTTCTCGTTTTTTAGGGCTTTAATGCTAAATAACTGCAAGTATACTTCATGTTCTTCGATTGGTTGAAATAAGAACTCCTTATTATTGATATGACCATTAACTAACAGGTACGCCGTAATCGTCGCAGTCTGGCGACATGTTGGATTGATTATAAAAAGGCTTTTGACTCTCATACCTGGCTTCTGAGGGTGCTGGAGCTGTACAAAGTGGATGCAACTCTTTGTATTTTCCTGCGGTCATGTATGAGGCAATGGAGAACAGACCTTTGCTATCCAGGATGTCGTCAGATTGTAACAAATGGCTTGCCTATTGAGCGGGGCATATTCCAGGGCGACAGTCTCAGTCCTTTATGGTTTTGTCTAGCACTGAACCCTCTTAGTACTATACTAGAGAGTTCAGGGCTAGGCTTTCAGTTGCGGAGAGAAGGTCGAGTTATATCCCACCTGCTTTACATGGACGACCTTAAGCTATTTGTCACCACCAAATTGGAACTGATAGAACTATTGAAGTTAACAAAATCCTTCAGTAGTTCTATTAGAATGGAATTTGGCATTGACAAATGTGCAGTCATGCATGTAAAGAAGGGTGGGATTGTGGAGTCTGAAGGTGTTGAGCTTTCGGATTCCATAATACGCAGATCTCTCTCCACTACTGCGACCTATAAGTATCTGGGTATATCACAGGCATTAGGAATTAACCAATCTGGTCTGAAACAAACATTGAAGGAGCGATTCTTTGGCCGTCTGAAAAAAGTCTTTTATCAGGCGGTAATAAAGTGCGTGCCTTCAATGGGTGGGTCATACCGGTCCTAATGTATTCCTTCGGTATACTTAGATAGACTCAGACTGAATTAGATGCCCTGGATAGGAGAGTGCGGTCCATGTTGACCACATTTCGAATGCATCGTCCTCGTTCATCAGTAATGAGGTTGTATATCCCTCGGAAGTGTGGAGGTCGAGGCCTATTAAATGTCAAGACCCTCCATAACCGTGAGATATGCAACCTCAGAGAATATTTTCTCAATGCTGACACGAGGTTGCATCGCGATGTGGTTGCAGTGGATAATGGACATACCCCGCTCTCGTTGGCTAAAGAGAATTGGCATAAACCTATGGTACTTGGTGTTACTGATCGCAAGGAGGTATGGAAGAGTAAGGAGCTGCAAGGTCGTTTTTATCAGGCCTTACACAGGCCTGATATAGAGTTCAATGCATCAGTATCTTGGCTAAGATTTGGTGATCTCTTTGGAGAGACTAAAGGGTTTGTTTTTGCAATTACTGATGAAGTTGTAATGACGAAGAACTACAGGAAGTATATCCTGAAGGATGGTACCGTGGACATCTGTCGGGCATGTCATCGTCCCGGAGAATAAATAAAATAAATAAATAAAAAAATCTTTATTTTGCATAGACCATTTTAACGGCGCTTACAAAATGTCATACCCTATTTAAAATATTTAAAGCGACCACCGGTTCGGAACGCGGCCCACCTGAGAAGAACCGGCAAGAAACTTAGGAAGGCTTTTTTTTTGATGGCCTATTTACAATTTAATATTATTTCACTTTGCCAGCAGATCATTTCCAGGCGTCCCTGTCCTGCAAATAGTCTGTAACGGAGTAAAAACCTTTTTCACAAAGCTTGCTTTTAATAAACTTTTTAAATTTATTTAAAGGTAAATTTCTCAGGTCACAGGGAAGCTTGTTGTAAAAGCGTATACAGTTACCCTGGAAAGAATCGCCAATCTTATGTAGTCGACTGTGGTGGACTGAAAGATTATTTTTATTTCCTATTTACAATTTAATATTATTTCACTTTGCCAGCAGATCATTTCCAGGCGTCCCTGTCCTGCAAATAGTCTGTAACGGGGTAAAAACCTTTTTCACAAAGCTTGCTTTTAATAAACTTTTTAAATTTATTTAAAGGTAAATTTCTCAGGTCACAGGGAAGCTTGTTGTAAAAGCGTATACAGTTACCCTGGAAAGAATCGCCAATCTTATGTAGTCGACTGTGGTGGACTGAAAGATTATTTTTATTTCTAGTGTTTATATTATGTTTATCACAGAGTTTAGAAAACTGTGATAGATTTTTCTGGACATACATAAGATTGGCAAAAATGTATTGTGATGGTACGGTTAGAATATTTACTTCTTTGAATTTTTCTCGGAGAGAAACTCTGGGGCCCAAATTATAAATAGCGCGTACAGCCCGCTTTTGTAGAACAAAAATAATATTTAAATCTGCAGCACTCCCCCAAAGGAGAATACCGTAAGACATAATACTATGAAAATAGCTGAAGTAAACCATTCTAGCCGTATCCACATCTGTTAGAGTCCTGATCTTTTTTACAGCGTATGCAGCCGAACTTAATCTAGAGGCTGTCTTTTCTATGTGTGGGCCCCACTGCAAATTGGCATCAATAGTTATACCTAGGAACACAGTTGATTCTACAAACTCTAACACTTGTCCATTCAGTTGAACATTGGCCGCAACTTGTTTTACATTTGGTAAATTTTATACATTTAGTTTTATTTTCATTAAGGCAAAGATTATTTGAGCTGAACCAATGAACTACTCTTGCAATTGCATTGTTTACATCGTCATAGTTATCTAATTGTCTTTTAATTTTAAAAATTAATGAGGTGTCATCTGCAAACAAAACAATCCTATTCCTGTCCCCTACATAAAATGGTAAATCATTAATATAAATGAGGAACAAGAATGGCCCAAGTATCGAGCCTTGCGGCACACCCATTGTAACCATGGATCCTACAGAACGTGTACCATTAATATCGACCCTCTGTATTCTATTGTTCAAATATGAAGACAGAAGGTCGAGAGCTTTGCCTCTTATTCCATAGTGGTGTAGTTTCCTGCACAGCGTTTCATGTTGAACGCAATCAAAAGCCTTTGATAGATCGCAAAATATACCTAATGCATCGTGCTTGTCTTCCCATGCTTCATGAATACATTTTAATAACTCAACACCAGCATCGGAAGTTGAGCGCCCTTTCGTAAACCCAAATTGATTCGCATGGAGTATTTTATGACTATTAAAATGGGATAGCATTTGATTCAAGATTATTTTTTCAAATACTTTGCTCAAAGTTGGCAGCACTGACACTGGTCGGAAATTAGACGGCTCTGTAGCGCTGCCAGCCTTGAACAAGGGAACGACTTTGCTGTGTTTCATTAAATCAGGAAATGTACCACTAGAAACACAGTCAATAAACACAGTTGCTAAATGGGGCGCAATTACCTCAATTATACATGATGCAGTTTTGACCGATAATCCCCAAATGTCCGCGGTTTTCTTAATTTCGATACATTTAAATGTTTTTACAATGTCCTGAGCACAAATATCTGTGAATACAAATGCATCCCTGCAACAAAGAACAGATTCTTCTAATAAAAGTTCAGCGGAACTGGAAGATGCTTGGAGAGATTTTGTTGTCAATATAGGTACATTTTTGAAAAAGTGTTCAAACTCCGTAGCCACTTCCAGGTCCCCTGTAACATGGCAACCATTTACTTTTAAGTGGAAATCCCTTTCAGTCACTAAAGATCTACCGCATTCAGAGTTAATGATGTTCCAAGTCATTTTTATTTTATTTACAGAATTAGAAATTTTATTTTTAATGAAGTTTGACTTAGCAAGATGACACGTTTGTTTAAATATCTTTGAATAATTTTTAACATATTCCTGAAAGGTTTGCCTAATATTATATGATTTTTCTGAATATAATTCAAATAATTTATTTCTACTTTTAAAGATACCTGGTGTTGCCCAGTCACTGAAAACAGGACGACCACCAATCTGTAGAGTTTTTGAGGTAAAAACTTTGCCAAACTCATCATTAATCAAATTAAATAAGTGTTTATATGACTGGTCTACACAAGTGAAGTTAGGTAGATATGGTAATCTCTTTAATACATTATCTTTAAAATTATTCAAACGACTTTGGTTAATTGGTACATATTTAATTTGTTTTTTGCTGACTTTGTTACTACTTTTAGGAAATTTTATTCATTGGCCACGATGATCTGACTCCACAGGATCCACAATACCTTTATCTATAGGTTTAATATAGTTAAATCAGTAAAAATATTATCAATACATTTTGCACTGGTGGCTGTAATACGAGTGGGTTCTAAGAATGTACTATGCAGATTAAAGGATTTAAATATTTTTTTCATTTTATTTCTCTCTGATGGAGTTAATGATGTATCTAATATATCAACATTAAAATCTCCACAAACTATTATAGATTTCTTAGAACATTGGCATTTGAACAGTGCTTCTTCAAGCTTTTCTTCAAATTTAATGTAAGACGCATCAGGGGGACTGTATACGCTTAACAAGATGAAATGCTCAAACTCAATACTGGCAATCTCAATAACTCGCTCAATGGAGAGGGCTACTAAATCCTTACGTTCTTTAAATTTTAAGTTTTTATTAATTAATATTAAAGAGCCTCCACGTTTAGAATGTTTTCTATTGAACGAGCTAGCAACCTGGTGATTTACGAAGCTCAACAATGTGATTTGATGATCTTTTAACCAGTGCTCTGTAGCACAAAAAATATTAATAGAATTTGCATTAATGTATAGCTCTAACTCTAAATCTTTACCATTTATTAAACCTCTAACATTATAGTGCACCAGGTTTATAAAAACAATATTTTTACTAAGATTATTCTCAGGGACCAAAGTCAACTGGCCAGATTTATTATCTGTTGTCCTATAAACTAGTTTTCTGGAATTTCATTTTCCAAATGTGAAGTATCAAAACTATCCTGCTCAATAAAAGCAGTTGTACTAGCCAATAATTTGGCTTGAAAAATTAAAAAATTGGATAGCAACAGAGCTACCTTTCGTTGTAAAAATTTTGATAGAAAATATCTATCTAATGTCAACAAACTATTATTATTGAAAATTATGTTCCAATCGAACAATTCAATTTTTTTGGAATATGATACCATGGTATGTAGTTTCATATTTAATTTGTATCTTAAGTGATTTTCTTTGTGGCTCATAGCAGTGCTGTATGGCAAGGTGGACAAAATTACTTGTTTTACTTGCAGACTTGATAACTTATCAAAAACTTTTAAAAGTTTGTCACTATTAATATTGCCTCTTCTGCCAACCAGCACCACTATAGTAGACTGCATGCAGTGTGTACCAGTCAATATAAAATCTATAATTTGAGAGTATGAAGCTCCTGGATATGTATGATTTATTACAGAATGACTTAACTGTGATAAATAATGTCCAAAAATTTTACCTATTTCATCGCAATAGACTATGGTCTTTGCATCACTTTTTATTTGCAACTTTTCTATTATACTCGTAGATGCCTCGAATCCCTTAGGCATATTATTTCTGGTTGTTCGAGTCTTGCAAACGGTGAGTATTTGCATCGACACAACCAAGTAGCCAAGATCATTCACCAGCAACTTGCTCTTAAGTACAATCTTGTTGATTTAGAGGTACCATATTATAGATATGTGCCCGACCCAGTTCTCGAAAATGGTCATGTCACATTATACTGGGATCGATCTATTATCACGGACAGGACTATTGTCGCCAATAAGCCTGACATAGTGTTAATAGATCGATTAGAACGCCGTGCAATGATTGTTGACATCAACATACCTCACGACGAGAACCTCATGAATGCCGAGGTAGACAAACAAAATAAATATTTAGACTTGGCTCATGAGGTTGTCGACATGTGGGATGTGGATTCAGCGATCATTGTACCGATAGTCATATCTGTCCATGGACTTATAGCCAAGAGCCTTGACCAACACCTACAAAGGCTCGCGTTAAACGGCTGGATCAAGGGCATGATACAGAAAGCAGTTCTTCTCGACACGGCACGTATTGTGAGGAAATTCTTTACTCTGGAGCCCTAACCACCGGTAGCTTGGTCGCTGTACCCGATACCGGTGGGCCACTATTTTTTATATTTTTAAATGTATTTTTTTTATAGATATATTTAAAAATGTAATTATATGTTGTAATGAATAAAAAGAATAATAATAATAATTTTATTTGCATAGAATGTAGGTAATTACAATAAGGTGATCTAACAATTATTTAGTTCCCGGATACATTTTGCCCGTTTGGCATACAAATATTTAGTTAGGTGTTTACAGTTTATTTTAATATGTCCATGCAGTTAGTACTATTGCATTTGGTTAAATGCAATAGTTACACACATAATCTCAAAATAGGAATAAGACCTGCACGTATTAAATAACAACAAAATGGAGCTGGTTCTATAGCTTATCATCCAAAAACTCTGTTACTGAGTAATAACATTTTTCCAAAAGCAGCAAAATGAGTTTCTTTTTAAATGTTACAAGAGACTGTGTCTTAATACTGGTAGGAATTTTATTATAAATTACAGGTGCCATGCCAAAAACGCTTTTCTCGAGTAGAGCAGTATGAAATCCTCCAGTGTTTAGTAAACCTTGGTATTGAGATCTCATAGCCACAGTTCTGACACGGATTTCCTGAAGCGATTTAAAGAGATCTTGATTACTCTTGACAAAGAGAGCAATTTCAAGAATGTGAAGACAGGGGAAAGTCAACAAATTCTGAGTCTTAAAAATAGGTACACAACTATCAGTACTCTTTAAATTAAACTTAGACCTTATGCAGCGCTTTTGAGATTTGAAAATATTCTCTCTATCACTACAGTTGCCCAGAATATAATTCCAAACCTTAACGTGGAAATAACAAGACCATGATATGCAATTAACACTGTTTTAGTGATAACTTTATTTTTAAGGTTAAAAAGTACATAGGCATATCTGATCAGTTTCTGACAGATGTCGTCAGCTTGGGCCTTCCACGTCAATTGTGAATCTATTGAAATGCCCAAAAATTTGACACTAACCATTTCTACTACTTCATTGTTATAAGATATTTTCAATTGCATTGGTCTTAATCTCTGATAAAAATACATTATTTTAGTTTTATTAATATTAATGATTAGATTATTTCTATATAACAACCAGTTTGTCATAATTTTAAGTGTATCGTTAATGCCTTTTTAATAGTTATTTATAATCAAGCATTTTATTAAAGCTGTGCTGTCATCGGCTAATAACACCATAGGATGATCAATTTGTCGTGAAAAGTCATTTATAAAGAGCAAAAACAGTAAAGGTCCAAGCACACTTCCCTGGGGGATTTCTTATCGAATAATCCTAGAGGAAGATATGTATTTCTGTTCACGTTTGGTACTTCTGCAAATGTAAGTAATTTCCGTGACTTGTTTTCTACCTCGCAAATAGGATTTTATTAAATTTAGTGCATTTCCCCTTATGCCATACGCATCTAATTTATCAAAAAGTAAATCATGTTTTACATAGTCAAAAGCACTAGTCATATCTGTGTATATCGCACATATGGGGACTTAATTGACATTACTGTAAATAGGTTAAAAATGGCCATATTAATATTTTTATGTTTTCTGAACCCATATTGTTCGTCACAAAGTAGATTAAATTTTGTTATAAATGAATAAATGGAGTTATAAATATGTCTCTCTATTATTTCAGAAAAAAAAAATAAGCTAATAGAAGCTTGTGCTATGGAGTAGTTGTCTAGTCTATCTACATTACATAGCTTACTTTGGGCTAGATGGCGCTGTGTGAAAAGTGTCCCACAATAATCTAGGCTAGATTTACATCTTAAATTTTTTTTTTAAATATTAAACCTCAATAAAAAAGGTAACTATCGTAAGTAACTGATGGTTTTCATTTTCTATCGATACATGTGAGAAGTCCAGTGAACAATTCCTAGTACCAAGGAAACACGGGTAATTAAAATTACCCATGAACCCAAAGACCAAAAAAAAATGTTACATCACTATTAATGGTTCTAAGGAATAGTGATATTACAGAAAATTTTACATTCGGTGGTCCCTTTGGCTAATGGGACCACGGTTAAATATTTTTTTCCGTAGTCCCATCAATGGGACCTCCAATGGGACCAAGGAATGGAAGCGCAAACTTAAAATTTTTTGGACCTTAAGTCAAGGAGAATTGAAATACAAGCAATGTTGTTACATGATGTTTGCCATAACAGGTACGACGAAGTTGTCGTACAACCCCACTGTTCTTCATCCAAACGCCGCGCATTAACGCAGGCTTGCGCGTACCCCTTCGTCGCTTACTTGATTATTTTTTATAACAATAACTTTTGCCAATTAGATATATATATATATATATATGCAAATAACAATATATATAGAAGGTTGGTGATCGAGTGACTTCTTTATTTAAGGGCTACCGTTTTGTACTGGGATCTCTCGGTCGCTTATCTAATCTAACACTATTGTAATTAATCATTTGTCTAACAGTTGTGTTACTCTTAGCCTTTAAGAATATTATGTATTTATTATACCTTTATCGTTTATCACCGTCGTGGATGTCACAATTATTACTAAGTTACAACTTAACTAGGTACTTTAAGCATTTACTACTATGATGATGTTTGTTTATCCAATAAGGACTAAATAAATACAGTTTAAACCATAACTCCGGATTTAATAAAAGTAGTATTTTTAGTATTTTCACTTCGATGCTCCGGATCCCGATGTCATTGAAGTCATTAGTATGAAAGAAATAGAACAAGCGATAAGAAGTATGAAATGTGGTAAGGCTGCGGGAAAAGACAGAGTTACTGCTGAGATGATCAAGTACGGTGGGTCGCGTGTCTGGGACACACTATGTCTGTTATGCAACTTATGCTGGCGGACAGGTGAGGTCCCGGATGACTGGCGAGTAGCAGTTGTAGTACCTATTTACAAAGGGAAAGGCTCGCGCCTAAACTGCTCCAGCTACAGGGCGATCAGCTTGGTCAGCTTAGCTAGTAAGGTGTATGCAAAGGTTATAACGGCACGAATGCAAGAAAAGTCTGAAAGGTATTTATGGGAGGCTCAATGCGGATTCCGACGTGGAAGAGGTTGCATGGATCAAGTGTTTTCTCTCCGCATGATCGCGGAAAAGTTTCTGGCTCTTAGCCAGAAGGTTTTCTGCGCTTTTGTGGATCTAGAGAAAGCATTTGATAACGTTGTGAGAGAAACGCTGTGGGACTTGCTGCCAGGATATGGTGTGGAAGGCTCGCTACTGCGGGCAATACAGTCGCTTTATAGGGACTGTAAGGCTTGCGTGCGAGTAGGGGGGGGATGTGTCACCTCTTTTTGATGTCTGTACAGGCGTCAAACAGGGATGTGTCATGTCCGCCTGGCTGTTCATAGTGTATCTGGACAGTTGCCTGCAGAAGTTGAAAGATTTTAATATGGGTGTGAATTTGGGTGACTTTACAGTAAACTGTCTGCTGTACGCTGATGATGCGGTGCTCATGGCCTCGTCAGAAGCCGACCTACAGGCATTAGTCACTAATATGAAAGAGGGGTGTGAAAGTAAGGGTCTCCGCTTGAATGCAAGTAAAACTAAGGTTCTAGTATTTGAAAGAGGTGACGTAAGAACTAAATGCGAGATTAGAGTAAACCAGGAACGTTTAGAGCAAGTGAATGAAATTGTGTATTTAGGAAGTATGTTTAGCGCGGATGGAAGATGTGATTCGGATGTAGAACGGCGAGTAGCTGCCGGAAACAAAGTTAACGGTGCTTTGTCCCAGTTAATAAAGCGACAAAGCATCGTAAAAGAAGCACGACTGGCGATTCATAACGCAGTCCTAGTGCCGTACTTTGCTTTACGGTAGTGAAACCTGGGTATGTCAGCAGATGCATGAAAGTAAATTGAATGCTGTGGAGATGCGATCACTTCGAAAATTGTGCGGCGTTACCTTGGCCGACCGAATACGTAACGAAGTGATACGCAATATGGCAGGTTTGAATGAAAGTGTCAGCGTTAAGCTGGAAAAAGGCGTGCTCCGTTGGTTTGGACACGTCCAACGAATGAGTGAGGAACGATTGACGAAGAATATATATTGTTCAAAAGTAGAGGGTAGAAGGAGTCAGGGAAGGCCGAGACTTACATATGAAGACCACGTGAGCAGATTGCTCAAAAACGGAAAGGTCAAAAGTACTCGGATACCCAGACGTGCGTGTATGAAGCGATTGATGAATCTCGAAAAAGCGAAAGAAGTATGCATGGATCGCGAAGCCTGGCGATCTGTCCTCTCTGACTACCCCGTCAGGGATACAGCGTGAAGATAGTTAGTTAGTTAGTATTTTTAGCAACGATGTTACACAACGGGAAAAATTATGTCATTGTGTCACAGTGTAACTCCCAGGGAATATTTTTTCCCATTCAGTCACAGTGTTACACATTGTTGTTACATGGTGTGACTTATTGGGAAAAAAAAGTAACGTTGAGTCACACGTCATACTCAATGGGAATTTTATTACCATATAAAGGCTGGCGTCCTTCAAGTTTTATTTAATTTTTTTAATCTTCATATTTTAATAAGAGATTAGATACAATAATTATCAATATCAACCAGGATGTGTTAGTTTATGAATTAGTTGGCTAAGCATTATCAAATTACAAAAAATACCTGATCCAATTACGTGTTTATTTTTAGCTACCCCACTTCCTGTTGAAGTGGTCTTTCAGTACTTTAGGAGCATCATAATGCAATGGCTACTGGAGCAGTTGGGCTGATGCCGTACTAAAAATAATTACAGCCTTGCCAGAAATATAGGCTGTTTAGTAATCAAAGCATATCACCGTAACACCATCCGTGTTGTTCTGCCTTCGCCTAACTAGGTGTTTGCAATTATGTAACAAATGTGAGCGATAATGTCTTATGTGTTACAGAGGATGAGAGCGGTCCCATCTCGCCACTGCACGATATCCCTCTGTGGGCGGACAAGGCCAAGAAACTCGTAAACATGGTAGTGGAAATCCCGCGGTGGTCGAACGCCAAAATGGAGATCAGTCTGAGCGAGCCCCTGAACCCTATCAAGCAGGACGTGAAGAAGGGCGCTCTTCGTTTCGTAAGCAACGTGTTTCCACACCACGGCTACATATGGAACTACGGCGCTCTGCCCCAGACCTGGGAGAACCCGCACCATATCGACGCAGACACTCAGGCGCGCGGGGACAACGACCCCATCGACGTGATCGAGATCGGGTCGCGCGTGGCGGCGCGCGGCGACGTGTACCCCGTCAAGGTGCTGGGCACGCTGGCGCTCATCGACGAGGGCGAGACGGACTGGAAGCTCATCGCCGTCGACGCGCGCGACGCGCTGGCCGACCAGCTGGCCGGCGTGGCCGACGTGGAGGCGCACTTCCCCGGCCTGCTGCGCGCCACCGTCGAGTGGTTCCGCCTCTACAAGCTGCCCGACGGCGGCCAGGAGAACCGCTTCGCCTTCGACGGTGAGGCCAAGGACGCCGACTTCGCGTACAGAGTCATCGACGAGGTGAGTGTCACACGTGTCACGTGATATAACGATCATTGGTAGAGATTGGTAGCCATAGACTATGTAAATCACGTGATAAAACGATAATGTTGTAACCATAATACTTTTTTTAACAATCGCTAGCGATTAATTATCGTTATCTAGACGATAGGCGAGACCCTGTTAAAAGCGATAACTACGTGACCTAAGATGTTAAACATTTAAAAAGGGATCTAAAGCGATAACTCCCAATAAAGCCGAAAAGTTGCGCGTTTAGGGCGGCATCTAAAGTTTCATCGTATCAAAGTTCACAATTATAATTAAGTAGCTTTAGCAGATTTGCAGGATATATTACATTTTATGTAACAGTGAACGCTGGTAGCTCCACTAGCTCAGTGTTCTGTATACTATCACTACGTTAAGTATCTTACGTTCTGGTCGGTTCGGTGCAGTTTTTATTTATGGCATTTCCGTTCACGAGCGTTTCCGTTCTTTAGAAAGCAAGACAAGTCGAAGCAAATTATAGCAAAATTCGTAGATACCTATTTACTGTACCTAGATATATACTAGATGTAGCAGGTAGCCACAACCTGTGTCTGTTTATTTCAACACGCCAATGGACTCGCCATCGGTAATCTTTGTCCGGGATAAACTCAGAAACTACTTACTGGATTTAATTCAAATTTTGCACAAATATCAACAAGAGGTCGGGTCGACATAAACTTAGTAACTACTGAACGGATTTATTTTAGTTTATGTACTTAGGTCTACATATCACTACATATTATAAAACAAAGTCGCTTTTCGCTGTCTGTCCCTATGGATGCTTAGATCTTTAAAACCACAAAATGAATTACGATGCGGTTTTTATTAATAGTTAGAGTGATTCTTATAGAAGGTTTTTATGTATAATTTGTTAAGTTTTTGTATACATCCACCAAATTATAACGGTATTTGTTGGGGATGTCGGAAAAAAGCCGTCTGGGAGCTTTCAACAAAAACGCTGCCTAAACTCTTTCAGATATAACAAAATAATTTATGATGCAATTGTGTATCTAATGTAGGTCTACAAAAAAGTCCGCGACGATATATGTCTATCTCTTAAGAATAACATACTATATCAATTTTAATACTTTAAAAAACCATCAATAATAAAGTGCTAATTTGAGGGCTATTTACACAAATATGCTATTAATCCATATCATATTTACTACGTTAGTTGGCTTCAGCATTTCATGAAGATTATTTTGTCCCTTTACACCTTGCAAATTAAATGAATATCTTACGAGTTATCGCAAATTCAAAATAAAACGCAAATAAATTAATTACGTGTAGCCATAATTCGCTCAGGCCGTGCGGGCGTAGGTACTGGAGAGCGGAGAAGTAATCAATGAATGTGGAAAATGTTCATACATTACTGTGAAATTAATAAACAACGGGATTAAATGGGTGCCACGGGGTTAGAAGTATGTCACGGGCAAAGCCGGGTGGGACAGCTAGTCTATATTAATAAAATAAAATGTGACTCACTCATCTAACAACGCCCAGCCGGAACCCTTACCCGTAGAGACTTGAAATTTTTAGGGTAAACTACCCTTATAATGCAGGCACCCACTAAAAAGGGATTTTTTAAAATTCCACCCCTAAGGGGGTAATAAAAGGCATAAACGGTTGTATGAAAGTTCGTCATTTTCAAAGTAAGAGACATGAAATTAGGTATACCTATTTCCGTCTATAAATAAATGGACACGTGGTATCGCGGTTTTGCAAAATTTTACATTTAAATGGGTAAAATAGAGGTTGCCTTTCATTGATAAAATTTGTGGGTGAATCATTCTTATAATTAACGCCCAGACAAAACCCATGGACCAACATACTTAATTTTTTTAGGGTGAGCTACACTTTTATAGAAGTTTTCCACTAAGAAAGGGTTTTAAAATTACATATGACTCAATTATCCATCAAAGTCCAGCATCACTATACTACACTTAAAATATGGATTTATTTTTAATTCTTCTCTTATAATTTACGCATAAGAAAATGCTTTTCGAAATTTCACTTGTAAGGCGGTAAAATAAGGGTTAAACTGTTGTATGAAAATTTTTAAAATTTTTGGAGTAAGCTACTTTTATAATGTAGACACCCACATAAAATGATTTTTCAAATACCCCCCGTAAGGGAGTAAAATAAGGGATAAGCAGTTGTATAGAAGTTCTCACTCTCAAAGTTAGAAACATAAAACAACGTAAACGTGCTTTTGGTTGCAAATAAATGGACATGTTGTCTTTCGTGACTTTGCATAATTTTACCTGTAAAGCGATAAAATAGGGATTTAAGGTTTGGTTTATATGTGTGATTCAACATTTTCAAAGATAATAAACCAACTTTGCATACCTAATTTTGATTCAAAAGAAATAAATACGTGATTCAGGATTTTCTAAAATTCTACTAATAAGGGTGTAAAATAGAGAATGAAAGTTTGAATGATAGTAGTTTAACAGTAATTAGGGGTGTAGGTTAATCCTGACTGCAAAAATATAACCATATAAAGAATTTACAAATAAATATGCTAAATATTTTAGAATTTGATTAGCTGTATCTGTTTAAGAAAATGAATATATTAATGGGATATATTATGAGGAAAGCTGTTGAAATCCGCAGGAACGAAGACTTGATTGGTGGTGTCTCAGTTATAGCGATTTCCGATAAACGCTATCCGTAGGTGACCCTAGGAAAGAAGTCTGACGAGGTGAATACACATGATCAAGAAACCTCTGGAGTACTTTTGCTTTAGTAAAGGCCCTTTAACAGAGGCTATCCTCTAGCCTTCTACCTTCATAGGTAGTTAGGTGTAGCTACCAGAGTATGTTGATAGAATGGTATCCATCTAAGTGAAACTTATACCCCACCTAATATCTAGACTGTTGCCACTTCTTTCTTTTAGCTCTTTTTGTTATATTGAGATTCCTTATTTCTAATGGATATATATGACTCGCTATTGTTCTTTTAGTATCAGGTGCATTTGTCCAAGTGCATCTTTGAATATCAGTGATGACTTTGTCAACTTCTTGATGAGCTGATGTGTACTTTTTAGTGGCACTTTGAGGTCTATAATGTAGTCTAAATTGTTCTCAATCTGTATTTCTGTTAACAAGTGCTGAAGCTTTTTCTTTTTTTTACAACTGTTTCACTTACAGTTAGTATAATAGGTGAATGATCTGAGTTCATATTGTTACGCCGGCGGACTAGTGAACAACTTTAAACGTCATTTTCTGGACCTTGGGAACGGTTTCAGGCCGTTTCCGAGGAGGCTCTATCACATACCAAATTATCCGAATTTCACCCCAGTTGCCGTTGTTTTCAGGCGCCTGAAACATGTTTCCAGTTCGTTTCAGGCCACCCTCTATCACATGACATCATAACCTGAAAACCCTTTTTCAGGCATTTTCAGGACCCCTTATGGGCCTTTGAAGCCCACTTCAGTATATAGCGTAATTTCATGAAAGAGTGACAAGGATAGTAGTATTAGAAAGAGAGAGCTACATTCAGAATATTCCAGAGCTATTAGACAGGGATAGCACTATTAAAAAGAGATAGCTACACTAAGAACATTCTAGAACTATGTGATAGAGATAGCACCAGAAGGGACAGCAATAGGTCGAGAACCTTCCGGCACATACCGAAGGAGCAACTAGTATCGTGTGGAACATTCTAGAGATGTACCCGATTGTAGGTACCGAACGAATTCTTCCGAGTATTCCAGAACATTACTAGGCGTATATAAATGGCCGAGCTCGCGGCTACAGGACAGTCTCCTTTGAGGAAGCGAATAGTGCGAATCGAAGTGATCGAAGAAGCTAAATAGTGCGACACTGTTACAGTGCAATTATCTAAGCGAAGAATTTGTGTTTAGTGTGTTCAGTGGCGATTATTAGTAGTGGTTTTACTGTTTTTATTTAGAGTTATTAAAGTGTTTCTTTTAAATATGTGGTATTAGTCCAATTCCTATTAGTAATGTAAACCTGAAGGTTGTACAGGACCCTACGGGAGATAAATAAAAATAGTAGTAGATAGAATATAATATACTATATTTCCCGATAGGGCCAAATGAAATCTAGTCAGGGTCGCGGGTGTTGAATATAGGTAGGCAACCGTAAGGTGGACTCTGCCGCGAGAGTCCGCGGAATCTGGACTTATCTGAGGGAGGGCCAGGTGATCTTCCACGGGTCGGATGTTGTTCCTCTCGCAGTCGTAGGGTTCTCCGGCTGGGCGACGGCTTCCACTCCCGGTCTAGGCGCGACCAGAAGGAGCCTCGAAGCAGCTCTCAGCCAACAGATAGTAGGTGTAGTGGTGGAACCGTAAAGGTTCAACCGCAACAAAGGACCCTGGAAGACAGAAGCCTGGGGTAAGAACCTCAGCCGGAAACCTAAAAGGCTTCCAGCCTCTCCTCAGGCCCAGGTTGGCTGGAGAGGCGGGAAGTCTTACATATAGGTTGTAGGTGGTAGGTACATAGAATTCAATTTAATAAGGGTTGGTTGGCACACTTGTGAAAATTATAGTTTTATACGTATTCCTACACATTTATAGCTATAGCTGAAAATTAGCGATTGTAATAGATTTAGCAATGATAAAAATAGCTATTATTTGCGGTAATACATACGCTCAAAAGGAATTAGGTAAGAACACTATAGATAGAATTAGATTTAAACACTCCTTCCTGTAGGAAACAAAAGTTAGTAAGGATGATCGATTATAATTAGAAACTTACCGGGATATTCCGGGTCCAATATTTTATACAAATATTTTATGAATTTATATAGTTTCAGGAAAGTACTTGAGCAACTTTGCAATTACTTTAATTTTATTATTTTATTTTTTCGACTATTGTGTGGTAGTACACAGTATCATCGGGTGTAAGGGGCCCCACCAAGATCTTCGGGGCCCAAGTCAACCTCCCGTGCTAGTGCGTGCACCTGCTGATTAACGGACGAGGCTCTGGCGCTGGCTTTCCCCTCTGGGGTTGGGAGGTCTGAGGGCGTCGCTCCCATAAAAGCCACCCGCCGAAACAGAAATGGACAGACACAAAAGGATTGCAGCTAGGGATAGGGCGCCGCCGCAAAACGGCGCGCAGGAGCTCCGCCCGACTCCTGTGGCAAGTGGGCTAGGGCTGCCGTGCGTCGGGCCAGCACGGCTAAAGAAGTTAGCCCCAACCCGTATCCGCTTCGCATCGTGGAACATTGGCACGCTGACTGGGCGTGCGGTAGAGTTGGCCGAAGTACTCTCCAGGCGGAGGGTGGACGTGGCGTTCCTGCAGGAGACTCGGTGGAAGGGCAACAGAGCCCGGCCCTTGTACAACGGCTACAAGCTGTACTACACGGGTGCGCCTGGTGGGGAGAACGGGGTGGCCGTGGTGCTCTCCGAGGGGCTGCAGAGTGGCATCTTGGAGGTGAAACGCTGTAGCGACCGGCTTATGATCGTGAGGGTGCATATCGATGGGATTATTACCCACCTGATAAGTGCCTACGCGCCACAGGCCGGTTGTAGCGACGCCGATAAGATGTCGTTTTGGGGTCAACTCAAGGGAGTGCTTCGGAGCATTCCGTTGTCACAGGGAATCGTTTTGGGCGGCGACCTAAATGGTCATGAGGGTGAGAGGTGTGAGGAGTTTGAGCGTGTTCATAGTGGTTTGGGATACGGCACCCGCAACGAAAAGTTTCTGGCTGTTAGCCAGAAGGTTTTCTGCGCTTTTGTGGATCTAGAGATAGCATTTGATAACGTTGTGAGAGAAACGCTGTGGGACTTGCTGCTCAATACTGCCCATTTGGGTCTTTCGGGCGCATCTACCCCAGTGTTTGTTTCAGAGCACCTTCCACCTTAAAAAGGATGAACGTGCAGAGTCTAGATACATCAAGGATATAAAATCATTTTGACAATATCAACTGACCTTGTTCATTATCAACAAAACGGATAAACGGATGAATTATTTAATATTTAAAATTCGATTGCAGTGTGTTTGTTATTTATTATCAAAGTTAGTTAGTTTGTTTATTATCAAAATGTTACTGGCTTAAAAACTGAAACAAATACATTTTATCGCAATTTGAAATGTTTTAATTTATGAAACTTTTACAGCCGCAATCAGAGTCGTTTATTAAATTAGTATAAATAGCAATTTTACTAATTATAATTAAAATAAATAATTGGCCGTTGCTCCTAGATGCGAAAATGGTTCATTAGTAAATGCCAACTTAAGTCAACGTAGGGCGGTGCGCCGTATCGAAACGTTTGTCAGTAAAGTGCAATATCATTACATGGCTAAGGACATTTAAATAATTTTATAAAATATAATAGTTTTTATAGGGTAAAGTTATTATTTTCCTTCGAAAAAAAAAAAGTTAGGTTAGGTTTAATGTTTTACTATTATTTTTAAGGAAAATTACTATCAATTACAGAATATTTCATGAAAGCATGACTATAGATATGGTAGGATCACTATACATATAGCTCTTTGTTTCGCTCCGCAAAAAACATAGGTAACATAAGACATTTGGCGGGAAGAGTGACAAGTGCGGACGCTTGCTTTATATTATTTTCTAAAACTAGTGCATTTATCTTGTTTTATGTGCGGGAGTGGTGGTTTCTTGGACATAAAAGTTGTGTTAACGTGCTATGTTGAAAGACAATGATATATATGCAGTGAAATGCTATTTTCTCTCTTGCCGCGAAACGTCCACTGACAACCTTAGTATAAGAATCACCATTATACTGAGGGCAAGGACCAGGACGTAGCCTGAGGAGACGACATCGACTGGACAGGACTAATTAGAAGATAAGATTGAAGAAATATGATATAAAAAATAAGATTTGGCTAAAAGATCTTAGAAACCAGGGCATTAAAGAATTATAAAAAAAAAATAGGTAATTTAATAGCGCTAACTCACGTTCGAATTTGGTCTGCCGGAACTCGACAGATCAAATCCGCTGAGTCCGCCAACCAAATCTGTCATTATGAAAAAATGTCTTTTTGGAGGAAAATAAAATTAAATCTGGGAATATTTACGACAAAGTAGCTAGAACGGCAACATTGATCATATCCGATGCGGATCAAGGCAGATTAAATTAATAATAAATATGTCCGCTGGACTGCTGTACATGCGGTAAGATTCGGTCGGGAGTCAAATCAAATCCGCGATGGGGACAAACCAAATCCGAACGTGTGTTAGCGCTATAACCATACTTTTGGCATGTGAACGTCAATTTAATGAATCAATTTAAGATTTAAGTAAGGGTTCAGCGGCCATTAAAGTTAATTGACATTAAATGTCTTTTGGGGATGAAGAGTAGAAGCGTGCACGTCGCCATCCCTGCCAGCTACGGCTGCAATTCTACTCCAACACGAGTGCCACCAGGGCGATTACTGCTAGGGCGTGCCCCCGAGGCGACGCGCACCAGTTCGTCCCCGCTGGTGCGAAAAGTGTGTGCCAGAGCGGCGTAGGGGACCGCCACCTTACACGCGCGGCCCGACACGGCGGGAAGTGGAGGATGGAGTGCAGGGTAGCTGCGTGGAATGTTAGGGGAGGAATGACAGATAAGATAAATGAGTTGATGGATGTTATGAATGAGAGAAAGTTAGATGCAGTGTGCTTGACAGAGACCAAGCGCAAGGGCAGCGAAGTCTTGGAGCTCCCGGGTGGGATGCTCGCGCTTTGGTCTGGAGTACCAGAGAGCGAGCATGGCAGTCGGGGGGTTGGAATTTTGCTGTCCTCGCGATTGGCCTCCGGTATGTATGAGTACAAACTGGTAGGTCCTAGAATCCTCTGGATCCGTGTAAAACTTGGTTTGACGAAGATTTTCCTGGTAGCTGCTTACGCGCCAGTATCTTCGTCGAACGCGAGTGAGCTAGAGGACTTCTGGGAGAGTATGAGAGAAGCTCTAAATGTGATAGAAGGAAATGAAAGACTTATAGTATGTGGAGACTTGAATGGATGGGTGGGTACCGCTCGCGATGGTTTTGAGTCGGTACTCGGGAAGTATGGGGATAAAAGGGTGAACGACGCTGGCAAGCTAATACTGGCATTTTGTAAGGAAAAGGATTTGTTTGTGGCGAACACAATGTTCAACCACAAACAAATTCACATGTATACGAGGAGATGTAAGTCAAAGAGAAGCATGATAGATCTATTCCTAATGGATAGTCGGCTCCGTAAACAGGTGATGGACACAAGGGTTTATCGAGGCGCTGAGCTGGGATCAGACCACTACCTAGTCATAACTAGGATTAGGGGTCTGTTCGCGGGTTGGCGTCATCGCACCGAGTGTCCTGAACCTGAGCCGACTTATAGCATCAAAAGCTGGAAGCTGCAGGATGCATCCATTAGGGATAAATATAATGAAAGGGTAGCCGAAAAGCTTGGCGACGTCAATGTAAGCAGTGAGAATGTGGAAAGTGTATGGCAGAACCTTAGGGACAGTATGATAAATGCCGCTGTGGAAGTGTGTGGAGAAACGAAAAGAGGCAGTAGTAATAAGCGTGATGCATGGTGGAATGAAGAAGTGAAAGAAGCAGTTCGAATGAAGAAGAAAGCATGGCTAGACTACTTAGCCTCGCGGAATGATTTTTATATGAAAGAGAGATACAAGCTGCAGAAAGTTAACACGAAGGCACTGATAGAAGAAGCTCGTGAAAGGTGCAGAATAAAAGCGGATGAAAGGTTGTCGTCCAATTTTCGGGCTAATGCCAAGCTCTTCTGGAAAGAGGTAGGCAAGACCCGAAGTTGTTCGGCAATCTGCAGTATGAATAAAGTGCTTAGTGTTAACAATGACGTCCTAACAGACCAAAGTGACGTCCTGCAGAGATGGAGTGAATATTATGGAAAGATGTATGCAAGAAAAGACAGAGATGCCACATCGGGAAGTACAGCTCACTTCGATGCTCCGGATCCCGATGTCATTGAAGTCATTAGTATGAAAGAAATAGAACAAGCGATAAGAAGTATGAAATGTGGTAAGGCTGCGGGAAAAGACAGAGTTACTGCTGAGATGATCAAGTACGGTGGGTCGCGTGTCTGGGACACACTATGTCTGTTATGCAACTTGTGCTGGCGGACAGGTGAGGTCCCGGATGACTGGCGAGTAGCAGTTGTAGTACCTATTTACAAAGGGAAAGGCTCGCGCCTAAACTGCTCCAGCTACAGGGCGATCAGCTTGGTCAGCTTAGCTAGTAAGGTGTATGCAAAGGTTATAACGGCACGAAAGCAAGAAAAGTCTGAAAGGTATTTATGGGAGGCTCAATGCGGATTCCGACGTGGAAGAGGTTGCATGGATCAAGTGTTTTCTCTCCGCATGATCGCGGAAAAGTTTCTGGCTCTTAGCCAGAAGGTTTTCTGCGCTTTTGTGGATCTAGAGAAAGCATTTGATAACGTTGTGAGAGAAACGCTGTGGGACTTGCTGCCAGGATATGGTGTGGACGGCTCGCTACTGCGGGCAATACAGTCGCTTTATAGGGACTGTAAGGCTTGCGTGCGAGTAGGGGGGGATGTGTCACCTCTTTTTGATGTCTGTACAGGCGTCAAACAGGGATGTGTCATGTCCGCCTGGCTGTTCATAGTGTATCTGGACAGTTGCCTGCAGAAGTTGAAAGATTTTAATATGGGTGTGAATTTGGGTGACTTTACAGTAAACTGTCTGCTGTACGCTGATGATGCGGTGCTCATGGCCTCGTCAGAAGCCGACCTACAGGCATTAGTCACTAATATGAAAGAGGGGTGTGAAAGTAAGGGTCTCCGCTTGAATGCAAGTAAAACTAAGGTTCTAGTATTTGAAAGAGGTGACGTAAGAACTAAATGCGAGATTAGAGTAAACCAGGAACGTTTAGAGCAAGTGAATGAAATTGTGTATTTAGGAAGTATGTTTAGCGCGGATGGAAGATGTGATTCGGATGTAGAACGGCGAGTAGCTGCCGGAAACAAAGTTAACGGTGCTTTGTCCCAGTTAGTAAAGCGACAAAGCATCGTAAAAGAAGCACGACTGGCGATTCATAACGCAGTGCTAGTGCCGTACTTTGCTTTACGGTAGTGAAACCTGGGTATGTCAGCAGATGCATGAAAGTAAATTGAATGCTGTGGAGATGCGATCACTTCGAAAATTTTGCGGCGTTACCTTGGCCGACCGAATACGTAACGAAGTGATACGCAATATAGCAGGTTTGAATGAAAGTGTCAGCGTTAAGCTGGAAAAAGGCGTGCTCCGTTGGTTTGGACTCGTCCAACGAATGAGTGAGGAACGATTGACGAAGAATATATATTGTTCAAAAGTAGAGGGTAGAAGGAGTCAGGGAAGGCCGAGACTTACATATGAAGACCACGTGAGCAGATTGCTCAAAAACGGAAAGGTCAAAAGTACTCGGATACCCAGACGTGCGTGTATGAAGCGATTGATGAATCTCGAAGAAGCGAAAGAAGTATGCATGGATCGCGAAGCCTGGCGATCTGTCCTCTCTGACTACCCCGTCAGGGATACAGCGTGAAGATAGTTAAGATAAGTTAAGACATTAAATGACAATAATGACTCATTAACTGTCCCTGAGTGTACGGTCTTTGAACCCGTACATTGCCGAGTCAGCATTTTACGCCGACTCGTGCGATTCACTTAATTTAATAATATAATTTTTACTTGTATAATTTTAGTACTTAACAAGCTCCGTACTCGATCGGTCGACCTAACAAGTGTGTCATCGTATCATTATTATTCATTTCATCTTAGTTTTACAGTAAACTTGTGATTTGAGTAATTAACAATAAACGGTTATAACAAGTTAACCTTCTATCATTTTCTCACTGATGTAAAAATCCCTTACATCAGTTTTGGTCCTTCGAACCGGATGGCATTTAACACAGAAGATCTGCCGAGATATCTGGAATAGATGGCAGAGTGAGTATCTAACTCAACTTACAACTAGGAGCAAGTGGAAACAGACAAAGCAAAACATCAAAATTAATGACATCGTGCTCATTCAGGATGACAATATAATAAGTATTTTTTTATTAATCTTTACTTAAAATTCCTTAATCAATCATTAAATCGACTCTGAGTGCGGCAGTTAATGTTTTAACTTTGAACTGCCCAATTGTTATTCGAAGTTTTCTTTGAGAGGAAGCTTGACGTGATATCTGCCGTCCGATTTCTGAGTGGTAGTAGATTTGTACATCAGATCATTTGACGAGAGTGAAGTTGATTCTGATATTTCTTTTGTCTCCCAAAACTTCTTTAACTGATCTACTTCAATTTGTACAACATTGCATTGAAAAGTAGTTACATTGCCTCACAAAATACAACCCAAACGCGTTTGTTGTGCGATGGGTATTGACTTATAGTTTCTGCATATTCCGTCTAAAATAATACTTGAGTATATGTTGGCTCCAAATAATATGTCTTTAGGGCGACTGACATAACATTTTGGGTCAGCCAGTTGTATTTTTTCTAAGTAAGGCCATGAGGGTTGCTTGAAGCTATAAGTGGGCTATTTTTCCGTTAAATATTTCATGATAAAACCATCGGTACTGAATATATATTAGAGCCATTCCATGAACAACAGCTTATGTTAATTATTCCCTTACATAAATTGTCTTTTACGCCGATGCCAGTTATCACTCCCTTACACTTTTGTCAGGGTATTAATAGTTGCTGTGCTGCATTTTTTGTTATAAGGGACCTTTTGGTTTTGGGTTTGTGACCCTTGGTCTATAAAGTCCGTAAGGTTAAGTATGACCCATCAAATTTCGACTGCTGCCAATAAAATTTCTGAAAAGTCACGTTGTTGAGCCACATGCGAATTTGATCGCTGTGCTGGCTCAGCGGAAGTATTCGCAGCTCCGTGCTTAGTAACTGTTGAGTTATCCGATTTCATTTTTGATTGCGAAATTGCTTCATGTAAAATCATATTATGATATTCATTGCATTCACGACAACGTTTTGTTGAAAGGCAAGCCATGCTATTATGGCGGTTTCATACAATTTCAACTTTGTTATGGTTTGTTTTTTGCTAATTGGAGATATCGTAATAAATTGTTAACAATGATATAAACCGTGACCATTCTTGCATAATGGGCAGGTTGTGTTCTGGAACCTTTTACTGTGTGACGATTGCGAAATCGTTTTGTTACTGGAATATGACTGTTTGTGGTTATTCTTGTAACCGGCTTACTTAAACGATTTCATGTTTGAACCTAATTATTTCTGATGATCTTGCTTTTGTCTAGAAGTCTCCATGCTGGTAAATTCGTTTTCTAGAAACTGCGAGAACTCTTCCAGTTCCTTCTCTTGGTTGCTTAAGATTTTCTGTGTAATCTTTATATGTTTCTGTATCTAATTTATTTGATAGAATATACACCACTAAAGGGTTCCACGTGCTTACGTCGACGCCTAAATTTTTTACGACGTTGAGACACTCGTCGGTCGTATCGTGTATTCGTTTGATACGGCTAAGGACGGCGGTTGCATTATGGGAATATTCATCAAGGTTTTTACATGTAAGTTGAATATAAGTTTTTTGTTATTATACCTATGATTAAGTATCTCCCAACACGTAGTATAGTTCTCTGAGCTAATTTTTAAATGTTGTATCAGAGATTCAGCTTCTTCCTTTACTTAGTTTTTTCAGAAACTTCTGAAAAAAAATCTTCTGAGGATTTGATATAGATGGGTTATTGTGTATTGTTTCTGTGAACAAGTCCTTAAAGGACACCCATTGACTTGACGGACTTGTCTCTGTGTGAGACCATAATTTGCTGTTTAGCGACCGTTTTATGCGACTGAAAGTCTCTTCATGGGCAGAAAACATCTCCTCGTAGGATCCATCTTCACCGTTGAGCTCGCCATCCAACTCCCAATGAAAAGTGTCTATAAGCGACTACCTCGCTTCTAATTTTTTTAACGTATCTTCGAATTCCCATTTTTCTGTTATGAGATCTCCGTTAATATTTGATACTTACTTACGATAAATTACATGATTGCTTTTTCATCAGTTCGTCTAACTTGCTGTTAGTGCCTTGAGACATAAACTTTGACATTGTTTTAGAGTGCGTTGTCTCCGTACGAGGTTACGGAGACAACTCACTCTAAAACAATGTCAAAGTTTCTAGCACTTGATGTACCAGCCACTGGCGATGGAAGTCTCAAAGATTGTGTTCTTACTGAAAGATTAGGTGACTGTAGTCCTTTTCTAACCTCAACAGTAGCCATGTACTAGTTCATTGTTTCTCATGCGTAAGAATAGAAAGTAATTGTCTGAAAAATAGCTGGAGCTATGATCTTCAAGTTTGCAAAGCTTCAATGGTTTGCTTGATATTCCTCGCAGTACGACGCCAATGTTTGTAATCGTTTTTTTATATTTGACGGCATCTTACGTTCGAAAGAATCTTTTTTTAAATTCCTCTGTTGTTGTTCCATAGCCGTCATAAGCTGTTCTTGGGTTGGTAAGATATCCTCCATTTTGCTGCTCATTATTGGAGTGCTAGGGGTATATAATATTAAACAGAAATAAGTTAAGTTTCTGTGATAAAAGCGCCTTCTTAATTCAACCGGTTATATGCCCATGGAGCGAGAAGCCAGCCAAATCGATTCGCGACCACAGAAATAAAACAAATCACTTACCCCTTGTAGAACTATTACCCGTTCGGAGACGCTGCTCGTCCACTGGTCACGTATGCAGGAACATATACTTACTTGCGGCAACTGTGTACTGAAATCACTGCCACTACCGGTATCTGATCCCGCTTATAAGGAAGTGCTCGAAGGGCCAAAAAGATGTAGGGAGAGAGCCCTACACCTTGTGTTACTGGAGCTGCGTTAGGGAGGAGCGTTGAGTACCGACCGACGACGGCGCGCGAGGTTTCACTGATTAAAACGTTTACCGTACGAGGTGTTTATTGGTACTAAAGAAAATGAATGTCTATTATACTTAATTACATTGTCGGGTTGTGATATAAATGTACGGGTTTGCCCGTACACCCTCAACTTACAACCACATGGCGAAACTCTTCGTTAGCTTAATAACATTAGGGATCTAGGTATCATACTAGATGGTAAACTGACATTTGTTCCTCACATGAAGTCCTTAATAAAACGAGCCTTGTAATTAGACTAATTGTAGGTAAGGACTTTCGTAAACCAAAAACGAAAATCGGTTTTGTAATGAGCTTACTACTCGTAGAATGTTTGCTTTTTTTATTTGTGGCACCTATGCCATTCAGAACATATTGCAAGAACAATTGTTGCATACACTACGGCTGTCATATTTTGAGATGGATCTCCTTAAAGCTAGACGGGATTTTCTTGATATAATGTTTTTGTACAAACTCATTAATAATATTATCGATTGCTCTGCTTTACTAAGGAACATTTATATTAAAGTGCCAGTCCGTTATCCTCGTTTTCAAGGAACTCCTTTACACCCTCCGCAACGCAGAACTGTTTTGGGAAGTAACTCGCCCATTCCCCGTATGTGCCGTTTGGTTAATGAGTGCAGTGGCACTGTAGATATATATACTTTGAACCCATAAGCCAATTACGCAATAGTTTGTAGGATTATCTAATTGAAATATTAATTCCAAAGAAATAATAAACCCAATATTGCGTGGCGCAGGTGCACGAGTTCTGGCGCACGCTGGTGGCGGCCGACGCGGGCGGCGACGGTGACGCGCACGACATCGACAAGTGAGTCACTGCTGTAGTGTACTGTACCGGCAACTGGCACATTTCAACAACAACATATTTGACCTTGATAGAAAAATTGTGTCTGAATTTAGCTGTTTTAATTGAATTTAGAACACCGCGTGCACCTTACAATCGATACTAGCATTAGTGTATGGGCTGCTGCTTGAGGACACACACACCTTGTATATTTGCTCACAATGATAAGTCACAGATAGATAAATAAATGGTTTTTATTCACTAACTCGTAACTAATGCTAGGATGAGTGATAATGAGTATCGCGTATGAATGCTGGTTGCGTACTGATTCTAATTAATGCTAAATTATATGAAATAATTGAAAAGTGCTGATGTATGAAGCGCACCGCCGCGGTGTACGAATTATGTTTCGTACAAATTCCCGGGCCAGAGAAATGAGATGAGGTTGATAATGATGTACATAACATATTATATAACATAATAATAGGTATGAGTAAATAATGATGACTTATAAATTTCACCAAGTTACAATACTTAACATACAAACTTATAAATTGAATACTAATCACTATCGCTGGTTGGTTTGCTGAAAACAGGAGGAGACTTCTTCTGACGTCGTATGCTGTTGAGTAGACGGGAAATGTTTTGTAATTCAATGGTCTCCTCTCGTGGTCTTTGTGGGTAATTATAGTGTGTCGTTTCCGCGTGATTGTCCCTTGGGGCTTGGACGGCAACCGCCGGGGCCCCTGATTCGGGATCTAGCTGTACATTAGATACAGTCTGCCGCCGACGGTAAATCCACCGACAAATCCGGCTCGAAGGACCATAAAGATGTATGGGCTCCTGCTTGAGGACACACACACCTTGTATATTTGCTCACAATGATAAGTCACAGATAGATAAATAAATGGTTTTTATTCACTAACTCGTAACTAATGCTAGGATGAGTGATAACGAGTATCGCGTATGGATGCTGGTTGCGTACTGATTCTAATTAATGCTAAATTATATGAAATAATTGAAAAGTGCTGATGTATGAAGCGCACCGCCGCGGTGTACGAATTATGTCTCGTACAATTAGAGTTAACGGTCGACTCGGATATTGCAAAACTGCTAACGCCATGATTACGAATGACCGAGGAACAAGCGGTCAAAGATGATATAATACATAATTTCACATATGGCTTCACCTTCCTGCACGATGGCGGTGTGGGTGTGTGTGTGTGTGCCGAGCCGTCTGTTTGTGTGCGCAGGACCAACGTGACGGTGGAGCGCAGCGCCGCGCGGGTGGAGCGCGCGCACGCCGCCGCCCTGCTGGCGCGCGCGCCCCCCCGCGGCCTGCCCGCCGCCGCGCCCGCCTCAGGTGAGTGTGTGTGTGTGTGTGTGTGTGTGTGTGTGTGTGTGTGAGTCACAGCGCCGCCCTGCTGGCGCGCGCGCCCCCCCGCGGCCTGCCCGCCGCCGCGCCCGCCTCAGGTGAGTGTGTGTGTGTGTGTGTGTGTGTGTGTGTGTGTGTGTGTGTGAGTCACAGCGCCGCCCTGCTGGCGCGCGCGCCCCCCCGCGGCCTGCCCGCCGCCGCGCCCGCCTCAGGTGAGTGTGTGTGTGTGTGTGTGTGTGTGTGTGTGTGTGTGTGAGTCACAGCGCCGCCCTGCTGGCGCGCGCGCCCCCCGCGGCCTGCCCGCCGCCGCGCCCGCCTCAGGTGAGTGTGTGTGTGTGTGTGTGTGTGTGTGTGTGTGTGTGTGTGTGTGTGAGTCACAGCGCCGCCCTGCTGGCGCGCGCGCCCCCCCGCGGCCTGCCCGCCGCCGCGCCCGCCTCAGGTGAGTGTGTGTGTGTGTGTGTGTGTGTGTGTGTGTGTGTGTGAGTCACAGCGCCGCCCTGCTGGCGCGCGCGCCCCCCCGCGGCCTGCCCGCCGCCGCGCCCGCCTCAGGTGAGTGTGTGTGTGTGTGTGTGTGTGTGTGTGTGTGTGTGTGAGTCACAGCGCCGCCCTGCTGGCGCGCGCGCCCCCCCGCGGCCTGCCCGCCGCCGCGCCCGCCTCAGGTGAGTGTGTGTGTGTGTGTGTGTGTGTGTGTGTGTGTGTGTGAGTCACAGCGCCGCCCTGCTGGCGCGCGCGCCCCCCGCGGCCTGCCCGCCGCCGCGCCCGCCTCAGGTGAGTGTGTGTGTGTGTGTGTGTGTGTGTGTGTGTGTGTGTGTGTGTGTGAGTCACAGCGCCGCCCTGCTGGCGCGCGCGCCCCCCCGCGGCCTGCCCGCCGCCGCGCCCGCCTCAGGTGAGTGTGTGTGTGTGTGTGTGTGTGTGAGTCACAGCGCCGCCCTGCTGGCGCGCGCGCCCCCCCGCGGCCTGCCCGCCGCCGCGCCCGCCTCAGGTGAGTGTGTGTGTGTGTGTGTGTGTGTGAGTCACAGCGCCGCCCTGCTGGCGCGCGCGCCCCCCCGCGGCCTGCCCGCCGCCGCGCCCGCCTCAGGTGAGTGTGTGTGTGTGTGTGTGTGTGTGTGTGTGTGTGTGAGTCACAGCGCCGCCCTGCTGGCGCGCGCGCCCCCCCGCGGCCTGCCCGCCGCCGCGCCCGCCTCAGGTGAGTGTGTGTGTGTGTGTGTGTGTGTGTGTGTGTGTGTGTGTGAGTCACAGCGCCGCCCTGCTGGCGCGCGCGCCCCCCCGCGGCCTGCCCGCCGCCGCGCCCGCCTCAGGTGAGTGTGTGTGTGTGTGTGTGTGTGTGTGTGTGTGTGTGAGTCACAGCGCCGCCCTGCTGGCGCGCGCGCCCCCCCGCGGCCTGCCCGCCGCCGCGCCCGCCTCAGGTGAGTGTGTGTGTGTGTGTGTGTGTGTGTGTGTGAGTCACAGCGCCGCCCTGCTGGCGCGCGCGCCCCCCCGCGGCCTGCCCGCCGCCGCGCCCGCCTCAGGTGAGTGTGTGTGTGTGTGTGTGTGTGTGTGTGTGAGTCACAGCGCCGCCCTGCTGGCGCGCGCGCCCCCCCGCGGCCTGCCCGCCGCCGCGCCCGCCTCAGGTGAGTGTGTGTGTGTGTGTGTGTGTGTGTGTGTGTGTGTGTGTGTGTGTGTGAGTCACAGCGCCGCCCTGCTGGCGCGCGCGCCCCCCCGCGGCCTGCCCGCCGCCGCGCCCGCCTCAGGTGAGTGTGTGTGTGTGTGTGTGTGTGTGTGTGAGTCACAGCGCCGCCCTGCTGGCGCGCGCGCCCCCCCGCGGCCTGCCCGCCGCCGCGCCCGCCTCAGGTGAGTGTGTGTGTGTGTGTGTGTGTGTGTGTGTGTGAGTCACAGCGCCGCCCTGCTGGCGCGCGCGCCCCCCCGCGGCCTGCCCGCCGCCGCGCCCGCCTCAGGTGAGTGTGTGTGTGTGTGTGTGTGTGTGTGTGAGTCACAGCGCCGCCCTGCTGGCGCGCGCGCCCCCCCGCGGCCTGCCCGCCGCCGCGCCCGCCTCAGGTGAGTGTGTGTGTGTGTGTGTGTGTGTGTGTGTGAGTCACAGCGCCGCCCTGCTGGCGCGCGCGCCCCCCCGCGGCCTGCCCGCCGCCGCGCCCGCCTCAGGTGAGTGTGTGTGTGTGTGTGTGTGTGTGTGAGTCACAGCGCCGCCCTGCTGGCGCGCGCGCCCCCCCGCGGCCTGCCCGCCGCCGCGCCCGCCTCAGGTGAGTGTGTGTGTGTGTGTGTGTGTGTGTGTGTGTGAGTCACAGCGCCGCCCTGCTGGCGCGCGCGCCCCCCCGCGGCCTGCCCGCCGCCGCGCCCGCCTCAGGTGAGTGTGTGTGTGTGTGTGTGTGTGTGTGTGTGTGTGTGTGTGTGAGTCACAGCGCCGCCCTGCTGGCGCGCGCGCCCCCCCGCGGCCTGCCCGCCGCCGCGCCCGCCTCAGGTGAGTGTGTGTGTGTGTGTGTGTGTGTGAGAGAGTCACAGCGCCGCCCTGCTGGCGCGCGCGCCCCCCCGCGGCCTGCCCGCCGCCGCGCCCGCCTCAGGTGAGTGTGTGTGTGTGTGTGTGTGTGTGTGTGTGAGTCACAGCGCCGCCCTGCTGGCGCGCGCGCCCCCCCGCGGCCTGCCCGCCGCCGCGCCCGCCTCAGGTGAGTGTGTGTGTGTGTGTGTGTGTGTGTGTGTGTGTGTGTGTGTGTGTGTGAGTCACAGCGCCGCCCTGCTGGCGCGCGCGCCCCCCCGCGGCCTGCCCGCCGCCGCGCCCGCCTCAGGTGAGTGTGTGTGTGTGTGTGTGTGTGAGAGAGTCACAGCGCCGCCCTGCTGGCGCGCGCGCCCCCCCGCGGCCTGCCCGCCGCCGCGCCCGCCTCAGGTGAGTGTGTGTGTGTGTGTGTGTGTGTGTGTGTGTGAGTCACAGCGCCGCCCTGCTGGCGCGCGCGCCCCCCCGCGGCCTGCCCGCCGCCGCGCCCGCCTCAGGTGAGTGTGTGTGTGTGTGTGTGTGTGTGTGAGTCACAGCGCCGCCCTGCTGGCGCGCGCGCCCCCCCGCGGCCTGCCCGCCGCCGCGCCCGCCTCAGGTGAGTGTGTGTGTGTGTGTGTGTGTGTGTGTGAGTCACAGCGCCGCCCTGCTGGCGCGCGCGCCCCCCCGCGGCCTGCCCGCCGCCGCGCCCGCCTCAGGTGAGTGTGTGTGTGTGTGTGTGTGTGTGTGTGTGTGTGAGTCACAGCGCCGCCCTGCTGGCGCGCGCGCCCCCCCGCGGCCTGCCCGCCGCCGCGCCCGCCTCAGGTGAGTGTGTGTGTGTGTGTGTGTGTGTGTGTGTGTGAGTCACAGCGCCGCCCTGCTGGCGCGCGCGCCCCCCCGCGGCCTGCCCGCCGCCGCGCCCGCCTCAGGTGAGTGTGTGTGTGTGTGTGTGTGTGTGTGTGTGTGTGTGAGTCACAGCGCCGCCCTGCTGGCGCGCGCGCCCCCCCGCGGCCTGCCCGCCGCCGCGCCCGCCTCAGGTGAGTGTGTGTGTGTGTGTGTGTGTGTGTGTGTGTGTGTGTGTGTGTGTGTGTGTGTGTGAGTCACAGCGCCGCCCTGCTGGCGCGCGCGCCCCCCCGCGGCCTGCCCGCCGCCGCGCCCGCCTCAGGTGAGTGTGTGTGTGTGTGTGTGTGTGTGAGAGAGTCACAGCGCCGCCCTGCTGGCGCGCGCGCCCCCCCGCGGCCTGCCCGCCGCCGCGCCCGCCTCAGGTGAGTGTGTGTGTGTGTGTGTGTGTGTGTGTGTGAGTCACAGCGCCGCCCTGCTGGCGCGCGCGCCCCCCCGCGGCCTGCCCGCCGCCGCGCCCGCCTCAGGTGAGTGTGTGTGTGTGTGTGTGTGTGTGTGTGTGTGTGTGTGAGTGAGTCACAGCGCCGCCCTGCTGGCGCGCGCGCCCCCCCGCGGCCTGCCCGCCGCCGCGCCCGCCTCAGGTGAGTGTGTGTGTGTGTGTGTGTGTGTGTGTGTGAGTCACAGCGCCGCCCTGCTGGCGCGCGCGCCCCCCCGCGGCCTGCCCGCCGCCGCGCCCGCCTCAGGTGAGTGTGTGTGTGTGTGTGTGTGTGTGTGTGTGTGTGAGTCACAGCGCCGCCCTGCTGGCGCGCGCGCCCCCCCGCGGCCTGCCCGCCGCCGCGCCCGCCTCAGGTGAGTGTGTGTGTGTGTGTGTGTGTGTGTGTGTGTGTGAGTCACAGCGCCGCCCTGCTGGCGCGCGCGCCCCCCCGCGGCCTGCCCGCCGCCGCGCCCGCCTCAGGTGAGTGTGTGTGTGTGTGTGTGTGTGTGTGTGAGTCACAGCGCCGCCCTGCTGGCGCGCGCGCCCCCCCGCGGCCTGCCCGCCGCCGCGCCCGCCTCAGGTGAGTGTGTGTGTGTGTGTGTGTGTGTGTGTGTGTGAGTCACAGCGCCGCCCTGCTGGCGCGCGCGCCCCCCCGCGGCCTGCCCGCCGCCGCGCCCGCCTCAGGTGAGTGTGTGTGTGTGTGTGTGTGTGTGTGTGTGTGTGTGTGTGTGAGTCACAGCGCCGCCCTGCTGGCGCGCGCGCCCCCCCGCGGCCTGCCCGCCGCCGCGCCCGCCTCAGGTGAGTGTGTGTGTGTGTGTGTGTGTGTGTGAGTCACAGCGCCGCCCTGCTGGCGCGCGCGCCCCCCCGCGGCCTGCCCGCCGCCGCGCCCGCCTCAGGTGAGTGTGTGTGTGTGTGTGTGTGTGTGTGTGTGTGTGTGTGTGAGTCACAGCGCCGCCCTGCTGGCGCGCGCGCCCCCCCGCGGCCTGCCCGCCGCCGCGCCCGCCTCAGGTGAGTGTGTGTGTGTGTGTGTGTGTGTGTGTGTGAGTCACAGCGCCGCCCTGCTGGCGCGCGCGCCCCCCCGCGGCCTGCCCGCCGCCGCGCCCGCCTCAGGTGAGTGTGTGTGTGTGTGTGTGTGTGTGAGTCACAGCGCCGCCCTGCTGGCGCGCGCGCCCCCCCGCGGCCTGCCCGCCGCCGCGCCCGCCTCAGGTGAGTGTGTGTGTGTGTGTGTGTGTGTGTGTGTGAGTCACAGCGCCGCCCTGCTGGCGCGCGCGCCCCCCCGCGGCCTGCCCGCCGCCGCGCCCGCCTCAGGTGAGTGTGTGTGTGTGTGTGTGTGTGTGTGTGTGTGTGTGTGTGTGTGTGAGTCACAGCGCCGCCCTGCTGGCGCGCGCGCCCCCCCGCGGCCTGCCCGCCGCCGCGCCCGCCTCAGGTGAGTGTGTGTGTGTGTGTGTGTGTGAGTCACAGCGCCGCCCTGCTGGCGCGCGCGCCCCCCCGCGGCCTGCCCGCCGCCGCGCCCGCCTCAGGTGAGTGTGTGTGTGTGTGTGTGTGTGTGTGTGTGTGTGTGATTCACAGCGCCGCCCTGCTGGCGCGCGCGCCCCCCCGCGGCCTGCCCGCCGCCGCGCCCGCCTCAGGTGAGTGTGTGTGTGTGTGTGTGTGTGTGTGAGTCACAGCGCCGCCCTGCTGGCGCGCGCGCCCCCCCGCGGCCTGCCCGCCGCCGCGCCCGCCTCAGGTGAGTGTGTGTGTGTGTGTGTGTGTGTGTGTGTGTGTGTGTGTGTGTGTGTGTGTGTGTGTGTGTGAGTCACAGCGCCGCCCTGCTGGCGCGCGCGCCCCCCCGCGGCCTGCCCGCCGCCGCGCCCGCCTCAGGTGAGTGTGTGTGTGTGTGTGTGTGTGTGTGTGTGTGTGAGTCACAGCGCCGCCCTGCTGGCGCGCGCGCCCCCCCGCGGCCTGCCCGCCGCCGCGCCCGCCTCAGGTGAGTGTGTGTGTGTGTGTGTGTGTGTGTGTGTGTGTGTGAGTCACAGCGCCGCCCTGCTGGCGCGCGCGCCCCCCCGCGGCCTGCCCGCCGCCGCGCCCGCCTCAGGTGAGTGTGTGTGTGTGTGTGTGTGTGTGTGTGTGTGTGTGTGTGTGAGTCACAGCGCCGCCCTGCTGGCGCGCGCGCCCCCCCGCGGCCTGCCCGCCGCCGCGCCCGCCTCAGGTGAGTGTGTGTGTGTGTGTGTGTGTGTGTGTGTGTGTGTGAGTCACAGCGCCGCCCTGCTGGCGCGCGCGCCCCCCCGCGGCCTGCCCGCCGCCGCGCCCGCCTCAGGTGAGTGTGTGTGTGTGTGTGTGTGTGTGTGTGTGTGTGTGTGTGTGTGTGTGTGAGTCACAGCGCCGCCCTGCTGGCGCGCGCGCCCCCCCGCGGCCCTTTTTTAGATTGGACACCGTAGCGCAGCAATCGTTTGCGTTGTATTTTATGCCTGTTATGTTAGCCTTGTGTAAGTGCGTACTGAGGCCGCGTGCTTGTTGCAGTGGACAAGTGGCACTTCGTGTCGAGCCTGTGAGCGCGCCGCCCGCCGCCCCGTGCACTCGCGCCATACGCGTGCATACACGCGTCTAGCCTTAAGTATTTATGTCCGTTGCATAAGAGTACCTGTACCTATAGAGCGAGATTAAACTTTAAGTCAAATTTATATAAGTTGTTTGCTGTTTGTCCTATGACCCTCTAAAACGACTGCCGACTAGTAGAACGTAGGCATCTCCCAGTTTTGTTGTGGGCTCGCTGTGCCGCGCTGTCCGCAAGAGGGTTTATTCCCGTTGAGTTGCCCCCAGTTCTGTAACAATGTAACTCAAATGGAATAAAATTCCCATATCCCATACAATATACCGTCAGAGTTACACTGTGACACAATGACACTTATGTTTCCCGTGGAGTAACACTGTTGCTAAAAATAGTAACTATCTTCACGCTGTATCCCTGAGGCAGCACTTTCGATCGCATTATCTTTTTCAGCATAATGTAGTTTGGCATAACAGTGGTGTTAATTCTGTTGTTGACATCACTAAACTAAATTTCTCTAAAATTTTCTAATTTTTGTTAAGAGATTGCCAAATGCTATTCTGTTATTAAGTCGAACTAAAGTTGGTGATATCATAAATAGCACTTAATTTGTATCCGATGTCACAAAAATTCATTTTATGTGATAAAGTTGAACAAGACGTGAAGAATGTACAGAGACACTCGACTAACTTGATGATGGAACTGCCTAATGCCTGCCTGTACATTTTTCACGTTACAACGTTTTAAAAGTTTTCACGTTTCAAACGGTTACTATAATTAATAAACGACCCACATTTCTAAATTTTGTGTGACGTTAAATTTGTATCTGACATCACTAAAATTCATTTTATGTGATAAAATTCAACAAAAAGTGAAAAATATACATAGACAGTTCAATCACTAAGTTAGTCGGCATGTAAATACATGTTTTGTTGAATTTTATCACATAAAAGGGATTTTAGTGATGTCAGATACAAATTTAGTGCTGTTTATAATATCATATAATTTTAGCTTACTCTATTTTTTATCATATTTTTAACTAACATAAATGTACAGCGTATAATTGTTATACATCTAAAGATAATTAAATCTTGTTTAAATCAGGTTTGTTTGTTTATTTACTTTTATATGCTCACATGTCCAGTAATACACACATCAACACGGTCTAGGGATATTTTTAAAAAAGCGAATTACTATCAATGTGTTAATTATTTATATGACATGTATATATTTAAAAGATACGTTATTTAATATTCTACCATTTTTTAATAATGGTTAAGGTACTTCGATTAAAATTTCAGGATTTTATGGAAAAAAATGAAGCATAGACGGAAACCGTACATGAATTAACTTTTAATTTATGAGTAAAAACTGAAAAAAATAGAAAAATCATTTAATTTGTGTTTATAAACTTGAAGTTAGTAGTCTGAGAAAGCGCCCATGATGTTCATAACACATCGGCAACGATTCGGCATGCTCAGAACAAGGTTGTCAATGTCTTGCTGCGGAATATTGTCCCATGTCCTTCTGAGGTGCGCAAAAAGTTGATCTTCTGTAGCCAGATTTTCAGGAACTTCCTTCAGAGCTCTTCTTTGCAGCATATCCCACGCATGCTCAATGGGATTTAGATCTGGCGATTGAGCAGGCCAGTCTAAGGCCCTAACATTGTGTGTATGTAACCAAGCTGCTACCGTTCTCGCCGTGTGTGCCCGGGCATTGTCGTGCATGAGCAGGAAATCTTGCCCCATTTGTGTTCTGTGGGGCAAGATTACGGGCCCCAGCACCTGTTGGACGTATCGTTCTGCCGTCATATTGCCCCGCACCCAAACGAGATCCGTCCGTCCTCCAAGACGAATTCCTGCCCAAACCATAATTGTTCCTCCTTGGTATGGGTGAACTTCCTGAGGGTTCTGAAGACGGCTCCATCGTCCAGGAACTCGCCAAACACGCGTCCTTCGTGAATCTGGATGGAAGCCGAACCTGGATTCATCCGTGAACAGCACATTGGACCATTGCTCACGGCCCCAGTCCACGTGGTTCCGAACCCATTCTAATCGTCATCCACGATTGCCTCTCCGTAAAGGTGGGACCCGGAGTGGTCTACGAGAGCGTAGATTGCTTTCATGCAGTCGCCTTCTTACAGTTTGGTCACTCACAAGCACTTGGTGTTCCACTCGCAGCCTTTGGACCAATTGAGTAGCCGTTGCATTTGGTTGAGCTCGCGCAGTAATTTGCAAAAATCGGTCTTGTCTGGGGGTAGTGATGCGACTTGGCCCCCGGTGCCTTTCCGCTACTTCACCTGTGGCACGATAGCGTGTCCACAATCTTGAAATTACATTTTGGCACCTATGGCCTCAGCAACATTACGCTGAACAGCCCCAGCTTCCAGCATTCCCACAGCTCGTAACATCTCCGCCCTCGTCAAATGTTGGCGTTGCATGGCTACAATACCTCAATTTTAACTTTATCTTTCGTTTAAAAATGAAAAAAAAACCTGTAACTAAACGTAATTCGTATTGTTTTCTAAATTTCGCACAAATGAAAATTCCCTCTCCTACACATCAAGACATTTTTATGCTACCGAAACAAAAGAATTTTCAAAAATTTGAATTTGGAATTAGTCTGAGATAAATTACAAACAAATCGGTGTATAAAAGATCCCAATGCGGCCAGTACTTTTCGAGTTATTTAATTGAGTATGAAATATCCCTAGACCATGTTGATGTGTGTAGATTGATTTTGTAACTTTCTATGAATAGAACATAACCTTGTTTTTGTTTCGCCTTTCTTACTCTTTTTTGCTAATAATCACTGATTCTGTATTACGTAATTATAATTAAAAATGTCGAATACTGTTAATATGATAATGACGCGTAAGGCCTTGGCTAATCAGCAAGAGACAAGGCTCCAATTAACGTTGAAAGAGTTACAAATTATGAGGGAGAAATGCGATAAACTAAACAAGGAAAGGGACGAAAATGAGTTAGAACTGCTTGGTATTTTAAGTAAGAACGGAGCTCAAGAAAGAACTGGCACAGTTGCATTCACTGTATACTGATACCTTACAGGATCGGGATAGGCTACAACTTATAGTTGACAGTTTTGACTCTTGTAGGGATCGTTATGAACAAACTTTGAACCAAATTGCAGTACTTAAGGAGGCGCTACAACGATCAGAGATCAAAATATCACAACTTGAAACTGAGAAACAGAGCACCGTAGTTCAATCTAATCAGAGTTTGTTCGATGAACTGATGGCTACAAGCATAGATACTGCTAAAGCTCACCCTTCCATTATCATAGACCTCACCTCTGATGATGAATCCGGGGGCTGTTCTAAGTCATTGAAAATTATTAAATATAGTAAAAATAAGTTAAAGAAATATTTAAAAATTAAAAAGTTTATCACTCAATCAAAAAAAATGATACATAAATATTAGTTTTTTATAAATACTTGTCACTTAATAAACAGAGATTGCAACTGATTGACCAGGTGAATATGTATATGTTAGAACTGGACACTGTCGCACTACAGTACAAAACTGATACACGGGCCCTACAATACCAGATTGACCGGCTCCAAGACTCTTTAAAATCAATTACATATAAATATGAAACGGCAGAGAAACAGAGTAGGGAACAGGTGTTAGCTATAGGTAAATTAGTAAACTCATGTCATTGTCAAAATGACCAATTGATATGCGGCCATGTTCCCTCCTCACCCCTGAATTGTAAAAAAATTATATGCAATGATGGAATTGGTGAGCAAACAACTTCTTCAATCCTAAATGAAAATATGTGCGGTGGTACATTGCATAGTAATATATCACTGCAGCCACATTCAATAACATCTGGTGATAAACTCACTTCATCACCAGTTAAAACTGTGTGCAGTGTGGATACTAAGTAGTATATTAAGTTCAAGCAGTACCTGCGAGGTATCTGTAATAGAAAAGTTGCAAATGAAAAATAATGAAAAAATCTTAGTGTATTGCGATGAAATAGGTAAAAATTTTGGACATCATTTATCACAGTTAGGTCATTCTGTTATAAATCATACATATCCAAGTGCTTCTTACTCTAAAATTATAGATTTTATTTTGACTGGTACTCACTGCATGCAGTCCACTATAGTGGTGCTGGTTGGTAGAAGAGGCAATATTAATAGTGACAAACTTATAAAAATTTTTGATAAGTTATCAAGTCTAAATGTAAAACAAGTCATTTTTCCACCTTGCCATACAGCTCTGCTATGAGCCACAAGGAAAACAACTTAAGATACAAATTAAATATGAAACTACATACCATGGTATCATATTCCAGAAAAAAATGAATTGTTAGATTGGAATATTATTTTCAATAATAATAGTCTGTTGACAATAGATAGAAATTTTCTATCAAAAACTTTACAACGAAAGGTAGCTCTGTTGCTTTCTAATTTTTTAATTTTTCAAGCCAAATTATTGGCAAGTACAACTGCTTTTATTGAGCAGAATAATTTTGACACTTCACATTTGGAAAATGAAATTCCAAAATACTAGTTTGTAGGACAACAGATAATAAATCTGGCCAGTTTTGTCAGACTTTGGCCCCTGAGAATAATCATAATAAAAATATTGTTTTTATAAACCTGATGCACCATAATGTTCGAGGTTTAATAAATGGTAAAGATTTAGAGTTGGAGCTATACATTAATACAAATTCTATTAATATTTTTTGTGCTACAGAGCACTGGTTAAAAGATCATGAAATCACATTGTTGAACTTCATAAATCACCAGGTTGCTAGCTCGTTCAATAGAAAACATTCTAAACGTGGAGGCTCTTTAATATTAATTAATAAAAACCTAAAATTTAAAGAACGTAAGGATTTAGTAGGCCTCTCCATTGAGCGAGTTATTGAGATTGCCAGTATTGAGTTTGAGCATTTCATCTTGTTAAGCGTATGCAGTCCCCCTGGTGCTCCGTACATTAAATTTGAAGAACAGCTTGAAGAAGCACTGTTCAAATGCCAATGTTCTAAGAAATCTATAATAGTTTGTGGAGATTTTAATGTTGATATACTAGATACATCATTCTCTCCATCTCTCCATCAGAGAGAAATAAAATGAAAAATTTATTAAAATCCTTTAATCTGCATAGTACTTTCTTAGAACTTACTCGTATTACAGCCACCAGTGCAAAATGTATTGATAATATTTTTACTAATATTATACCAATAAATAAAAGTATTGTGGATCCTGTAGAGTCAGATCATCGTGGCCAATGGATAAAGTTTCCTAAAATTAGTAATAAAGTCTGCAAAAAACAAATTAAATATGTACCAATTAACCAAAGTCGTTTGAATATTTTAAAGAAAATATAGTAAAGAGATTGCCATATCTACCTGACTTTACTAGTGTAGACCAGTCATATATTAACTTATTTAATTTGATTAATGATGAGTTTGGCAAAGTTTTTACCTCAAAAACTCTACAGATTAGTGGTCGTCCTGTTTTCAGTGATTGGGCTACACCAGGTATTTTTAAAGGTAGAAACAAATTATTTTAATGAAAAATGATAATAATAATATAATAATGAAATTAATAATAATATAATAATAATAAAAAAAGAAGATACCCGTGAAAAGAAGAAACAAAATAATTTATTATAATAATAATATAATATAATAATGAAATTATGGGAACCTTACCGGTTGATTTTAATGGGGAGGAATTCTTCGACACCTAGTCGGGGCATCATTGTCAGTCTTGTAATAATTCCCACCACCCGCCCCCTTTCGTTTTGTATTGTTTTCTGTAAATATGTTAAAATTTTAATTTGTTAATAACCATGTAATTATTTAAATATCTATAATGAATAAATAAACATCAAATAATATATTTGAATTATATTCAGAAAAATCATATAATTTTAACCAAACCTTTCAGGAATATGTTAAAAATTATTCTAAGATATTTAAACAAACATGTTATCTTGCAAAGTCAAACTTTATTAAAAATAAAATTTCTAATTCTGTGAATAAAATAAAAATGACTTGGAATATCATTAACTCTGAATGCGGTAGAACTATGGTGACAGAAAGGGATTTCCACTTAAAAGTAAATGATTGTCATGTTACAGGGGACCTGGAAGTGGCGACGGAATTTGAAAATTTTTTCGAAAATGTACCAATTTTGACGACTAAATCTCTGCAAGCGTCTTCCAGTTCCTCTGAACATTTATTAGAAGAATCTATTCCTTATTGCAGGGTTGCATTAGTATTCACAGATATTTGCGCTCAGGATATTATAAAAACTTTTAAATGTATTGAAATTAAGAAAACCGCGGACCTTTGGGGATTATCAGTCAAAACTGCATCATGTATCATTGAAGTCATTGCGCCGCATCTAGCAAATGTTTAATGACTGTGTTTCCAGTGGTATATTTCCTGATTTAATGAAACACAGCAAAGTCATACCCTTGTTCAAGGCTGGCAGCGCTACAGACACGTCTAATTTCCGACCAGTGTCAGTGCTGCCAACTTTGAGCAAAGTAAATGAAAAAATAATTTTGAATCAAATGCTATCCCATTTTGATATTCATAAAATATTTCATACAAAACAGTTTGGTTTTACGAAAGGGCGCTCAACTTCCGATGCTGGTATTAAGTTATTAAAATGTATTCATGAAGCCTGGGAAGACAAGCAAGATGCATTAGGTATATTCTGCGATCTATCCAAGGCTTTTGATTGCGTTCAACATGAAACATTGTGCAAAAAATTACATCACTATGGAATAAGAGGCAAAGCTCTCGACCTTCTGTCTTCATATTTGAGGAATAGAATACAAAGGGTCGATATTAATGGTACACGTTCTGTAGGATCCATGGTTACAACGGGTGTGCCACAAGGCTCGATACTTGGGCCGTTCTTGTTCCTCATTTATATTAATGATTTACCATTTTATGTAGGGGACAGGAATAGGATTGTTTTGTTTGCAGATGATACCTCATTGATTTTTAAAATTAGAATACAATTAGATAATTATGACGATGTAAACAATGCAATCACGAGAGTAGTTCATTGGTTCAGCTCAAATAATCTTTGCCTAAATGAAAACAAAACTAAATGTATTAAATTTACTCTACCAAATGTAAAACAAGTTACGGCCAATGTTCAACTTAATGGACAAGTGTTAGAGTTTGTGGAATCAACTGTGTTCCTTGGTATAACCACAGTATAAAGAGTAAACCTATCAGTAGCGTTACGCCTTTGAAGTTGACAAAAATGCCGACAACGTCTAGACAGTGATGCTTGTAGGGTTGTCACAAGTATACAAGGCTGATGTTATTTATAATTTATTTATTAACTTGTACTCGCAATCAACTATCAACATTATAATATAATATCTTAATCTTAATAATATTATAAATGTTAAAGTTTGTAGAGATGTTTGTTACTCTTTCACGTAAAAACTACTGAATAGATTTTAATGAAACTTTACAATAATATAGCTTAAACATCGGAATAACACATATACTTTTTATCCCGGGAACAAGTTCTTATCGGAAACGGGAACGGGAAAACTTCTCTACGCGGGTGAAGCCGCGGGCATCAACTAGTACGTATATATAATAAATCAATAATATAAATACCGGTTTAAAAAAAAGGATCTGAGATTTCACCAATTGCCGCACACGAAAGTAAATAAGGTTCATTTCATGTCGAATCGATAGTTTTTTTTATGAGAAAGCGTTTACGAAATGGCTGCCGCGTAGTAGATAGAAAATTATGGGGTTTCTAGCAATCAATATGGCCGCCGAACTAGTCTTATAAAATTTCATGTTGGGTATCGTATAAAGGGTTTTTTGGTATGCTGAGTACGAATTTCGTTTTAATTTTGCAATCCAATATGGCCGCCGCGTCGTGGTTTTCAAATTTCACGTTGGGTATCGTATAAGGGGTTTTTTTGGTATGCTGCGTACGAATTTAGTGTTAATTTTGCAATCCAATATGGCCGCCGCGCCGTGGTTATAAAATTTCATGTTGGGTATCGTATAAGGGGCTTTTTGGTATGCTGAGCACGAATTTCGTGTTAAGTTCGCAATCCATAATGGCCACCGTGTCGTTATAAAAAAAATCAAGGGAATGGGAGCATGAAAGAGAATTGACGATGAGAACTAGGGATGAGAAATGGGAACTGAAAGCTGGGGATGGGAACTGGGAATTCAAACAAGGGTGAGCTGACATATGTAATCTCATATTATTACGTTTCTTCTTTTCATGGGTATCTTCTTTTTTTTTATGAAGTTACCCGGGCTTTTGGTAGGCGTACATGGGGACATACTGGTCCAACACGCAGAGGCCCTTTGAGAATTTTAATCTAAAAGGAAATGGGAGACTGTAGACAGTCTACGCCCGCCTTATGTAGAAGAACGATAATGGACCACCTCCAATGGGAGTTAAACTATTGTAAAATATGCTAACTAAGAAATGGGCTATTTTGGGTTGGGGGTTTGATGAACTAGGTGATTATAACTATGGATAAAGGCGGCGTCTGCCATTTTATATCTGATTATCCTAATTTTGGCAGACGGTGACTCGCCAACTCACTAGATGGGCCCCCTATACAACAGGAGGAAACACCGGTGTGAGCGGTGCGGCGCCGGTTTCACTATCGCGGGTGAGACCCGGAGCGCGCTTCCCCGTAGTTATGCCCTTGAAAATGACACTTCCACTCCCGAGCATATAGCCCTCTGACCGGCCAATTAAGGCAAACCAGAGTTGAGATTTGCTGCACTCCCGGGAGTAGCAAATCTCAACTCTGGTTTGCCTTAATTGGCCGGTAATTGTAAAGTTAAGGCAAACCAGAGTTGAGATTTGCTGCACTCCCGGGAGTAGCACTCTCACTGCTCTCCCGTTAGCCCATTAAATGCTAACCGGTGCAGAAGGGCAACAAAACTCTGAGGAATCGGGACCGATGTGTAGCCACGCACATTCAGCTCGCCACAAGTTGCCCTGCGGATGTGAGCTTTTCAATAACTTTCTGATACATTTTTTTGTTGATATCAGAAAGTGGATGACTCAAAAAGCGAATCTACTATACCCTCATAGGGTTGCGTTAATCCTATAAAAGATTACGACTGTCCTCGAGGGGTATATTATTATTATTATTAATTTGTTCAATTTGTATCCGCCCCGTTGAACACTCAAAAAAAAACAAACCAAATTCTATGGATACGCAGTTCGCCGGGTATATTAGGTATATTTTTAGTAGTAAATGAGTTAATGATAAATATTTTCGGTTTTTGACTAACTGGACTTAATGCTACTGTTGTTTTCAACAAAAAAATATTGGTACGCTTTGAACAAGTTTAAATATTAATTATGACGAAAAACTTGCAGGATAACATAGTATAGAGTATAGTTATAATCCCACATGTGTGGCTCCGCACACCATAATACTCTTATGCGATACCCAACATGAAATTTATAACAGTTGGCGCGGCGGCCATATTGGATTGCAAAATTAACACGAAATTCGTACTCACCATACCAAAAAACCCCTTATACGATACCCAACACAAAATTTTATAACCACGGCGCAGCAGCCATATTGGATTGCAATATTAACATGAAATTCGTACTCAGCATACCAAGAAACCCCTTATACGATACCCAACATGAAATTTTATATCCACGGCGCGGCGGCCATATTGGATTTCAAAATTAACACGAAATTCGTACTCACCATACCAAAAAACCCCTTATACGATACCCAACACAAAATTTTATAACCACGGCGCAGCAGCCATATTGGATTGCAATATTAACATGAAATTCGTACTCAGCATACCAAGAAACCCCTTATACGATACCCAACATGAAATTTTATATCCACGGCGCGGCGGCCATATTGGATTTCAAAATTAACACGAAATTCGTACTCAGCATACCAAAGACCCCTTATACGATACCCAGCATGAAATTTTAAAACCACGGCGCGGTGGCCATATTGGATTGCAAAATTAACACTAAATTCGTAATCAGCATACCAAAAAACCCCTTATATGATACCCAACATGAAATTTTAAAATCACGGTGCGGCGGCTAATTGGATTGCAAAATTAACACTAAATTCGTACTCTGCATACCAAAAATCCCCTTATATGATACCCAACATGAAATTTTAAAACCACGGCGCGGCGGCCATGTTGGATTGCAAAATTAACACGAAATTCATACTTAGCATACTAAAAAACCTCTTATACGATACCCAACATGAAATTTTATATCCACGGCGCGGCGGCCATATTGGATTGCAAAATGAACACGAAATTTGTATTTAGAATATTAGAAACCCCATGAATTAAAGAAATCTATACAAAAATTCAAAAATCATAGCAAGCGGTCGTGAATGCGTCAGCCCTGAAAGACTGTCCCGAGCTACTAACAACATTTTGTTCGCAGCTCGGGACAAACCCTCCCGCGTCTCGTCCCTTGTCCCCCGCACGATTGCTCTGTCTGGACAGCTTCGTCGACCGACTGTATGTCTTTCGGCTGTGGTATAACTATTGATGCCAATTTGCAGTGGGGCCCGCACATAGAAAAGACGGCCTCTAGGTTAAGTTCGGCTGCATACGCTGTAAAAAAGGTCAGGACTCTAACAGATGTAGATACGGCTAGAATGGTTTACTTCAGCTATTTTCATAGTATTATGTCTTACGGTATTCTCCTTTGGGGGAGTGCTGCAGATGTAAATAACATTTTTGTTCTTCAAAAGCGGGCTGTACGCGCGATTTTTTTCTTTAGTTTTAGTGTATGACATTTTGTAAGCGCCGTTGAAATGGTCTAAGCAAAATAAAGACATTTTTATTTTATTGTAACGAAGTTCCTTATCGCGCGTTGTGAAAGGGGGCTAGACGGAAAAAATTCTTACGAAAAGTTGTCACGACACTTTTTGCTATTTGCTTTTTTTATTTTATATTTTTATTAATTATTTATTCGCGCCATCTAGGGAACTATTGCTCAACTATATGAACGAATTGCACAGCGAGGGCCTTGAGTAAATAGTTCTTAAAACAGGCAATAGATGTCAGTGTAACGTATATTAATACATTAACATCATCTTTTTAAATTCTTACGAAAAGTTGTCACGACACTTTTTGCTTTTTTTATTTTATATTTTTATTAATTATTTATTAATACATTAACATCATCTTTTTACATCTGTTGTTAGTAAATGCATTTATTACTACAAAAAACAAATGATGCTTGTATTTACAACAAATTATTAAATAACCTTAAAATATGATAATTTATAATATATTAATATAAGGAGTCCCTTTAGGCAAGGTTCCGAAGATACTGGCAGCGTTCCCCCTTTGAATAGCTAAACTAATTCTTTGGCCGAGGTAGCTGCCAGCTCTTCGGTCTCCTGTGATGTCGACTAACCTTTTTGCTATTTCTTTAAAAAGCCTTGTAGCCCTAGGACCCCACGGACCAAGGGTCTCGACACCGAATGGGACAAAATCATATTCGGAGCCTAGACCCCTGTTTTTGCATGCTTTAGCTTTTTCAGCCGCTTCACAAGCCGCACCAGCTCTGTTGTTGGTTCCATGTAGATGGGAAGGGGCCAGCGTGTCTGAACAGGTTGCATCCCATACCAGCACCCGGCCCATCTTCCATGGAATCAAACTCATACCGTCCGGTCTCTTGCCATCGTCTCTTGCAATACTAGTCGGCTCAAGTAGACTTGGCACGTTGACAGTGGCAAGAGACCGGCGAATGATATCGTTTAGTGCGGCATGTCTCGAGAAGCGGCCTGCACTTTTTTGGCATGATAGTCCGTGATGTCCAAGCTTGTCGACATCACTGCCACAGGGACATTTATGAGGAACGCAGACCGGAACACCAAGCCGTAGACAGGTTGCGATTCGAAGCGTGTCAGGCTCAAGAAATGTTCCTGTATTTGACGAAGGGTACGCGTGAAGCCAGTAGCCGGCCTCATGCGCACCCACAGCCAAAAGCCTAGCACGCGCCGAACCTGTACTACAGCTCAAAAGATTGTTATAAATCAATTTACAATGTATGTCGTCCCAGCTCCTCTGTAAATTTGGAGAATCTGGAAAATTTTGACCTGGGCATGCAATTAAGAAAGCGTTTCTAGCTTCTTCCAAGCTAGCAATCTCAAAGTTTAAAGGGGATGCCCTTAAAATTTTACTTATGAGATTTGCTGAACTATGGACAGAAGATAGGAAGGCTGGTAAAGCGACACTGGAAATTTTGCGAATCCCTAAACCACCATAACGGATAGGTAGGGATGCTTGGGTCCAAGAATGCTCGTTTAGCTGCATATTGAGAATCGATTCTAAGCTAATTTTGATTATGTCGTCTACTTGTGTCAAAAGATCTGGGTGATTCCAAAAAGAGCAGCAACGGAGCACATATGTAAATTTTGGGACGAAAAGACAGAATTTTAAGATGCAGAGTGCATAATGTGGACTAATTACAAGGAGACGGTCAGCAGTATTTTGAAATTTAGTTATTGAATTATTAATATATTCAGAAATAGATCCATCAAAAATTGGAGAACCTAAAAGGTAAAGGGAATTACTATTAACTATTTTAATATTTGGAGCCAAAATATTAAATTTTTGTTCAACGTCATTAAAATTTAAGTCGCAGTTATTTATAAAAAGTTTGCATTTGCTAAAATTAAGCTCCAAACCAATGGCTTCAAATTTATTTTTGATTAAAAAAAGGTCCGAAAAAACAGTATCCACATCACCTCCTAGGGTTCCGTCATCCAGATACCAAACGTTGAATTAAGAATTTAAATTTTTGATTATCGGATTTATAGCCAAACTAAAAATTGCAGGCCCAAGGGGATCACCCTGTTGACAACCTACTTCCGAAGACAGTTCATTAGAACGATATAACAATTTAGTTGGGTCAGCGTAACTGAGAAGAAGATAATTGTAAATTTCCGGTATATGTTGTTTTATTTCCGTTAGCAGGGTATCCCTATTTACCGAATTGAATGCATTTTTGACATCAATTTTGAGCAAAACGTCAGGCTGTCCGTAAGTTAGGAACGAGCGTAAGGCATGGACGGCTGCCTCGCACCCTCCTTTTACACCGAAGCCTAACTGTACGGGTTCAAATTCCCAAATTAATTTTGGTAAAATATTATAGAACAGCAATTTTGGAGGCCAGACGTCGTAGTGTTGATCCAACAGCAATTGGTCTCACCCCTCCGTCCTTTTTGGTTAGGGCAATGAGGTTCGCGCCGAAAAGAATGGGAACAATTTCTGGATTGACATTACCGGAATACATAAAGTTTATTAATTTAGTGATCGAATTTACAAGTTGCTCGCCTGCATCACCCACAGAATGCGATGTTAAGTCTTTCAAATGTTGGGGTGAGATTCCATCCAAACGTGCAGCCGAACCTGGTTTAAAAGATAAAATGGCATTCGTTACATCTTTGTTTTGAATTTGAAGGCATGCATGCCCTGCTGTTGGTGGGTCGAGAAAATATGGGTTTACTGGAGCTGGAGGATGTTTTGTCCGTAAGGCCTGAAGGGTGTCGAGAGTATCTGGTGATAGCACGTCGTTGGAGAACAAAAGGCGAGCGGCACCTTTGAGATCTCCGTCACAGATTTTGTTTTCAATGAGTTTGTTGCGATTATGAGGGGTATCATGTTTCATTTGAGGGGCAGGAGAAGGCGAGGTGCTTACAGTACAGTTATTCTTAATCTTTTGTGTCAAGGATAAATTCGGTTCATCAGTTTTTATTATATGTTGTTGTTAGTTACATATTATATTATCAATATAAAAAAAAAATTATAAAAAAAATATTTTCTTTTTTTTCTCTCTCATAGAAAGCAAGCAAGTTATTTTCGTTTCGTCTTTTATTATATTTTTTTTATTTCTTTTTTTATATTACAAATTCTTTGTGGACAATATAACTTCGTTCCATCCGGGTGTTCCTTGACGCCTCTCAAGATTTTTTATTTTACTGGTAGGGGTCGACCTCGGCGTACGTATGTCAATCAAATCGAAGACCTTTTGGAAAAAGGTCAGGTCAAGAGTTCCCTTAATTGGCGAGCGTGTTTGAAAACACTGATGAAAGTAGAAGAAGCGGAAGTGGAATGTCAGGATCGTAGCAAGTGGAAAACCATAGTCTCTGCCTACCCCGATGAGAAACAGGAGTGATAATATGTAATATGTATTACAAATCTTTCCTCTTTATAATATTAGTATAGATGACTCGTGGTCCCACAATTTAGTGGGACCACGAGTCATCTATACTAATGTTATAAAGAGGAGCATTAGTTTTTAGTAAAGTAGGACCACGACCCAGTAAATTTACTTTGACAAATGTACCCACGATGAATGAATGAATGAATAAATGATTTTATTTCGACTTATTCCCTCACAGGAGGACCAAGGTGCGATCGCTGTACACAGCCGAAATAGCATCCACCCGTAGCCAATGTCAAAACTGGTGTTGATGTTACATCACGACTAGCTAGGATCACTAAACATTCACGACTTTATCTCCGAAGGGGTAGGCAAAGGCAATGCGCCCACTTTTCGCCGTAAGCAATTTTGTCCCACGTGACAGGTGTACCGCCGTGTTCAAATAGACAGGCGCAGCTTGTGGCGACTGCTGAAATTTTTCACAAGGCTTAACTATAGCTTAACTACTTCCCAGTTACAGGCGACCGGCACAAATGGCTTAATGTGGCTTCCGAGGCACGGAGATGCACGTGAATAGAAATACCACAAAACAGGGACCCATCCGAGAATTATCTATAGCGAAAGTGCCTAACGCAGTGATCGTTAACAGAACACTGAGGTTTTTTTTTATACCACTGAGGTGGCAGACAAGCGTACGGCCCACCTGATGGAATGTGGTCACCGCCCAAGTAGCAAAATGATGTCATATAAATAGTACAATAACGTTTATTATGTAACTTTCAGTGACAGAATAGGGTCTTATAATAGTCTTTTACGTGTTTATATAACGCAGGTTTGGGCGATGATAAAATCGTGTTAAAATCGTGTTATGGTTAGTTAATAGTGACCATTACGTTGTGTTAAAGAAGTTACATAGAACTAATAATACAACAATTAAGTCGCGAAAAGGTTATATTGTGATCACATTAGCGATAAATAAAAAAAAATAAGAAAAAAATATGATGAAATGTTATGTGTATTTGTTCAAAGTTAAATATAAAAAGGTAAGTCAATATTTTAATCATTAAGTAGATATTATTTATTCATTTTGTAGGTCTAGAAGCCTGTGGTGAAGGATGAGATATTAAACTTGGGAATTTAAACTTTTCGATTAATTACATAGCAATATTGGATGAAATTTTAAAGGGCCTTCATAATATTGATATTTTTAAAATAAAATAAATTTAATTTAAACATATTAATACTTCCAACATCCGCCATAATTTCATCAGATATTGGATGACCGCAATATAACATGTATATGACTATTTTTGACTTACGGTAAAACAGTTGTGATTAGAGTTCTGTTCGAATATATAAAAAACCATTTTATAGTATCTACTTTTTCTCTTATAGGTACATCAAGGTGATGTTTTTAGATGTAGATAAGTTATGAACAAAATGTTGGTCAAACATTTAAAATGGCCTTGGGACAATACGCATTTTTAGTTATTACAGAAGTGTTATGGATATAATTATCAATTATCAAAATCGATCACATTTAAGATATCACTAATATCTTAAATGTGATCGATTTTGTAATAGTGTAATAACTTACAAGTTACGTTTAAATTAATGCTAATGAATAAGTACCTGTACTAGTTATAAGAAAACTGATTAATGCCAAATAAAACAACCATTTCTATATTTATGGATTTTATTCACACTAGATTAAGTGTGAAAAATGTACAGAACTACCTATATTTATACCACATTTGTAGCTGACCTCAGTTCTCTCCAAATTTATCTAAGGTATCGCTGCTATCTTTAACAATAGATAATTTTTATTTATCTTTCTATTAAACCCATTACTTCGTTTAATTCTTTTCTATTTATTGGTATCCATAATAAGAATTTTGTTGAAAAAGAAATGGCGTGTGGTTTATAAAAGTTATATTAGATTAATATCTCAACCTGGATGTTATATAAACATGACTTAATGTGATTGTTTTTTAATAGATAATGACAAAATCACTATAGGACACAATGTTATTTTAGTATTTATTTAAAGGTTCTTATAGAAACAAAAATGTCAGCTCATGACTGCTATCTGACTGAAACGTTTACTTGACATAAACTCTAGAGTTTATATGACGTTTACAAGACTAGTCTTGTAATAGCAGATACGTTATATAATAGTCGTAGGTATATCTTTGTTGAGACAACATTTACCAGACACATAAATATGACTCTATAAAACTATTGCGTCTCATTAATGACTTTTTTGCAACTGTTTCGTTACCTCGAAACTATTATAAGACCCTTACTACCCTGTTAGTTGTACAATTCTAATATAATATAACTGTTCTGCTACTTGGGCGTAGCCTATGGACGTTTGCAACACCAGAGGTGCAGCACTCGCGCTGCCTAACCTTTATATACCTTCTAAGACCCCTTAAATTCTCATAACCCAAAAAGTTCTTTTGAAGAACCCCATACTGTAGACGTTATGTAGAGTTAGCGGGGTTAAGAGCGCTTCCATGTGTAATTGACATTATTCAAATATGTAAAGAGATGCCGCTCGGACACCCAGACGAGCAAGAATCAAGCGAGTACTGAATCTGCAGGAAGCGAAACAAGTATGTATGTATGCAAGGATCGCGTAGCCTGGCGATGTGTCCACTCCGCCAGGGCGCGAAGATAATTAATGTGTTAGTTTTAGCTAAATATAATTAGGAAAAGAAAATATAACTCAAATACTTACTTGTAATAACTGTCATTGAGCTATAATGTACTACGCCATCCTCTGGTAATATTAGTTCAATGCTTAGTATGTTTATTTTTCCGATTTCAATATACAGGGTCATTTGTAAAACACCAGCAACCTGCTAGGACTAGGTAGCTATCATCATAAAAATATGTTCTACGATTTTTTTTTTCGATTTTGGAAATTGCTTCTTGAATATTTTGAAAAAAAATATTTTCACAATTAACTTTAATTTAATGTACTGATTGAATTACAGAGGTATACACAACTCGTGAAAATCACAGGGGATAGGGGTGGACCGGTCATAACTCTTTTGACCTTGACCTTTTTCAATCGCATTGCAAAAGCGCACATCCATCGTTCATCGAAACATGCAGTACGTGACGAAAAGGAGACCCAGGAGTTCTTTTAAGCAAATCCGAGAGCGACAACCTATGACGAAGCTCGCAGTTTCAATGTACGATAGTACTCGCTGTGTAACGAATTGCCAAAAGTGGTAGAACAAACGTTGTTAGTTATGACCTTGGCTATCTACTCCTAGCAGGTTGCTGGTGTTTTACAAATGACCCTGTATATGAACCATAACCGCGTTTGGCCCCGTCCCGTTACGCAGAGAGGTAATTGCAGCTTGGAATGTGATACTTACCTACTTTAAATGTTAACTGGGAAATTAGCTAGTTTATGCTTTGTATTCTGAAAGAGTAGATATTGCTCTGTCGCGGTGCAGGGACAGGAGTAGCAGCAGTGGCAGTGCGAACGAGACTGCACTGCACACAGCCGTTCATAGATAGTAGACAACAGCAGACTGGTGCGAGACAGGCGGCGCCGCTATCGACCGTCCCGTCCCGGCGCCGTCGCGCTACGCAGGCACCCGTCGTCGCCGGCTCGAGCACGAGTAGGTGCCATCATGTGTTCGGTCATGACTCATCTCACACAAAATTTGTAATGGGGGATTTTAATTAAACAGCAATTATAAAAAATGAATAAAAAAAATAACATCCGAACCAGCAGACCACTTGATGCAGGAGCAAGTTCTAGGTTAAAATATCTTGGAAATACCATCAAAGGAACACACCTAGGAAGTGGGCTGTGGTCTTCAAAATTTATAGCTAAGAACCATCTTTATCACGTCCAACAAAAAAATTCTTATTCGGAAGGCACGTTAAGCCGTTGGTCCCGGTTGCCAGTAAAATGGCAGCCGTTAAGCCTGGTTGAAGGCCTTATGGGCGGCTTGAAAATTTCAACAGCAGGTAGCCACAACCTGCGTCTGTCTATTTCAACACGGCAATGGGCTCACCACCTATTACGTGGGACAGGAATCCATACGGTGAAAAGTGGGCATATAATATGCCTCTGCCACCCCTTCGGGGATAAGGCGTGATGGATATTTATTTAACAAAAAAATCCGATTCAAAATTGGTCAAGTCGTACGGAGTTTCGGACACAGACTGACAAACAAATACGCACCATACACCGATACATAAATTGACAGGGGCAGGTCCCGAAGTGCTCCTTCTGCCCTGGACCCATCCCACCTGGTGCGCGGTAACGCATGGCCGGTGGGTGGTGACCGAAGACTAGAAGCCATACTTGTGGACAAAAGACGTATCTAAAAAATCATGAAAGCGATCAGTGATGATAGTGGTAGCTCGCGGCCCGGGACCCCGGTTCCGGGTTGCAAAGAGTTGCGGGTGTTGGTGCCGCGCTGTGACGCCGCACCTCGCGTTGTGGTAGGAGACCTGCAGCTGTCTGATTCGGACAGCAGCGTCGTCTCAATGGAGGAGGTATCTCCTGGTCCCTCCTCCTCCCCGTTTTCCCGGCTGTGGCCCAAGCGCCAAAACTCGGGGTCGGAGGGGGATAGTGAGGAGTCGGCTGGCACCGGTTCTGTCCGGGGCCAGCCCGGTAAGCGAGGCCGCGGTCGCCCCCCAACAACAGGGAATTACGTTGGCCTCGCTAAGGCAAAGGCCGAGCTGAACGCGGCCAGGGAGCGGGAGCTGGAGCTCCAAGCGGAAGAGGAGCTCGCTGAGGAGCTCCGAAAGCGAGAGGAGAGGCGACTCTCCCTTCTTCGTCAGTCTCCCGCTCCCGAAGAAAGAAACCAAATGTCGAAGCCACCAGCTGCGGCGGACCTCAGGGCCGAGCAGCTGGAAAAGGCGGTCGACGAGGCGGTGGAGGCGATCCGCTCCATCGCCCACAAGTCCTCCCGTCTCAAGGGCCAAAGTGTGCAGGGCCTGAGGTCGGCCGCAGGATCAATATTGGAACACGTGCGGGACGCAGGCACCTTAAAGAGGCAGGCGAGCGTCCCACCACCGTCAATGTCGCGAGAGGAAATTATGTTCCTCCTGGACGCGCGCTTTGACGGCATTGGGGACCGCCTGCTCCCAGAGCCGCGACTGCGCTCTCCGCTGTAGGCGGACATTCGGAATGCCGCTCGTTCCGTCGAGGGTCCAGCGTCCGGCACTGTTGCTGCTCGTTGTCGTTCCGCTGGCGCCTCTGCCGCCGAATTCTCTATCGCCGATATCCGTGTGCATAAAGTTGGTAGGACTTATCCTCCTGGCGCCTGAACCGAGTTATAACTTTTGTTTGTTTGTTAGTTCATGTCCCCATAATAAGACAATTGAAAAATTATTATTATTACAATTAGCTTCTTCTCCCCCTGTCTCCGGCCCTTCGTTGGAGGAGATCGGGGCTCCCGCAGCCGCTCCGCCGGCTTCCTTCCCACGCAAGACAAAAATCGGTAAGAAGAAGAAAAGCGCTGCGGCACGGGAAGCTGATGAGGCACGTCAGGAATGCCTGCTGCCACCGCCCACTCCTCGGCCTCTGACCGAGGCCTGGAATGTGGTAGCTAGACGCCCGAAGAAGGCGCCGGCGGCCAAGCCACCAGCGGCAAGGTCGGCAACGGCGCCCGCCAGCACGCCTGCCGTGGAGAAGCGCGCCCCAAAACTCCGCGCCCTGCTGCAGTGGTCATCACGCTGCAGCAGGGCGCGGTTGAGAGGGGAGTAACATACGCCTCCAAGTTAGTCGAGGCCGAACAGAAGGTGGACCTGAAGGGTCTCGGCATTGGAGGCTTACGCTTCCGCACGGCGGCCACTGGAGGCCGAATTTTGGAGGTGGCGGGCGCCGAAAGGTGCCAAAAAGCTGACGCCCTGGCCGACAAATTAAGGACGGCTCTAGGCGAGGATGTCCGTGTCGCCAGGCCGGAGAAGAGCGCGGAGCTGCGCATCTCCGGTCTAGGCGACGCGGCCATGAAGGAGGTTATTGCGCGGGTGGTGGCGGACGTAGGAGGGTGCGCCACCCCTAGTGTTGTAGTCGGAGAAGTAGTCCGCCGAGCAGGCAGGGAGGGCACGGCGTGGGTTAAATGCCCGATCGCGGCGGCCAAGAAATTGACAGATGGCCGCCCTCTCACAATCGGTTGGTCCCGCGTCCGTGCGGTCCTTTTGGAGGTTAGGCCGCAGCGGTGCTTCCGTTGCTTGGAGGTGGGGCACGTTGGAGTCCGGTGCGCTGCGGGAGTGGACTGCAGCGCACTCTGCTTTCGCTGTGGGCAGCCCGGCCATAAGGCGGCCGGCTGCTCGGCAGAATTGAACTGCCCCATCGCTGTCGGGTCGAGTATGAAGCATCTTGGGTTGGTACTAGACAGTCGATAGGGCTTCGTCAAGCACTTCCGGAGTCTTTCGCCTACATTGCTTTAGTACGCCGGACGCCCTCTGCACCAAAACAATCCCGCTGCTACGACGTCCGCAGCGGTCGATTGCGCAGAGGGCAGCGCGGGCGTACTGCACCGTGTCCTACGAGGCGGCATGCCTTATCGCAGGGAGCCTCCCCTGGGATCTCGAGGCTGGAGTCCTGAAAAAGGTTTATGAAGAGAGCGCCCTGCGGAAGTGGGCCGATAGGTTGGTAGGCCCCTTGGTTAGCCCCCGGCTCGTGGGGGCTGCCCGGCCCGTCCTACGTGCTTGGGTGGAGAGGGCACACGGAGCGCCGACGTTTTAGTTTTCCTCAGTTTTTCCTCAATTTCCTCAGTCAGCTCCTCACAGGGCATAGCGTATTCGCCAAGTACCTGTGTGGAGCCGGACCCCGTGTGTCGTCACTGCTCAGGTGGCGTCGGTGGTGGACACTGCGGAGCACACACTCGCCGTGTGCCCGGCGTGGGACGGGCCGCGTATCGCCCTTACGGGCCTCATTGGTATTAATTTGTCGCTGCCGGCCGTGGTGCGAGCCATGGTCGGCAGCCAACAGTGTTCGGCCGCCGTCGCCTCGTTTGCTAGCGTGGTGATGGCGGCTAAACGAGAGGAATTGCGCGTGCGGGAGCGCACGGAACAGACGCTCCCGCCCCGCCGTCGTGTTCGGGGGCGGCGGATGGTTGGGGGACCCCGCCCAACTGGCCACATGGCGACGGGCACCCTTTCTGTGTTCCAGGGGGTGCCCAATTTGCGCACGCCCGTACCGGCCGCTCTCTACGTCCTCTGCTTTCAGAGGGGCGCTCGAGAGCGGCGGAGGTGCGGGCTAGATTCTTCAGCTCCTTAGGGAGCTCCGGGGTGGTCGCTTTGTCCGACCGCCCCGAGACGGACCCCTCGTCTGGGGTGCCCCTTGCCGGCTCGCAGTGATTTAACCTCAGGCCTACCCTGCGAGTCGGTTTTAAGGTGAGGCGGAACACCGCGGGGTTTAGTGGGTAGGACGGCCCCTCTCTCACGGGCCGAGAGCCTCACACACCGTCCCTGTTGCCCATGACGGTGCGTAAAGGCAAATTAAAACATAAATTGACAGGTTAAACTTTGTTATAAGTTTTCCCCCGTTTTTCGTCGAGGATTAAAACAGTATAAAGAAAAACCGTGTGGCACTCGGGTCTGCCGCGGTAAAGCTATGCCGAGGTGGACCCGGCCACTGCAACAGGGGGGGACCGGGGCGCGGGGGCCTTCCGCCCGCCAGCCAGCCGCATCACCTCTGCCTGCCGTTGGAGAGTTAGAGCTTCGCTTAGTCTCCTGAGTCATGTTGATCTCGACTCCTGCCTGCGTCAGTGGAATGCACACCAAAAAATAAAACCTTTTTATTCCACACAAAAAATAATCCACATCTTAAAATCCTAGACACTCAACATTAACACCAACATCAACTAGTCCACCACCTCGGGACTGCGCAGCCGACCTTATTTTTCTAGACGGAGACAAAACGGTGATATTTACACGTCGATGAAACCACGTTAGCAAAAACTGCGTCACGACCGTCCGCCATGATTTTTAATTTTCTTATTTGTTTTGGTGCGTGGCCACTCGGTGGGCTAGGAGTCGTTTATATTAGGGGTTAATATAGTATGAAATTGCCGTTTTTTATTGAAAATCTAAATTTTTTTTTTTAGTTTAAAACAAATTTATTTAATAAAAATTGTTACTATTATTATTTATATATTACATCTAATAGGAACGTCATTTATTCCTTTGCGATAGAACTCTGAGGATCTAGCCTGCACAAACTGTGTGAAAGCATTTTGTACTGCCTCCTGGGAAGAAAACTTCTTGTCACGTAGATAACTATTCAAATCACGAAAAAAGTGATAGTCCGTTGGAGCAAGGTTGACGGAGGATGACGAATAGTTTCTAACTGCAGTTCCTGAAGGGTCAAAACGGTTTTTCGTGCTGTATGAGGTCTCGCGTTGTCATGGAGCAATAATGGTGAAGATCGATTCATAAGTCGGGGCTGTTTTACTGCTAGTTAAGTCAACATTGTTCGGAATTCGGCACAATAGACATCTGCCGTTATTGCTTGACCAGATCGGAGAAAACTATAGTGAATAACACCATGTTGAGACCACCAAACAGTTATCATTACCTTTTTATTGGTAAGTTTTGCTTTAGGACACTGTTGTGGCGTTTGACCTGGGGTCAGCCATTGCATTTTTCTTTTACGGTTATCCACTTTTCATCACATGTCACAATTCGATCCAATAAAACTTCATTTCTGTACCGATTCAACAAGGAACACAAGTTTCTTTCTGCAGATCATTTAAATCATGAGGCACCCACTTTTTCGTATTTTTTATTTTATTGATTTGACGCAAATAAGTCAGTAACGGTAAGGTAACGTTATTAAACCATGCCGCTAATTCCTGGGTAGTTTGACTAGGGTCGGCTTCCACCATCTCTCTAAATTCATCGTTATTCACCTGTGTGAGCGGACTTCCTCGTGGCTCGTTCTTCAAGTCGAAGTTTCCATCAAAAAGCGTTTAAACCAAAATCGCACGGTGCGTTCATGAGCAGACCCCTCACCAAACGCAACATTGATATTGCGGGCTGTTTCTGCCGCGGTACTTCCGCGTCGGAACTTGTATTCAAAAATCACTCGAATTTTCGCAGTATCCATCTTTCTTGTCTAAGTTGAATAACAAAAACAATTGAAAGTCGATATTCAAATGTAAAAAACTTCAATGAAACCATGTGAAAAAAGTTTCATTCGAAAACCTCAAGAAGATTCTATGTCAATTCAAAAACCTATTACAATAAAACGGCAATTTCATACTTTAACCCCCATGGGCGTACCCAGAATCTGGGCCAGGGAGGGCCACTCAGATTTTTTATAAAGTTACCTGTTTTTAACCCCCGACACAAAAAGAGGGGTGTTATAAGATAGACGTAGATTTCGATGTGTGAGTGTGTCTGTCTGTGGCATCGTAAATCTCAAACGGACGGACCGATTCCAAAGCGGTTTTTTTTTCATTTGAAAGCCCGTTTCTTGGTGGTGGTTCATAGCTATTTTTGGTTAATATCGATCCAGCTGTGTAAGAGTATCAGCTTTTTTTTTCATATTAATGTAAGTCATTTTTGGCGTATGATTTCTCTGTTAAGTGCTTGACGCGTGCCAGGATAACCGTTAAATGACAATTAATTGAGAACTTCGACCTAATGCTGCAATGAAAATGATCTCCAGAGAACCCGACTCTTCGAAAATTCACAGCAGACATGGTGTTTGGGTTCAATAGTACCTACTTTTGGGGTTGTTCCTTAAAATACAAGTATATTTTTAAATTTAATTTTTTGAATTTTGTATTATAATTTATTTTATAATTTATATTTTTTTATTTGGCAAAGTTCAAATCTATATGTATAGATAAATAAAATTGAAACGTCTGTTTGTAATTCCAAATTAACAGATTTTCACTACAGAAAAAAATGTCTTTATTTTGCATAGACAATTTTAAAATGTCATACACTAGTATTAAAGATAAATTTAATATTTTTACAGTGACCACCGGTTCGGAACGCGGCCCACCTGAGAAGAACCAGCATGAAACTAAGGAATGCTTTTTTGATGGCCTATTTACAATTTAATATTATTTCACTTTGCCAGCAAATAATTTCCAGGCGTCCTTGTCCTGCAAATAGTCTTTAACAGAGCGTCATAACCTTTTTCACAAAACTTTTTTTTAATTTACAGAAGAAGTAATTTGAAGACGGTCGGAGGTCGAGAGCTTTACATCGTACATCAAATAAGTTATTTACATAACAAAGAACTTTTTTTTAAATGTTTCTCTGTCTGTATGTTCCGGCTAATCTCTGACACAACTGAACCGATTTTAACGGGACTTTCACTGGCACTCTTATAATATGTAGAAGAAGTAACTTAGGCTACTATTATCCAGTTCTTTAGTTTAAACCTAATATTATAATTTCTTAAATAATTTTATTTATTTATTTATTTATTTTATTTATTTATTTAACATACATCTATAACATTAATTACAGCTTTATGCCAATGTAATGCAATAGGATAAGATACATATACATTTTAAAATTTAAAACATGAAATCTTAATAAAAGAGGAAATTCTAAATAATATGAATAATTAATAAAATAAGAATATAATAAATAATAATTAATTATTAATTTAAAAGTGTAAAAGATAAATATTATACATTAAAATGAAGAAATTACATTTTATAATTTAACTCATTTAAAAATTAAAACGATGAAATTACAACTTAGAATTTAATTAATTAAATAATATAATTCAGAAATTGCAATTTAGAATTTAATGCTATAGGATACATAAAAATTAAAAAAAATTAAAACATAAGTAATCTTATTAATAAAAATAAATTCCAAATAATATAAATAATTAATAATAACTGAATATAATTAAAATGGCAGACGCAGTTTTCATCCATAGTTCAAGTCACCCAGTACATTTAACCTCCAACTCAATAGCCCAATAGTAGTTAGCATATTGTACAATAGTTTAACTCCCATTGGAGATGGTCCATTACCGTTCTTCTACATAAGGCGGACGTGGATTGTCTGCAGTGGGGGTCCCATTCCCTGTTACATTAAAATTCTCAAAGGGCCTCTGCGTGTTGGACCACTATGTCCCCATGTAAGCCTACCAAAAGACCGGGTATCTTCGTAAGAAAAAAAAAGGAGATACCCGAGAAGAAGAGACTGAATATAATAAAAAAACATTAATTATTAATTTAAAAAATAAAAAACATAAAAATTTCATAATAAAATTAGGAAATTACAATTCAGAATCTATTTAATAATTAAAATTATGAAATTACTATTTAAAATTCATTATTCAACAAAATTAAAATTAAAAGAAAGTAAAATTAAACATTAAATTATCAAAATTAAAAATTAAAAATGTTCACAAGTATCACACGCAACTCTTGTGAACTCTGCCAAGCTACATTGAAAAATATCTACTTTTTCAGCTATTTGGTTCAGTAGTCTTAGTGCATGTGATACAGGGGCACCCTCGAGAAGGTTCGTCCTGCAGACGGGAACACTGAAGGTGGGGAATCCACGCCTCCTGGTGGCGGCGCTGTCCGGCGCGCACAGTCCCAGCGCCGCCAACAGCTCGGGGTGGTGCGTGTGTCCGCGCAGTACGCGCCACACGTACTTGCAAAGCCCGACATTGCACCTCACTGCTAGCCTGTTGTACCCCACCATGCCGAGTACAAACAGGAACGGGTACCTCAGTGGGTAAAAGGGGTAAACGCCATACTCTTTCAAATACAAAAACCGCAATCGCATCACCTACACGATACGAGTATTTCATCAGATTCCGTTTACGCCCATAACTCATAGTTTTACACTTAGCTGAGTTAAAGTACAGTTTATTGTTAGTGCCCCACTGCATCACCGCATCAATATCTTGCTGTAGACGATCACAATCGGATCTATCATTCACTGTTAAGAACAGTTTGAGATCGTCCGCGAACAGTAGGCATCTCGCATTCCGGACTACCTTTGGAAGATCGTTTATCATCAAGATAAACTCCAGAGGCCCTAGATTACTGCCCTGGCTCACACCCGAAAATGTAAAATATGGGTCAGACTCATGTCCGGCGCATTCCACATACTATGTTTAGTACGCTGGATGACCCGCTGTTTTTACAGAAGCAGGTCCAAGACGGCGGCTTGACCTTAAAATTTCACGCTCGCCTAACCGCCCCAAAAAGCGGGACCCAAACTTAATTTCAAAGACCGCCCAAACCATTAAGAGAGGCTGCGATGGTAGCCAAACTCTACCGGGAACCCAGGGAGGATCTGCGAGAAGTTACTGGGGGCCCCGGTGTTAAACTGATAGGTAGACATCGTGAGTTTCTAGTCGTTTCAAGTCCGGCTTAACGCTGCTGACAAACAGTTAAAAGGGGCGTGCCTTACGATTTTTAAAAGATGCCTTATGATTTTTAAGGGCATTGCACATGGCAAAAAGTTATTTTTGTACTATTATCGACAAAAGTAGGAGACGAAACCAAAGCCAGGGGGTGGGCAGCCTCAGTATCCCTCCGCAGATATAGTAATGCTGGGGGACTTCAACGATCACCCTTTGCTTGGAGACCTGCTCACGAATTTGCCCTAACCTATGAGTTCTCCCAACTGGAAAATTCTCACACGAGAATACCAGACAGGGAGAACGAACAAGGTGCATTGCTGGACCTCCTGCTGACTACGCGTCCGGACGGATACATTACCTCAGTGGATGCGCTGCTTGGCACATCATACCACTGTCTCGTTTGCGAGGCCCGAACCACCTCGGCCCAAGAAGTGGCGGCATGTATGGCAATACAAGTCTGCAGACTGGGATAGACTGCGAAAGTTTTTTGTTTCGTACCCGTAGAAGCGGCTTTGCTTCACTTCAGACGATGTAGACTCCTGCGTTTCAGCAGTTGCTGAGGGGATCTTGGCGAGCCTGGAATATTATATTCTTCACCGCTAGATTCCCGCAGCGGCCAAGAAGCGACCGTGATTTAATCGGCTTCGCAGATAAGCTAGACTGCTGAGGACTCTGCCTACAAATCTTGGACCACGGCTCGTGCTAATAATTATATCAACATCTCTGAAGTGAAACGTAAACTAAATGCCGCCTGGAGGGCCAGCAAAAGAGCAGTTTTCAGGACTAAATTCGATTTCGTCGGCAGAATTGGTGAATTCCAGTGCAAGGTCCGGCGAGAGCTTCAGTCCGTCCACGTTCATAAGCCGAGTGGGCCAGACGCTGTATACCCGCGGTAGTACTTAAGCAGTGTGGTCCCGAGTTGTGTCCGGTACTTACACGTCTTTTCACGCTACCATATTTCATGAGACAAGTCCCGGCTTCATGGAAGACCGCGAATATGCATCCTATGCCCAAGAAGGGTGACAGGACCGATTCGTCCAGTTCTAGGCCGATAGCCTCCCTTTTATCTAAGGTGATGGAGCGTATTTTCATTACACAGCTCCTGAGATATCTGGAAAAACACGACCTACTCAGTGACCGGCAGTACCGTTTTCGTCACGGTCGCTCGACTGGCGATCTTCTTGTGTACCTCACACACCGCTGGACGACGGCTATCGAGAGTAAGGGAGAGGCTCTAGCAGTGAATCTCGATATCTCTAAGGTGATCTTCTATTCAATTGCCCTCCTATTGGTGATTCAAAGATTTTACGCGCGCGGCAAAATTTTGAATTTGTCTAAGAACGACAACACTGCTATAAAAAGTTGAGGTAAAGGTAATAAGTATAAACATATTTAGATGGATCACGATTACATAAAGAAACCTGTTGCGTTCCTCAATGTAGTACTTATGGAGATTCAGGAATAAGTTTTCATTTGTTTCCATAAGATAAAATTATGATGACAAAATGGAAGCCTTGGAATGGGCACGCGGATTTCACCAGCAATGAGAGTTTATTCTAATAATTTTCAAGCTTCAGTCTATTTTCCAAACACGTACACAGTGTCACGCCTATATCTCCGAAGGGGTAGGCAAACTATAATACACACACATTTAACCGTATGCATTTCTGTCCCACGTTTCAGGTGGTGAGCCCATTGTCGTTTTGAATTAGACAGGCGCAGGCTATAGCGACCTGCTGTTGAAAATTTTCGAGCCCATAAGGCCTTCAACTGGGCTTAACGACTGCCATTTTACTGTGTTGGAAAGAGAATTGTCTATATATATTCGAGAAATTTTAATTTGTCTTGCTCATTGATCTATACACTTAAGGACAGATATAATTTACTTATCTTAGATTGCACACCAAGACTCCTCGACTTAGGCCTTTTGGCAACGTGACAGTAGGGACTAACGACTTAACGTGCCTTCCGAAGCACGAAATCTCTCGCAAATATAACTGCCACAAAGTGATCACCCAGTCAAGGACCAGCTAAAGCGAAAGTGCTTAACGCAGTAATCGTTTACAGAGCACTGACCGGGGCCACGAGCGCTTCAAATTTTCCAAACAGAAAGCATAATTATGTTTTAATTATTTTATTGTAAGTACTTTTTTTTTATCTAGTTTAGACTAAGGCGAGTTTCTATAACGTGACAGATTCCATTATTGTTCCATATTCTAAAAGACAGAAGTGGTTTTCTATTGTCGTACCGTCTCAGAATATTCCTAGAAGAAGCTCTGATAAAGAAGTACGTACCATTAACACAAAAAAAACATTTGGGCGAACAATTGGAACTCGAGAAAATAGGCTAGACACAGGATTGTGTGAAAGTGTGATGTGAAGAAAGGTCTTGGGCTGTTGAGCGTTGAACATGAATTTTTATTTAAAAATATTTATTTTCCGTGACGTAAATTGTATTGAAATCTGTCAAATTAAATTAAAAAAAAGTTTTTCTTAATTGACAAAAATATTGTTGAACATGTTTTTATGATGTTAGCTACCTAGTCCTAGCAGGTTGCTGGTGTTTTACAAATGACTAAATAAGTGTCGTTCGTAAAACAACTTCGACTTAGCCAACCTGATATAACATTATATTTTATTTTATTTTTTACTCTTACTTACTCCACCCAAAGGTTTGTTGGTAGAAAACTCATTATTGAGTTAAGCTCGCCTTTGTACACAACATAGCTGTGTATTGTGTAATAATATTGTAAATGTTGTTTTTGTGTACAAAAGAGAATAAAAAAAAAACTTCTTAACTTTGACACTTAGGCGCTGGTTAGAATCTTTGCATCGCCAATGGACTGCCCGGGGGCTTTGCGAAAGGGTATCCAGCCTTTCGGCCGGTAGAACTATGAGAGACGTCGTTGACGGCTGTTGTTCTGACTACATGGCCATAAATGCTGGGGTCCCGCAAGGCTCAGTGTTGTCACCACCCTTTTTATGCTGCATATCAATGACATGCTGTTCATTAACGGCATACAGCACAGAACAGGTCACAGTTATTACACGGGTCGCTCCAATATCCCCCGGTCTGCAGTGGAAGAAATTCGTAAACAACTTGTATCTGAAATCAAGACTACTACTCTTGACAAAATCTTGTCCAATTTACCCCACCAAGACTCAAGTTTACTGTAAATAAATAAAAATAAACAAATATCCATCACGCCTTATCCCCGAAGGGGTGGCAGAGGCATATTATATGCCCACTTTTCACCGTGTGGATTCCTGTCCCACGTAATAGGTAGTGAGCCCATTGCCGTGTTGAAATAGACAGACGCAGATTGTGTCTAACTTGCTGTTGAAATTTTTCAAGCCGCCCATAAGGTCTACAACCAGGCTTAACGACTGCCATTTTACTGGCAACCCAACGCTTGCTTAACGTGCCTTCCGAAGCACGGAAACGCTCTACAACATCTCTCTTCATCTGCAATAGTATTGGGAGCTCGGCGTGCTTAACAGGGTGCGGCAGTACTTTATGTGCGTTGGACATTTGTAAAACCAAATAATGGTTCACACGCATTTCGCTGCGTATCGAGATTAACATTCTGTAAAACTTTAGACTCGGAGAAGCTACAACGTCCGTTCAAGTTTCCCAAACATTCCCGGTCACGAGGCACACCCAATGCACAAGTAGGTCGTGCCCCTCACACTGAACGTACAACGGGTAACGGTATTTCGGTCAAACTTCTGACTATATGCTTATTGGTCGAATCTCTTTGCTCTTCATCTTAGAGTATTACCAGTTACTCTAGACACTACCTTGATTTCGAGCCCCGTTTTTGGCATCGATGTAAGCATCGTCTGTTGGTCAGCCGGTGGGTTAGTCCATCTAGTTCTACGATAGAACAAAATGGACTAACAAAATCCAGTTTGTCGAGGTCGCGTATGCTCCACAGATCTTAAAATATTATGTCTGACATCCGCTGTATTCAAGTAAAATAGGTAAGTAGGTATAGGACCTACCTAGTTTACAAATGAGAAATATATCAATCAGATATTTGTGTACGTTGTTCGTTGATGTCTTTGTGTCCTGTGAAGTGATCTGTAGAGTTTCAAAACAAAATACTCGTAAATAACGGTAAGCGATGAGCGCGAGACCGGACTCGCCCTTACATCTATAGGTAGGATAGGTAGGTATAGGTGCGATACGACACATCTAAAACTGAGTAACTTCACGTACCACCGCAGAGCAGCGCCCAAACTGCAGATTCTCAACGCGAGTTGCTCATTCACTCTTCATATGTATTCATGACGAACTACCTAAGTAGGTACTGGAATGGTATACCTACTATTGGCAGTGTGACGCAAGGGATTTATCTTGCAAAAGGGTCAGTAGCAAAGGAACTAACCTCGGTCTCGAACGCCCCCGAGCAGATGAAGGCTCGCGGGGAGGGGGGAGGGGCTCGGCGCCGCACCGCCCGCGCGCAGACTGGTCGCTCTCCGCCGACCGGTTTGTGCCTACGGGGCCGGGCGTTAGTCGCCACTACTTTCCTCACTCGATATGAATATGAAGAATCTTATTACATCGAGCCATCGTCGCACCGTCACCGTCTACTTTAGTAGTACTCGAAGTACCTACTGTACTAGTTAAATAAAGCACCTTGTTACTACCAGGACCTACCTATGCCTAATCGATGTTTTCCATTTTCCATCGAAGATTTCATATATGCAATTTTATTATATTATATTAGTAGGTTAGTAAGGGTACCTTAAGTAAGTTTAATGGTCTTTGGTAGGTAAATTATGGTTATTGGGAATTTTGGGACGTTATTAACTTACTGACAACGTCCAAGCTAATATTTTCAGTATACTTATACCTTTATCTATTATTGTGTGACTCCTGTAACAATTTACTTCGTTTCTTTATAGGTACATTATAACGGTGGGTATGTATTTGTATTATGCGTCACACATTAGAGCATGATTCACAGTTTATCGAAAGAAAGACGATGATGAATTTAGCTACATGCTTTCAATTCTCTATTACTGATACTCATACCAACCACAAACAGAATATTTAATAATGAATCGGAAACACATTTTAATTCTCAAGTAGGTACAACTACTTGTAATTTGAGTTTGTTATTGTGTGAGCACCGAGTAGACTTATTTATAATTTTGAAATTGACATGATAGTTGCTGTGCAGTTTTTGCGTATGTCATGCTCGCATAAGTGTCCTGGCAGTGGTGGCGTATGTATCGGGTCGCCTTATTCCCTATAATACGGTTGAGTAGGGCGATGGCTGATATATACGTCATACCCGTGAATGGGTGCCGTCTGTTGGGACTGGTCAGCTCATAGCTGTTATAGCAATTATTACAAATAATATTATTAAAATTTAAGGCAAACTAAGTTTAGTCGACTGTTCTCACATAAATCCAAAGGAACAATGTACGTGTAATTTTAATGTTGTAAGCCACACCTACATTTTAAAAGAGCATCCATTGACTTTCTTGCTAGATTCTTCTTAAAGTGTAAGCTGCCCTTAGAACTGGTACTTAGAATAGCTCTAATTTTGATATGATTTTAATCTCAACATTGATTTTGTTTTTGTTTTGTATAAAATCATTACTATATAATTGGTCAAACATCATACATGTCATCATCAAACTAATGTAATTTCTGGCGGTTAGAAAAGAGTGGCCATGAGTTTTATTGCCATGAATAAAGATATTTCATTCATTCATTCATTCATACAACTATCTACAAGTTACAAGGTTGGTAAGCTCGATGGCAAACTCAACTCTGCAACCCGTAGGTACGTACTATCCTGTCATTAACCTACCAGATATGGAACGATTAGGTACGGTTAAGAACAATCCCGAGTGGCTACACTGCTAACTGCACTTATGTAAGTATTGTCTGAGTGCGGATGGCAGTAGGCATAAACCCCGTGAGTGGTGCATGGCTGGGGTCGCGGGTGCGGGGTGAGTGGGGGCGAGAGAGTGCGGAATGGTGCGGAGTGCCGCGGCAGTGGCGCAAGTGGAGCGACGCGATGCGCTCGCGAGGAGTGTGGCGGCTGGGTGCGGCGGCGGCGCTGCTGGCGCTGGCGGCGGGCGCGGCGGCGCGCTCCGACCTCGACTTCGAGTTCGACGACGCCCCGGTGAGCGCCGCACCGCACACACACAAACCCGCCTAACCCATCTACTTCTATTGATTTTGTTGCGTAGTGGCTCTTGTTGCAAATCTTGCGACTCCCATAGACACTATAAGTAATATATTATGGTTACCTAAGGAATTATGTCCGCTCACAGTGTCACCTTCAGCGGCGGGCTCGGGGTTGGTTTAAAGCATGGCCCTGTACTTGATTGGTCCCGTTGAAGATTAACTAGGTAGTAACTATGTCTATCGGTAGATATTTTTTTAACCAGGTATGAGCGCAAAAAATGAAACAGGCTTGTCAAAATCGAATCTACTAATAGCAATCATTGGCCACACGAAAAGTATCCCTTACTAGGCCGCCGACACTGACTGGCGGCTCCGGCCTGTCTCGTTCCTTTTGCGCCGCAATCGCTGTTTTGCGCAAAAAGTAAGTAAATACCATTTTTAAACAGTGTCGTAAGCTAGGTATGTCTTCAGAGGGTCAGTCCCTCTGCACTAATGAAAATAATTGCGATATGAAAATGAAAAGTCTTTATTTATGTAGGTCACAAAGTAACACTTATGAACGTCAAGATAACTGCTTCTACATTTACATTTACTGCCAGATTCGCAAAGCAATAGGTAGAGCCAGAGGAAGAACCTGGGAATAAAACTCATGGCCAGTTTTTTCTAACCGCCAGTACCTAATTACATTAGTTTGATTTACTTGATATTTGACCAAGTATACAGTAACGAACTTATACAAAAAAAAACAAAATCAATGTTGTGTTCATTAATATTACACTTATATAGTTCCTTTGGATTTATGTGAGACAAGTTGACTAAACTTAGTTTGCCTAAAATTTTAATAATTTTTTTTGGAATAATTGCTCACATTGGCACACGTTCTCGGGTATGACGCATATAACAGCCATCGCCTTACTCAACTGTATTATAGGGAACAAGGCAACCCCATACATACGCCACCACAGCCAGGATACTTAGGCGAGCATGACATACCCAAAAACTGCACAGCAACTATCATGTCAATTTGAAATTAATAAATTAGTCTAGGTACATGGTGCTCACACAATAACAAACTCAAATTACATATATGTGTATTAGTTATTACCGGGACTAAACGCAGCCAATTTAGATACCTTTAGTTCCCTGGCGTTTCAGATTATTTATACTAAACAAATGTAAAAATACAACATATACCTACCTATATATGCAGATTCAAGAAAAGTAGAATATAACACAAGATTCATTCGATAGCAACTCATTTATTTTTATCATTCAACTAATCATTAATTGTGTAATAATTGTATAATTTCAAGAGGTGCGTCCTAATTTCATGGTTCATGGTTCAAGGTTCATAAAGTCTTAAGGAATTTTATTAAATAGGCGTATGCCAATTCCTGCATAAGAGTTGTGAACCTTTTGTAAACGATGATGCGTTTCAATTAATTTATGCTTATTTCTACTATTTATCGAATGTATATATGTTTGTGTGTCTATTGTATAAATGCATAGACCATTTTAACGGCGCTTACAAAATGGCATACACTTGTTAAAATATTTAAAGTGACCAAAATAAGTGACGTTTTTACAGCAAATAGAACAATGTCACACTAGTTCTGTATACAGAATGGCAGATCGTTAACATAAATTAAAAATAGAAACGGACCTAGAATTGATCCCTGCGGTACGCCCCTAGCTACAGATGCTCCAGAGGAGCGAATTTCATTAACATCAACATGTTGTATTGGATCATTTAAGTAGGAGGCAACAAGGTCCAGTGCAGATGCTTTGATACCATAATAAAAGAGTTTTCGCAATTGTGTTTTATGTCCAAAATGCTTTGGAGAGATCTCAGAATACACCAATAGCATCTTATCTATTTTCCCAGGCGTCATATATATGATTCAGAAGTGTCACACCGGCATGAATGGTAGAACGACCCCATGAGAACCCATACTGCTCTTTAAGTGTTAACATGGTTCCAATAGGATTCTAAAATTTCCATGGCTTCAATGGTGGGTCCAATGGGATCTACGAATTCTAATGGTTCCATGTAGATGGTGGAGTCAATAATTTAAATTAGTGGTTTGACGCTTGACTGTTTATTAGCTCCAATTAACATTCTGTGGCGCTTTTAACCTAAGCCTTAGTCGACAAAAATCGGGATATCATGGAATCTACTACAGCTATAAATACAAGTACTGAAAAAGCAGTTATCTACAATCTTATTTGTATACTACATTTCAAATTTCATCCTGAATCCCTTTAAAATATTATTAAACCTGCCCATAACGCCTGGTATTTCAAAAATTTAATATTGTAACCGAATTTTACTATTACATGTTGTCATAAAAATCAATCTAACCTATTTATAAGCAATAAATAAATGTGAGTCAATTGACAAACGAAGGTGAATTGCCAATGTTATAGGAGTCTCAGGGTGGTGCGTCGGTGCCGGGCGGTGGCGGCGCGAGCGAGCCGCACGTGCGGCGGCCGCGCCGGTTCGTCTACGACCCACACAGTGAGTATATTGCAGTTAGTTACTAGAGTGCAGCGAATTTACCTCGAGTCTATCCTGCGGCACCCACTGAACCCCGCAGCTGTCCAGCGATGTGCCTAAATGCTGTATAAATAACCGAACAAGTGCAGGTTGGACTCGCCCACCGAAGGTTCTGTACTGATTTGAAGATATTTAATATTATAACATTTTCCGTTTCAAATGTCATGAATCATTTCACATTTTTCCCTATACTTGTTTGTAGTCTATGACGGGAAAAATCAACGAATAATCAATGGGAGAAATACCCTAAAAATGTTTCCCTTGAGAGCGTTGAAATATATATATTTATTGCGGCTTAAACGGGCTCATCTTTTTACAACTTAGGAGTTTGTTTTTTTCACAGCTTCAAGGGATTGTAGACATGACTATATGGTTTTAATTCAATTAATCGCGTTCAATACGCGACGAACTGACTCTCTATAAAACGGTCCTATAAAGGTTCCGCTTTTTTCTTTGAGGTACGGATCTATAAAAAGATAAAAAAGCGCCTACCATATAAACAGTGAACAATAATCACGGTCCCTAATACATTTAACTTTATAATATTCTATTATATTTCATGGTCGTAAAAAATTTAGATATTTTATGCCTCTACAGAGAAAAACATAAACACACCACACACCACTCACATAAAACCTAATCCATGCAAATGCCGTTACTCAATACGAATATGTCTACCGTTACAGATTCTCTATGCAGTTCGCTGCTGTGCAAAAAACGCGAGGTGTGTCTGCTGCGTGACGCGTTCACAGCGTTCTGCGCCACGAAAAAGGAGATACTCCGCAAAGGGTAAGATTTGCCGATCAACTATCTGTAAACGGAAAAAGAATTGTAACTAGACGTTCTGTCTGTTGCGTCTCTCGCTGTTTAACAATGTAGGTATGTCCACTTTTCATTATCTTCTATGAGAAATTGATTAGAGACACTCCCAAAGTCATTGGTATATAAAGTTTAATTTAAGATAAACAAATAAATAAGATATGAAATTAGATTTAAATTTAGACCATGAATTATTCTTAGAAATCGAATGAAAACTGTATGAATTACTTACTGGCTGTACCTACGCGGCGGTTTAACGGCGCGCCGGGTTGGCCCTAACTGAAAATAAACCAAAGCGCGCCTCTGTTCTTGTAATCAGCCTTGATTGTAGTTTGTAAAAAAGAAATTCTACGTCAATTTATGTTAGTGACTGTGAAGTGTATTAACTCCAGAATTAATAAAAATAGTACCTAATATCGTCATGCACAACCTATTACACACGAAATTCTGGAAGAAAATTGATTTTAAAATATTTCTCCCGGTATTTCGATTCTATGGAAAAATCGAAAAGGAGCGAAAACATTTTCGGAAAGTATTTTTTTTAATTGAGCACTTACATATTGTCACGCCTTTATCCCCGAAGGGGTAGGCATGGCATATTAAACGCCCACACTTCACCGTATGCATTTTTGTCTGTGGACCGGGAGCGGTCAGGGGCGGGTTATTTGAATGTGACAAGTGAATATTTATTCAATTGACATTTTGTTCACAGTATATTTATTTAAAAAATTAAATGGATAGTTTTATCAGTAATTGTTAGATATCTCTTTAGTTTCATTTTAAATAACAATAAATAAATATCCATCACGCCTTATCCCCGAAGGGGTGGCAGAGGCATATTATATGCCCACTTTTCACCGGTGGATTCCTGTCCCACGTAATATGTGGTGAGCCCATTGCCGTGTTGAAATAGACAGACGCCCATAAGGCATTCAACCAGGCTTAACGACTGCCATTTTACTGGCAACCGGGACTAACGGCTTAACGTGCCTTCCGAAGCACAGAAACGCTCGCAAATGTAAATGCCACAAAGTGGGCACCCATCCGAGGACCAGCCATAGTGAAAGTTGCGTAACTCAGTGATCGTTTACAGAACACTGAGACCGCGGGGCCACGAGCGTTTCATTTTAATTAAACTTATACAATCATTTTTTCAAAGATTCAAGAGCACGTTATTTTCTCAAAGACGGAGATGAAAATTATTAGAACAAAATAATTTTTCCATAGTCGATGTACTTTGCATCCCTTGCTGTGCTCAAGTTTCTACTCTAGAATCCCTCACTAAATCGAAATTCTACTTTAGCATCCTTTGCTTCGCTCTGGACTCAAAATAGAGCTCTAGCCGTTAAAATTGTATTTTGGTACCTCGTTATGTAATCTACTATTATTCCATGTCCGGTACACAACACGCCTTTCCACTATTCCATTAAACAAGTCCCGTATTCATGTGAGACCGCCTAAGTACTGTGGTATTTAATAATAATAATAATAAATATTGTGGGATACTTTTCACACAGCGCCATCTAGCCCAAAGTAAGCTAATATTAGTTTGTGTTATGGGATCTAGATAACTGATAAACATACTTATATATTTCTAAATTCATACATATTATAGATAAATAACACCCATACATATTATATACACCCATACATACATATTATAGATAAATAACACCCAGATGGGTTCGATTCTCACCCAGGATAAAACTTAGCAGTAGCAGTCGGATGCACTCCCACCGCGCCACAGAGGCAGTCAAATATTTGTCTCCATATTATGTATCAATCCATCCAACCAGCCTATACCAGTCCACTGCTGCACATAGGCCTCTCCCAATTCGGTCACACATATACGGTCCTGCGCCACCGTTACGTCTTACCAAAACTACGTCACCTTTTCCATTTCGTTGGGATGTACCTATGGAGCACGCATGCCATGGTATGAGGGCAAGAGTGCTGGTTGGTCGCAGCGATAGCCATTAGGTAAATAAACAATTATTGTTGAAAATAAAGGAAATACATTGTTGCAAAGGCCGGGAAATAACCAATTGCAGGTCGAGTATGAGTTTGGGGGCCGAGCCGAAGGCGAGGACTTCACTAATACGAGACAGGCAATTGGTATGCCGGCCGAGGCATATATAGTGCTTTTCTCAAAAGAATGCATGAAAATAAAACATAAGTATTGTACATTTATTTAATTCATATTAAAAGTTAGCCACATTGGGCAATTACCTACTAGAAGAAGAAAATATTTTTGATTTTCCTTCAGTGGATTATACGCAGCAAGATTAAATCTAAAATAAAATAGTATACGAGTATGTGACTGCCGCGCTGAGCTTGATTCGATCGGGTTCGATTCCCGGGTCAGAACAAATTTTTATGTGATCCATAAAATTTTATTTCGGAGTTTGGGTGTTTCCTATGTATAATATATGTAAGTATTTACAAGTTTCGTATTCCACGAAACAAGTCCCGGCTTCATGGAAGACCGTGAATGTGCCATCCTGTGCCTAAGAAGGGAGACAGGACCGATCCGTCCAACTATAGGCCGATAGCCGTAACCTCCCTTTTATCTAAGGTGATGGAGCGTGTAATCAATACACAGATCCTGAGGTGCCTGGAAGAATACGACCTGCTCAGTGACCGGCAGTACGGTTTCCGTAACGGTCGCTCGACTGATGATCTTCTTGTGTACCTTACACACCGCTGGGCGACGGCTATCGAGAGTAAGCGAGAGGCTCTAGCAGTGGGTCTTGATATCTCAAAGGCCTTTGATCGGGTCTGGCACCGCGGTCTCCTATCGAAACTGCCCTCCTATGGACTGCCCGGGGGACTTTGTGATTGGGTATCCAGCTTTTTGGCCGGTAGAACTATTAGAGCTGTTGTTGACGGCTGCTGTTCGGGCTGTAATAAATGCTGAGGTCCCGCAGGGCTCAGTGTTATCACCCACTCTGTTTTTGCTGCATATCAGTGACATGCTGTCCATTGACGGCATTCATTGCTATGCAGATGACAGTACGGGTGACACTTATTACACGGGTCGCCCTGGTCTGCAGTGGTAGAAAGTCGTGAACAACTTGTGTCTGAAATCGAGGCTACTCTTGCAAGAGTGTCCGATTGGGGTAGACAAAATCTTGTCCAATTTACCCCTACCAAATCTCAAGTTTGTGCATTTACCGCTAAAAAGCCCCATTTACTGTAGAGGACAAGGCGAAGCTGGCGTCCAAAAAGCTCGGCGTGCTCAACAGGGCGCGGCAGTACTTCACTGCGGAGCAAACACTAAAATAAAAATAAATAAAATAAAAATGTCTTTATTTTGCATAGACCATTTCAACGGCGCTTACAAAATGTCATACACAAAAACTAAAGAAAAAAATTGTATATTTAAAGTGACCACCGGTTCGCAACGCGGCCCACCTGAAAAGATCCTCTATAAGTCGCAAGTGCGGCCACACATGGAGTACTGCTGTTACCTTTGGGCTGGTGCACCTGAATACCAGTTTCGACCTTTTGACTCGGTAGAAAGGCGTGCTATGAGAATTGTCAACGATCCTCTACCAGCAGGCGGCGTTGAACTCCTTCGTGATAGGAGAGACTTCGCCTCCTTATGTGTGTTCTATCGCCTGTGCAACGGTCTGCGCTCGGAGGAATTGTTTGCCATGATGCCCACGGCTACCTTCTATCGTCGCACCGGTCGCGATAGAGAGTGTGTTCACCCTCACACACCGCGTCCGGAGTGCTCACATGCGGTTAGGTCCGATAGAGGCTTTGAACTCCCTGCCTGGGTTTTCCCGAACGTCTACAGTATGGGGTTCTTCAAAAGGGGTCTTAGAAGGTTTTTAAAGGGTCGGCAGCGCGAGTGCTGCACCTCTGGTGTTGCAAACGTCCATAGGCTACGATGACCACTTTCCATCAGGTGGGCCGTTTGCTTGTCTGCCACCTCACTGGTATAAAAAAAAAGTATTTAAGTTTCTTTATCAGTTGTCTAGATCCCATTGCACTAGCTTATAACTTAGTTGGAGCTGTGTGCAAACAAAAGTGTACCATCTTATTTATTTATTATTTATAGCACGTTGAACACAACTTAGTTATATGTCCCAAAATCCAACACTCCCACAAATAAAACAAGATAAATGCACTTATTTTAGAATATAATATACTTACAGTAAGCGTCCGTTGAAGCAGGATGATAAAAGAAATCAAACCAAAAAGTATCCAATAACCGCGGCACGCCGTTTCACACAACATTGGTCAGCAACGCGAGTGCCGCACCTCTGGTGTTGCAAACGTCCATAGGCTACGGTGACTACTTTCCATCAGGTGGGCCGTATGCTTGTCTGCCACCTCAGTGGTATAAAAAAAATTGCTTGAGAGATGTAATGTTCCAAATTCAAAAAACGCTCCAGCAAAGAATTTAATTTTCTCTTAAATGCGATACCTCGCGTATTCTTTTTTCGAAATAATGACACTAAGTGTTCACCTGCATGTCTGAGATAAATAAATTATAGATAGGCTGATGCAAATCTGGTTTAGAACTTGCAGTCGCGTTTGTGATCCGAATACGTATTAAAGTTCTGTGTAACGTAAATACACGCGATAAACCCAAATAATAAATTTCGTATAGTTTAAATCGGCTTTGTATTTAAATACCAGTGTATCCCACCTTCCAAGCTCGGGGTAGGCGTGGACTAGCAGCATTATCCAGTACCGGACAGTTTCAAGCTTACACTTCGCCTCGTACTCCTGTTACTGTTGACTCCAGAAGGGTGTCACAGTACATCTTGTGCCCAAGTAAAGTGACAAGTCTGACACATCCAATTACAGGCCCATTGCCGTCACCTCTTTTTTACCAAAGGGTATACACAGTAATTGCTATAATTAGCTATAATAATAAGAAGAACACGAATTGCTCAGTGACCGGCAGTAAGGTTCTGCCACGATCGTCATAAATGCTGGAGTCCTGGAGTATAGGGCTTTCTGTTGTGCTCTCGAACTAACAGTAAAACTAGATGGATTAACCCCCCTTTTTGCTGCATTTCAATGACATACTGTAAATTGACGGTATTCATGGCTATACCAATCACAGTACGGGTTACACTTATTACACGGGTAACTTTTAATGAACAACTTGTGTCCGAAATCTAGACTAATCTCTTAAGAATTTACAGTTGGGGTATTTTTTTTTTATTGTGACTAATCCCACCCACATTCCCATTACTGTGACTCCTGTAAACCAGGATCTACAGCAATGACCAAAACACCAGAAAAGTTACACCGAGCTCGATCTCGGTGATGTACCAGGAGAAGTTAGCATATCTTGGAACCCGCAACGAAATTAATCAGAAGATAATGTGAGGAAGTAAGAAAAGAACGTAATGCCTCTTCCCTTCTATGCAAAGCGGAAGACCTGGAAAGCAACTAGGTTCTATAATCCTATAGAAATAGGGAAGCACCACTGTAATAGTATATTAAGGGTCCTATGGAGCTATGTTTGATTCCAGTAATATGTATGGCAGAACGTTTAAAAGCACGAAAATTTACCCTCGATGCCACGAGATCCGCATAGTAAAATACTCCCGAAGTTACTTGTAAACAATTAAGCATATTATATCGCTCATTTTGAAAAATGCTACACTCCCAAAGTATATGATGGGCGGTCTGATCACATTTGGCGTCAGCAGTTGAACACTGACAGAACGGTGACAAAACCAGCTTAAACGAATGTAATTTGCTCCTAAAGTTACCATGTCCCGTGAGAAATTGAGCAACACAGTGATCAACCTCCAGCCAGGACATTCCCAGGCGTTCACGAACGTCTGGGAAAAACTGGTAGAGGTGGCGCCCTTTGATGGAAGTGTTCCAACGCAGCTGCCATTCGTCTAAAAGTTCTTCACGTACATTATCACGATACAGTCTGGCAATTCTATGGCGTTCTCTTTCTAACAAAAACCTATCATCCATGCCATCCTTAGCCGAATAGTATAAAGCCGTGCGTGTCTGAATTTTGAGATCAACCGGGAGGACCCCTGCCATCACCGGCATTGCCTCCGTGCTATCCGTCCTGTAGGCCTTGCATAAAAATATCAATGCAGGCGTAGACTTTGCAGTAACTTTAAACGTGCATTACCAATAGTAGCCTTATCTGCCCATACCGGCGCCCCGTAACACATACAGCCTAGATAAGTGGCCCCGTAAACGACCTTCAGTGTTTTGAACGAAAGTCCCCATGTAGTAGTAGATATTCTTGACAACGCATAAAAGCTATTTTTAGCCTTTTCACCTACAGTTTTTATGTGCTCAACGAATGCAAAATTTCTCTCTAAAATCAATTCTAAATAGCAAACCGAAGTTTTATTTTTAATGTAAACGTTATTGAAATTAATGCGCGGTGGTACGTTCAAACTTCCTTTCAAAAGCAAATGAAATGTTTTGTTGGGTGCAAAAAATAACCTGTTTCGTACGCCCCACTCCGCAATGACGCGCAAACACGTGTGGGCCAAGCTCTCGAGTCCCGCACGAGTATTCGACTGAACGAGCAACACACTGTCATCGGCGTATCCTGTCATTAAACAGCCCTCCGGTAATGGTAAACTGAAAAAGTCATCAAATCCTAAGTTCCACAAGTGTGGGCCTAGCACAGACCCCTGAGGACAGCCTATTGTTAACGTTTTGGTAGCAGAATAATGACCGAATTTTAAAGTTGTTGTACCTTGTGAAAAATATGAATAAATAAGAGAGTAAATATTTCTATAGCAACCGCGAGACTTTAATTTCATTATTAGCATTGGCCACCAAGCGTTATCGAAAGCCTCGGAAATATCTAGGAAGATGGCCAGCACATATTGAGAAACCGATGAAGTGACAGTCTTTCGCACTGATATCGCTGCGTCAATAGTAGATTTTCCTACTGTAAATCCAAATTAATTTTCGTGAAACTTAATACCGCCCGGCAGGAGCCGGGGTACTATGAGACGCTCTAAAAGCTTTCCCAAGGAGGGCAACAATGTGATCGGTCGGTACGACTTAGGGTCATCTGGCGGCTTGTCGGCTTTTTTAGGAATAATCCGAATATAGCCACATCGCCAAATACGGGGGAACACTCCCTCGTAAATACACCGGTTAAAAACATTTAATATTACTTCACCCGACAGCTTGCAAGCCTCCTTTATCATTTTGTTAGATATTTTATCGTTCCCCGACGCCTTACCTATGGACAACGACCTAACAACCCAATTATAAATGCGAATGTTTGTAATACAGTTGGGGTAGACAAAATATTGTTCAATTTAATCCTACTAAGTCAAGTTTGCGTTATCACCGCTAAAAATTCCACATTTACTGTAGCGCCGCAATTCCAGGGCATCTCTCTCACCATCTCCAACATTATCGGATCCTCTGTGTCATTTAGAGGATAAGGTAAAGCTAGCGTAAAATAGCTCGGAGTACTCAACAGGGCTCAGTAGTACTTTGCTGCAGTGCAAACACTGCGTTTCTATAAGTTGCAGGTGCGGCCACACATGAAGCACTTTTGTCACTTTTGGGTTGGTATTCAGGTGCTATGTAAAATGCCTGTACAACGGTCTGTGCTCTGAGGAATCGTTGGAACCGATGCCCCCCGTTACTTTCTATCATCGCACCGCTCGCAATATATAGGGTGCTCATCCTCATATCCGGTAACGTTCCATAGGGTCTTTCCTCTGCATAAGCTTAGATTGCGGAACAAACTCCTTACCTGAGTTTTCAGGAAGGCCTACAGTAAGAGAGTTTTTGGAAGTGGTCCTAGTAGGATTTTCTATGTCATTCTATGTCACCGTGGCTGGCTCAGGGCTTATTGCAACAGGAAACACATTTGTCTGCCACCTCGGTGCACTAAGAACACGGATGACTACGAGTTTCATAAAGATTTTGTCTGCCCCCAGCGACATGATAGTGGCGGCGGCGGCGGCGGAGGGCGCGGACGAGGACGTGTCCGCGGAGGGCGCGCGGTGCGTGGGCTGCGCGGCGGGCGTGCGGGAGCGCGCGCAGTTCGTGTGCGGCTCCGACAACCGCACGTACTCGTCGCTGTGCCGCCTCGACCTGCACAACTGCGTGCGCCGCGCGCGCCGCGCCGCGCCCGTGCGCCCCGCCTGCCGCGGCTTCTGTCCCTGCCGCCGCGCGCACCCGCGTCGCGTCGCCACCGGTACGTGCCCCTGCCCACGTGGCCATACTCAACTTAGCTCATATACTTATATAATATTTTGGCGGATAGGAACTCTCCGACCCGATCCGCAGTCTGTCGTGATGATATCCGCAGAATTATCTTTACCTAGGACTATCGGCCTCCATGACTGAGCCTGACGACGGCGATGATGATGATATGATGGTCAGATGACAGTTGGAACACTATCATTTTGTTCTAGTGGGGACTCCGGGCCTTAGCCGCTGACCTGCAACTGGTCAGCGGCTAAGACCCTCGTTACAGGAATCGACCGCCGTATAAAGAATAAAAATGATGAATTTTCTCCAAATCGATTCTTGCGCATAGAGTGGCCACCTGGCCACTCACACATAGATTTATTTAGAGGCAATGGTCAATGGTGCCTGCGTCAAAGACACCTTTGCGCGAGAACTATAACAGAATGCAGCAGCACTCACAACAACAGACTCCTACCGCGCAATCTAAAATAAGCAAAACAAAAGCTAGACTATTACTTATTATTACTTATTACTAGTTACAGTCCGAGACTACCAGGACTTTAATTGGTCGTGCTAATTAGTGTCTAGCACATAAGACCTTTTAGCATTTTTGTTACTACCTCACTAAAAAGGCAATGGGTTCAAAATTTCTTCCAAATTTAACATCTAAAATAGACACATTTTATAAAATTTTTTCGGCCCTTATACCCGCCCCAATTTCATGCTTCGGAAGACACGTTAAGCCGTTGGTCCCGGTTGCCAATAAAATGACAGTCGTTAAGCCAAGTTGAAGGCCTTATGGGCGGCATAAAAAAATTTTCAACAGCAGGTCGTCACAGCCTGCGCCTGTCCATTTCAACACGGCAATGGGCTCACCACCTGTTTCGTGGGACTAAAATGCATACGGTGAAATGTGGGCGTTTATTATGCCTCTGCCTACCCCTTTGAGGATAAAGGCGTGACAATATGTATATAGTATGTAAAAAAGCTAGAACAAGTACAACGCGCCAGATCGAACTCTTTTTCAATAACCACAGCAAATAAACAATAGCAATCAACGAAACAATCAAACCGAAAGACAAACATCACGAATAAGCAAACCAAAATAACAATAACAGAAAGAAACCCTTCTCCAAGCCGGCTGGTCACTAAAGGGAAGTATGACCATTACCCTCTAACACAGGAAAACTGCACAAGAAGAGTAACTAGCTAAACAAAAGACATCATGTATGTATGTATGTACACTGAAAACTATAGGAAACTAAGAACAGACCACAGTCCCCAGGAGTTAAAACTATCACTAAAAGACTGAAAGAGGGGCATTTTAGGCATTATCGAAATAAGGAAGGTATGTGAGAAAAATGGACTACGTAATGTACAACGAAGGTGGGACAACTGGACACCGTGGTATAGGCTTTCATCTAAAATTGTATCTTGCTGTTGATATCAGACCGAGTAGCGATACTCAATGTGATCTCTCCCACTAGCAAAACGACTGTATTATAGTTCAAGTGTATGCACCTACAGAACAAGCCCGCTACAGTGATCACAAACTTTTCTACGCTTCACTTTCCAATCACCATCTAATAGTGATGGGTGACTTCAATGTCAAAATAGGCACAAGACAAGCAGGAGAAAATCAAATTATGGGAAATTTCAGGCAGGGTAAAAGAAGTAAAATCGGCTATAAGCTTGGGGAATTTTTATTAGAAAACAACCTCAAAATACTCAACCCTGTCTTCAGAAAAAAACCCAAAAACAAATGAACATGGATAACTCCGGATGGTAAAACCAAAAATAAAATGGATTACATTCTGACAAATAAACCCAGACTATTTAGCGACACACATGTGATGTCACAGCATACACATTGCTGTCTTAACTGCATATCACCCTAAAAGTCCAGGAAACTCATAATAAATAGAAATCTTTTACTCGTGGCCAGCGTTTTGAGTTCTTGATCGTGAGGTATCCCGACAGTTGGGATGGTAAAGAATAGATTCCTAAAATGAAGGAAAACCAAACTGGCATTACAAAACGCAAAGAGATCCAAAGATTAGCTACAAACTATTATCGCTCACTATACTCCGACATCTCATCGCCAAGAAAGACCATTTTGTAATTTCTAAAACTCAAATTCATGAAGACCAGGTTCCAGTTATACTTTCGACAGAAGTTGAGAAAGCTATCAACTCCCAGAAACTAGAAAAGTCACCTGGTCCTGACAGAATCCCAAACTAGGTAATGAGAGGTATGGCATTTATATTGGACGTGACAGAATGCGGAAGGAAGACTCATATTTAACAGAGCACGTCCAACGACTTGCCATAACATCCTACTAATATTATAAATGCGAAAGTTTGTAATGCTTTCACGCAAAATCTACGGAATGGCTTTTGGTGAAACTACAATAATACAGCTTACGCATCAGAATACATAGGCTTTTTAACCTGGGAACAAGTTCCTGTGGGAAACGGGAATGGGAAAACTTTACCACTCGTGCGAATCCGCGGGCGTCAACTAGTAATTAATAATTAATAAAATGTTGTTAATTACGTACAAAATAGTATTAGGAAAAAGCCCGAGTGTCTCCTTCACAATTGTCATAAGTATAAGGCATAAATAAACATAAAGATTGTTATTATAGTTTGACAATAATTAAAAAACTAAAAACTAAACTATCTTCACGCTGTATCCCTGACGGGGTAGTCAGAGAGGACAGATCGCCACACGACCATTACCATTACCTATATGAGATGAGGGATAAACACAAATTAATTATTTAATTTGCAATGGGAACCTTTTCCAGATATAATTTCTTTTTTCGATCTGTTCCTCCCTACATGGAGACAAAGTGGGGTGTGAGATTGGAATAATCTAAAAAATAATGTACTTATTGAATTTTGATGTGGATTTTATGATAACAAAGTAAATACAGTGTACATTATATTAAATGGCAGGTTCAGAGGGGTGCGCTCTAGACAAGATGGCCAATAGGCTTCTAGACTGGTTCTCGGTGCTGATGGACGAGGCGGGAGCCGCGGCGCCCCCAGCCGACGGTAATAACTATTTACACGTTTAGTGTTTTCGTAAGTAAATATTGTAATCGCGGACGAATCGAAGGTAGGATTACCTAGTTATGAATTACTATTATCAATTATTAATAGTAAGTACCATTTCAGTGGGTTGTTCATTTTGCAAACATTCCGGTCGGTACTTATTCTAGGTAAGAGGCATGCGGCATACTTTTTAAGTTTTGTCGTTTGAAGAAAAAAACACAACTAAGTAGAACCTTATAGTACTTTTAATTCTTTTTCAAAGTATTCACCACGTAGCTTAATACATTTTTCCATTCGCTCAAACCAGTTATTATAACATTTATCCCACTCTAAAGTGGGTGTGTTCAAAATGGCTGATCTGAAAGCGTCGACTGCTTCTTCACCGGACTGGAAACTTATACCACGAAGACTATTCTTAATTTTAGGAAATGTAAAGAAATCGTTAGAGCTAAGGTCAGGACTGTATGGAGGATGGTCTAGAATTTTTACTTTTTCCTGCTTCGAAAACTCAATCGTTTGACGAGCGCTGTGTGAGCTTGCGTTATCGTGGTGCAGGATGACGCATCCCTTTGAGTTAGATTTTCGAAGCTCGGCAATGACTTGTGGTAAACAAATTGTGGTATACCACTCTGCGTAAACCGTTCTACGATCTTCAAGTGCAATAGTCGCAACATGGCCGGTTTTTCCAACGAACGTAGCCACCATCTTCTTTGAAGTGCTTCGAGAACGAACAACTTTAGTCGGCTTTGGCTCGTCTTGAAAGACCCAGATTGTAGATTGTTGTTTGGAATCAGGATCGTAGGCATAGATCCAAGATTCGTCACCACTGATGATGTCGTAGACGTGATTTGATTCTCTTTGGTTGAACCTTTGCAGAGTTTTCTTACACCATCTGACGCGGGCCGCCTTGTGATCGTCGGAAAGCAGATGCGGTATCCAACAGCAAACTAGCTTTCTCACACCAAGCGCTTCATGCAAGGTCTTCTGAATGGTTGTCCCTAAGATGCCTAATAGAGCCTCTATCTCACGAAACGTAACATGACGATCTTCGAGAATTAGTTGTCTCACAGCAATGATCTCATCTTCAGTGAAGGCGGATTTTGGGCGTCCTTTGCGAGATTTGTCACTAACACTAGTATGTGCCCGCTGAAATTTAAATAACAGCGTTCGACAGTCCGCAGATATGGGGCTTCATCACTGTGGTCGCTTTAAATATTTTAAATAGTGTATGACATTTTGTAAGCGCCGTTAAAATGGTCTATGCAAAATAAAGATATTTTTATTTATTTTATTTTATTTATGTACACAGATGTTAGCTCTTCAAAACACTGAAGCCGTGTCAGGCCTCTTCTAAAGTTGCAGAACATTATTGCACGAACATCTTCCTTTGTAAAGATTTATTTTCGTACGTAACCTGACAGATTCTTATCGGTACTGTGACCAAACAATAGCATTAATTCTAATATTTTCAACTGTTTTGAGATACAAAATTTTAACACATTCGAATATAGAACAGCTTCAAATTCAAAATTGCCGGGAAATATGGAAACGACAGAATTTAAAAGGCATGTCTATTACCGCCACGTACCACAACTCTTAAAAGGGTAACTTGATATTATCCTTTAGTAATGATATTTTAATTTGAGGAAAATTAAATTTGGGGGGGTGGGGGGCAGAGAATGAGGAATTTACGAATACTAGATTCTTTAATCGCTGTATACGCGCTGTATCACTCTACGGCGCGATCTAGGTAAAGCTCCGGGAAAACTGGCGTGAACAAAGGGACTGCGAAGCGGGAGCGTCAGCAGCGCGGTGGACGCTGCCCACGTTCATCTATTGGGCCCTGCACACCGCGGCGACCGTAACGTGGAAACACTGCGGCCGTTAATAGTTTCAAGTTTTCGATGAAGATAATACCAGATATTATGTTTTTTAGAAACAGTGAGAGTTTGATTCCAAGTTTGTTAAATAATTAGAAAATATTATGATATTGACATAATACTTACTATGGAGATCGATAAAGTAAAATTTCTAGTCGGACGGCCCCGGGGGCGAGCTCGCGCGATAGTCGCTCAGGCGGGCGCGTCCAGGCTCTGTCCTCGTTGATACCCGACCGAAGTCGCGGCGCGGTCCGCAGGGTTCCCGGTGGACTGCAAGCCGGAGGTGCGGTGGATGTTCGGCCACCTGGACACGGACGGCGACGGGCTCCTGTCCGCCGCCAACCTGTACGCGCTGCGGCACGACGAGCGCGAGCGCTGCCTGCGGCCGTTCCTGGCGTCGTGCGCGCGGCGCGGGCGCGGCGTGGCGCGCGCGGCGTGGTGCGCGTGCTTGCGGCGCGCGGCGCGGCCCTGCGCGGCCCTGGCGCGCGCGCACGCCGCCGCGGCGCGGGGCTCCTACGCGCCGGCGTGCGACGCGCGCGGCTTCTACCGGCCGCGCCAGTGCCACGCCGCGCTCGCCGTGTGCTGGTGCGTGGACGCGCACGGACAGGAGCTGCCCGGCTCGCGCACCAAGGGCGCGCCCTCCTGCCCCGGTACGTGCCCGCGTCTGCGGACTCGGCGACGGACCGAGCTAGATCGGAGGTCCTCCGTCGCGGTAGCTGAATCTGGGCGATACTACGACCGTTAAGTTTATCGCGCGTTGAGTGATCGTAATTGATGATGTATTAAAATGATTACAGTAGATTATGGTGTGTGTACCGTTGACCACCGTGCCTGAAATGTCCAGCGGTATGCTAGAGAATTCGGGAGCAGACAGATTTATATCGGACCTGAATTGCTGCCCTGAAAAATATTTCACATCGCCTTTATCGGATCTCAGAGGTGGCCGACTAGACGATCTACTGTTTACTGGCGAAGACCTGTGCGACCTGCCACTATGTACCTACTTCAACTTTAAATGATCGAAATGCTCGAAGCTCCGCTAATTCATTATTCTGTAAACGATCACTGCGTTAAGCATCTGCTGCTACGGCCGGTCCTCGGAAGGGTGATCACTTTGCGGCATTTAGATATACAACCTCTTTTGTGCCGCGACAGTCGAGACCTACCGGTGGTCCACCTAATTTACTCCGTACCACATTTTTTGTTGTAGAACATCTATAGGAAGCGTATAGTGAAGCGCTCGTGGCCCCGCTGACTCAGTGTTCTGTATACGATCACTGCGTTAAGCAACATTCGCTGTAGGTGGTCCTTGGATGGGTGACCACTTTAAGGAATTTACATTTGCTAGTGTTTCTATGCTTCGGAAAGGACGTTAAGCCTTGGTTCCGGTTGCCAGTAAAATGGCAGTCGTTAAGCATTATTGGTTTGAAAATTTTCAACAGCAGGTCGCCAGTCTCCATTTCAACACACCAATGGGCTCATCACCTGTTCCGTGGGACAAAATACATACGGTGAAATGTGGGCGTATAGTATATTGTCACGCCTTTATCGCCAAAATGCTCGGTATTCCCACGGGAATGTATTCCTGCTATGAATGTAGTTGTCAAAAGTATAATAGAGAAAAAAGTTTGAGATCCTCTAGGATTGTATAATAGATTATTACGCCCCACTCTCTTTTCTTTCTCTCTCCTAAGTGGCGCTAACGAATTTGTGGGTCAGCTAGTATTTTTATATTATTAGTCCGCACGGTGTCCGCAGGCGACGCCGACGGCGCGGCGCACGGTGCGCCCGACGACGACGAGGACGGCGGGGAGGGGGGCGGGGAGGGGGGCGGGGAGGGCAGCGGCGACGCCGACTAGGGCCGCCACGGCCGCACCGCCTACCGACCAGCGCCCTAACACTACACAACAGCTCCCACTGCTCACAGACCAGCCGGCGGCCATATTGCGAGCGTGTGTTAGCACTAACTATTGACTAGTGAGAACCTAGTAGGGACATCGGCGTCGATCGATGTGTCTAGTGTGTCGAGCCGACACCGACCCTTGTCGAGTCGCAGCGGTCGCTTATGAGGAGATCGATACGTGGGGCATACTGAAAATTTTGCATAACTTACAAATAAAACAATTTAGAAGCAAAATAATAAAAAAAAAAGAATTTGTGGCGCTCGTGGCCACGCTGACACAGTGTTCTGTAACGATCTGCGTTAAGTGACTTTCGCTATGGCTGGTCCTCGGATGGATGATTGCTTTGTAATATTTCCATTTACGAGCGCCTCCGTACTTCGGGACGCGCGTTAAGCCGTTGGCCCCGGTTGCCAGTAAAATGGCAGTCGTTAAGCCAAGTTGAAGGCCTTATGGACTTAAAAAATTTCAACAGCCTGTGTATGTCTCATTTCAACACGACAATGGACTCACCACCTGAGACAGGAATGCATACAGTAAAAAGTGGGCATACGATATACCTCTGCCACCCCTTCGGGAATAAGGTGTGATATATATAAAATATAACAAATATCTATTAACAGTAGTGCAAAATTTTCAGTACACCCCTAGAAATATGACATAACATAATACTTAATTATTGTATCTATTTAAACCTCAAGTCAAACGAAGTATAGGTACCTACACTTACCATTACATATTACAATCAACAAAATTCGTATTTATCTATATAATAGACATCTTAATCTCTCCTCGATTAGAGCTACGAATAAGAAAGAAAACCTAGGTACTTAATTAGTGACTCATTTGTTGCCATGAAGATTATAATATCTATGTAAAAAATATTTTAATGACAGTTTAAGTATCTTTAAGTATTCGTGATGAATAAGTAAAAAAGATAGAATATTAGGTATATTTTTTCAATAACTAGAGTCCCTCCATAGTTCCATTGCTATTGCAGTGAGTCTGAGTCTGACTTTACGCCTGAGTCTTTTTCGTGATGCGCGCGTCATGAGTCGATACCTTTAATGAAATAAATGTAGTATCACACTTGAGAGAGAAGAACGTTTATTAAGGATGCGATGATTTATGGTGGCCGTTTCCATGAAGTGGTAGTGTATGTACTAGTGACATCATAAATCACTAAACAGGGCTGTCAGATATGTGTGTTACTACGTAATGCAATATTCACAACTTGCTGTAATAAGAATGTCTCTATATTACGTACGGGGATTACAACATAAGCAAATTATGCAGTAAACGCCACTCATAATAAAACGGCACCTTTTCAGCATTGTTCGTCGGCTATTTTTCGGTTGCACAGTTATGAGACAATGGCTTTATGGCAATTATAATAATTACCTTAAAAATATTTCATATAAATGTAAAGTGAAAAAAGGCAACTCGATGAGACGGAATTTGAATCCGTGACTGAGTCAATGGCTCCATGTCGCTAAAGTGGAGCCTGCACTATCCATTCCGTAAGTCAGTACGAAAAGATTGCATTCGAGAAATATTCTTATTAAAGACAACAGGAGGTTAATGAATCTATCGTAGAAGTGACAGTAACCGATATAAATATGGTTTCATTCGTTTATTCCAACCACAACACCGCTAACAGTGACGCAATAGAAATTAGGTTATTGCACAAAATAGTTTTCCGCGGGAATAATGTTTACCGGTGTAAAAAGTTCCCTATGTAATAACAGGAAATGTTCTATCTATTAGCCGATTTCCATCTAAATGTAATTAAGTAACAAACATTCAAATATATAAAAATCTTAACAAAATTTCACATTTATAATATGGTAGGATTACATTGCCGTGGGAATACCAGAAATTCCTTTCTTGGTCCTTTTTTAAGTCACCACTTTCAGGCGAAGCCATGGGGATCACTTAGTACAAAATATTTGATGAATTTATGTGCATTCAATAATATGAAAGGTCTGTTTGCATTACAATAATTATATTGATGTATACAATATTTAATAAATAATAAATACGGGTAAATATTTTGATTTGCATTTAAAAATACCCTTAGAACATAACCTCTCGGAACTCACCGATTAGGGTGGCTCTCCATCGGGGACTTAATCATTATGATGGTATCAAAATAAATATTGTTATATCTTAAGTTTATTATACATTATGAACGTTATTGAAATGAAATTATACCAAATAAATTTATATTAAACAGGTCGCACCCCATTCGTTAGTTTTTTCGACCATCTCGGCACGGACGGGCCTCGCTTATACCCTTATTATTAGTAAGTACCTACTGCGTACAAACTAATGACGTACCTACATGTCACTGACACTGCACAGACCGGTCCATCATAAATCATACTCAGTCTCTCTGGAGCCGGAGCATACTCATTGCCATAGCTGACGGATTGTATCTATCTCAGAAAATCTAACTTTGGCCTAAGACAATGCTCGTATTGCGAAATGCAAGTACCTAACTACTTAGCTACGAGTATTAGCCGTCCTCTAATATAACAGGAAAATCTTCAAATCATTGTGAATGTAACACACTTTAGGTACTGGTAGTGGACTTAAATGTGACTTGTTTATTATTTAAGATTGTTGGGAGTACATTTCTAACTCTAAGCCTTAACATTGTTAAAAAGACAAAATGTCAATAATGTTATAAAACTTGACCTACTGGTAACTGCGTTTACAACAACCCCGTGCGGTTAGTATGATGACGATGGTTGATGTATGTGACACACCGCGCCACGTCTGAAGTAGTGTAGTGAAGTATGAATACGAATGTGTTCATGTTTCGTAGACGACCGACTGGAGTGTACCTACACTCATACCACCTGACGTTCCTGGCTCCACGTCTGCGATCATTGGCAGTGTTGCCAACTGCTACCTTTATTCAGGAGCTAGACATTTCACAAAAAGTTGCTAGATTTTAATGGTCAATAAAGTAGAGACATTCTCGTGAACGTTGAATGAGCTGTTGCTGAATCGATTAGCCTTTAACAGAATCCGAGGGAATCTACTGCGTTGGTTTATTTTCTATATAACCAATAGTTCTTAAAGAGTAGTCTGACTGCCTGCACATACCTGGCGCCTATGAACAGTTCTGTTCTGGGGCAGTCCCCAGAACTGTTCATAGTTGTCTATTCTGTTTACTTTTTGCGGTGGGTACATGTCGAACGCATGCTTGGTTGCGTGCGCCCCTGCATCGACTAGCTGACTCTTATATTATGTATATATGTTGGTTAGTAATAAATAATTATAACAACACTTTTGTGGACATCGCTATATTTGCATGTTCAGAAAAAAAATCCGACTACTGACTCACGAGAAATTGTGCACAAATTAGTAGCTTCATAATCACTTTTTTTAGCACTTTTAGAACCATTTTCTCTATTTAATTTAATTTTACAGTTCGACTTTCGAGCGGCTCAAATCTAAATAAAATCTTCTGATAATCTGTGGACAACGCTGGGGCTACATTATTAACCTACTGTTATTGTATTTCCATCATATTAAATCTTATAAAATTCGAGTTTAAATATACCTAGTTGTCAAGCAATCTTATATTTTATGATAAACTGCAGATCGTATAAGTATACATATTAATGGTTTTTGTATATCACGCCTTATCCCCGAAGGGGTGGCAGAGACATGTTTTACGCCCACTTTTCCACTTTTTCTAGCTATGCAAGTAAGTAAGTTGGCAACACTAATCATATCTCGTTACTAATTACATAATATCTATATTAATAAAATCACGTGTGACTCACTCATCTATCAACCTAGGAACTTGAAGGGGCACGGGTCAAATGTATGAGGTGCAACGGGTGTTTAAATAATTTCATGAGCGAACCCGGGGGGCACATCTAGTTATATATATTTATAAGTAGTAACCAAGTCATGTGTCATAAGTACCTTGTATAATCCCTTGCCTAATATTTACTCAGACGTACCTACTATGACAACTAAGCTTATGAATGTTTGATATAATTAGAGCATGTAGGTAAAATAATGTATGTAAGTACCTATGTAGTAAGTAGGTACATGAGCGACAAGCCGAGCCGCGCGACTGCTGTTATATACCTACCTATAGGTAGTAGGTAGGTAGGTACGGTAATTTGTGTTGTATTTATTATACTAAGACATTCATTACTATAAGGATATAGATAGTACACATTGATGTGCGATAGTTACTACTTACATCACGTTACTTAGAAAATTATTTGCACTTTTTTAAGACAGTCACTGTTCTTCAATAAATTGATGAAACCTTGATGTTTGTTGCTCATTTCATATTTTTCAGTTTCATACTAATAGCTGATTTCTCCTGAAGAGAGTCTTAACTCCGAGAAGCACACGTCTACCTACTGATGCTGAGAAGTTACTATACATATATATTATACTATACTATATATATATATATACAAGTCACTTTACAAACAAGTGTAGGTATGTGTACTTATGTACACGCGTTAGAAGTTATACTGCTTTAATCTAATAGGATATCATCACATAACTTTTTGACTGCCCTTGTGGCGCGGTGGGAGTGTATACGACTGCTACGCAAGAGGTTCCGGGTTCGATTCCTAGGTCGGAACAAATATTTGTGTGATCCACAAATGTGTATCGGAGTTTGGGTGTTTTCTATGTACAGTATGTATGTATTTAGAATATATAAGTATGTTTATCAGTTATCTAGATCCCATAACACAAGCTAATATTAGCTTACTTTGGGCTAGATGGCGCTGTGTGAAGTGTTCCACAATATTTATTTATTTATTTTATTTAACTCTTTCTTTGTAACAGGGTTGATAAATTAGTAAGAAAAAAAACATGAAAAGAATTAAAACTACTTTGAATGTAGTTTTATTTTTCCCTCACGCGCCAGAAAAATTATAGTTAACTGTAGATAGAGCTCTTGCGGTGGCAGTGGACATTATTTGTTTTGACTTGGCAGGTTGCGTTCAAATGAAACTTCGAGCTCCACAAACTAAATTTAATAGTAGGTACAGTACGCGCCACGAGTCATGAAAGAAAATGGCGTCGACTGCGCATGTATATTCGAAGAGAAAAGTGTGTACTATAAATACGATAAGTTGAGGCTTGACCTCTGTGACCTCACAGTAATAAGTTGGTACAGATGCAAAAAAATGTACACTTATTTGTATTATTCTATATTATAATAATTAATCTTATATTATTAAATGTTCTAATTTGTAGACTAATTATTATAATAATCGGGAAACATTTCTCGCAGGTCTCAACTTATCGTGCGCGTGTAGTAAATGATATTCAATATAAATTCGCTCTATAAGGATAGAAATGATTATAACAATAAAAAAATTTTGTTATGTTTATTTGGTACATAACTACACATACACTTGAAATAAAAAGTTAATCAGTGTCACCGTCACTTAACGGCATTACACCTTCCATTGGTGGAAACAGCAGTTTGCTTGGGCCAGCAGCTTGAGCTGGATCGGATGGCTCTCCAGAACTTGGGCCTGGGAACAACTCATCCTCTTCGGCAACATCTTCCTGATCAGAATCACTGTCGTCGCTATCTGAGTCTTGTCCCACCCGTATAATTAATTCGTCTGTCATGTGGTCGACTATATGGTCGCTTTTGATATATTCATCTTCAATCGACTCTACTTTATTGCAGAGGTTCTGCCAATCATTAGCCCCCATTGCCTCTACCTTTTCTTTTATCAAATCTGTTACGCGTTTTATATTCCACTCTACGTTTTTACTACTAACGTAACCCTTAATTGCGGCCCAAGCCATCTCAATAGGATTGAGATCAGGATGGTACGGTGGCAAGCGGAGAACGTCGTGGTTATGTTCTCCTAGTATTCTATCAATACTAAATTTTTTGTGTATCTCTTTATTTAATTTTACTAACTCATACAACTGAGGCTTATACATTTCAGGCCTAAATAATATGCCTTTGCTTGTCAGCCAAGCTTGCATTTCTGACTTCCTGATATTGGAATTTGGTGCAGAATCGTATTCTTTATTATGGTAGGAGGCATTGTCAACTACCACGACGGACCTTGGTGGGAGGTTAGGTATTAGATGTTTTTAACCACTTTTCATAATTTTCATAGTTCATATCGTCGTGGTAGTCGCCAGTCTTTGTACCGGACTTAAAAACTAATAGACCGTTTGGTACAAAACCAGCCTCAGAACCTGCATGCACAATAACCACACGTTGACACTTTAGAAATGGGTTTTTTTAAACCTTTTGTTGACCCATCAGACCAGGATTTTGCTGTAGCGTGAGAGGAATGGACATATGATTCATCCGTGTATATTATGGGTCTATTTTCTTGTCTATACTTTCTTATTTTTTCTAGATAATTTATACGTATCAATCTTATCTTGGATTTTTCAATAAGGACTTTTCTGTTGTTTTCAGTGGCTTTCCAACTAAAACCTATATTTTTAATTATGCGACGGAGACTTGTCTCCGATCCTCGAAAATTTATGTCATCTTGTAATTTTGATAAAAGTTTTAACTGTGGGAATCTCATTATTTGTTACGTGAAAATTGTGAATAGCTCGTTTTATCACCCCTTGGTCAAAATTATCTACACCTGTTATAAGAAATGTCCGACTTCGTTTTTTCCCGGGAGTTCTAAAAACCGTTAGTAAATCTGATCGGTTAGCTTGCTTTACTATCCTGTATATAGTAGATTTAGAAACTTTTGTAGCTTCAGCTACCTCTGCCATCAACTGAACGTAATTCAGTTCACTGAATTTATTTTTCATAAAGCAGTAAACGTCATACACCATTTTTCTCGCTTGTCTATTAAGTTTATATTTTTTACTCGTTGGCGGAGACATCGTAGATACTAATAAAAAATCACTTCTTTCAAATTAACACTAAAAACACTATTATATATAACCTCTTTACAACACTGTTTACAAAAAACACTAAAATCAAATATATCTAACACTATGTACACTTACAATACTTTTTAATTATTTTTAAAATTGTCGTTCTAAACAAATAATAAGTATTGACCGATTTATGAAATTATGTGACACTTGTGTTATCGCTGGTACCAAAGGCGAGCTCAGTGCGTGCGCGGGTGAAGAGAGGCAAGGAATCACCGCACGTCGCTCGTTGCCATGGTGACTCGTCCCGCCCCTCACCCCTACCTCAACTGACACCTATTTATCGTCGTCTGCGCACTTTCATGACTCGTGGCGCGGACTGTACTCTTCTATATCTGTGGTAATAATTACGAGTATAATAGTAATAAAGCTAAACACAAATTGCTCGCGTACCGTTGGCGTGTTGGCGACGACAGATAAATATATATAAAAGCCAGTGTTGCTATACTAACAAATTTGTGTAGCCAGTATGGACTGCTACAGTAACTTCAAAAATCATCGTTTAGGGCCACCGCTGACTATATAGCTACTCTTATTAGTACCCGTAACCGGCGATTTGAGACTGTATCGATGTAGGTTAGCGGACTGTGCGGTTTAATGCATTCGTTTAATGCTGACATCGAACATGTGATGTAACCTCGGTCTCGCGGCATATTAGGTAGGTAGGTACTGTTGTCATGGGCGTACCTAGGTTGTTAGGCAAATTGAATAATTATAAACGCCTAGTTAAAACAAAATACCTAAATTAAAACAGGTAAGTACGTACATATTGATTTTTTATATTATTTCATTAATTTGGCGTAGTGAACTGGCCTTCGCGTCCCTCTACTAGCACGACGCACTCCCACAATCTCTTGAAGTACCTAGGTAAGTAGTTACGAACCGCCCTGCGGAACTAGAGCTCAAAATATAAAGACCAAATTTTTCAGAAATCGTACGCAAATTAGCCTCTGTCCATGAGGATCACATCATGGATCTCTGTCATGATGTCACAGAGATGCTAGAAAAAATTAGAAAAGGAAATAAAAAATCCTCAGTATATAGGTACTGCTCTCCCTGTACTGCTCTTCATGTGTGAAATGAGCTGTATCGAAAATAAGCGAGTGGCGGTGCCCACAAAACTTGAGGGCTGAATCCGCGCTTTAGCAAAGAATTAAACAGAATTAAACAGCGCATCGGACAAAGAGTGATCTGTTCATCCTCCCCGCAAAGTGGCTTAAACGATGTTTTCAGGTATAAACTGAAATTAAAACTTTCACAAGCTATGATGGATAATATGTAGGGTCGCGATTTCAGGACAGATCAAGATTACTTCTTATAAATAAATTGATTTTAAAATTTTTTTTTGGTTATGTTATTGAAGTGCCTATGTGCCCCTTTCGGGTCGGACAGGGTTTTATTAACACATTGTATATTTATATATACGCAATATCCGAATAAAACTGCATGACTTAAATTAATTAAATTCTTAAAATTTCTCATTCCATACTCATATTGAGGGATGATTAGGGTTAGCTTAATTGTTAATGTCTGATTGGTTCCACTAAGACTGCTAACTATAAAGAAGACTAAAATACCTAGGCTTGAGTACGAGAGATTATAAAGTTCGAATAATAACTTTCGTGAGCGTTGTTCATTATTACAAACTACGGTTATACTCAAGTGTGAATTTCACACGTGAGTATAACCGTAGTTTGTAATAATTATAAAGTTCATTTAATTTTTGTTCAGACTGATTTTTATTTCTTTAAAGTAGGAAGATTAGTACATATTACTGTTAAACAACCTCAAAGATAGTCATTTAAGAACTGATAAAGTGACTGAGTTGTATAGGGGCTCATACAATTTGGAGCTATAATTATATAATATATAGCTTAATTGGCACTTACCTCACACATGAGTTCAACTTTTGTCTGACTGGTTTTATTATGTATGTTGATTAAATAATTGTATACTTAATAAAAGTTAAAAGTAGGGTATATTTACAATCCTTCCCACTGGTGAAAGTATAACCCCAGCCTACAGATATGATCCACTAAAATAGTCCTTGCCTTTCAAATTACATCATGTGGCGCTACTGTTGCAGTAGCAGTAAAATGTGTTGGCATCTGTACCATCTGCACAAGATCTAAGAAAATCAGAAAACTTCACTGCGTCCATGGTTTACTGTCATTGTAGCATTTAAGCTCACAATTAATATTCTCTCAATAACCTAATAGGATTACATGATATAAGGAGCCTACACACACTATCCAAGAGCACATTCACATTAAGCCTGGGAGGGTGATATGCAATGTCTCCAGTAGCATTTTCCTTGTATTTATAGCTACATCTGCAACACACTAGCATGTTTAGGATGCCTCTTGAGTTATGTAGATAGCCAATCCAATAAAAGGTGCATCATATTACTTACTAGTAAATTTTCAGTAACCACTATGTGCAGCCATTGGGCAGCCTACATGATGGCCACTTTTGTACTCCCATCACAATTTTGAGTGTAGTATCTAAATAGCAGAATGTTCCAAATTAAATTCATTACACCTAAATTAACTTCATAAAAGGTTATCATGAACAGCCGAGTGCAGTGTTGTCTTTCCAGAATATTAAAATTTTTAGATGTACATATACTTATAGAAACAATAAAAATCAAATGGCCAGGTAAAACTATCTTATAATTACATAATGTGTTCTACATAGATAATAGGTATAATCACGTATAATTAGCTAATATCCATAAGTAGTAAGTTTTACTTCTCTTCTTCAGCTGGAAATTTGTTATTATAGAAGGGGATGTATGTGACGAATACTTTCCAGTCCGTAAAATATAGAAGCCCTGTGAACGCAGCTCCGCCGAACGCGGTGGCTGATGTGGCGAATGACGCCGCGATTTCAATATGCTTTTTCCCGAGACGACCCAACATTTTCAATTTTATGTTATCCTGAAGCAAAGTGAACTTGAATTCTTGAAGAATTACGTATTACGTAAACCCATCAAAAAAACATCCAACGATTTTTTTTAGTTGCCTTCGCCCACCTTGGGCAGGCAAAGGAAATTTGACCCATACAGCCTTGTCTACAGTATTCATATTTTCATATCATTTAGTCACGTCTAGACTAGTCCTTTGTCGATGTCAAGTCCTCAGTCCTAGGTCCTGGTCCTTGCCCTAGTAAAGCAGTACACCCTTTACTAGGGCCTTCTAAGGAGATTTGGCACTAACACAGAACACCGCTGTTCACTGCAACTATAAAGAAGTTCGTCGTCTAGTGGCGGTACTGGTTACGCGCACTCGTTGCTTGATGTATACTCAACCTACGAAGAAATAAGTCTAGTGATGTGTATCGTTGACTATTCACAACTTATCGATGAAAGGTCGATATATTAATGGAATCTGAAGTATGGATAGATACCTGACAAGATCCCATTCCAACAAGAGACCTGCAGAGGACAATTTTGATCAATGGCACCTCCCTAAGAGAACATTCTCGCTTAAAAACCAGACCAGGTATGACAATAACCGTGGTTTGTCTACGAGTAACCAATTCCAGAACCTGGAAGTTGATGATAGCAAAAGCCGGGCTGTGAAGAATTTTATGATCGCATCTACCTACGCTAAAAAGGCTGGACATATACCTCCAATCATAATCGAGCTAAAAAAGGATTGGACTCACAATGACATCAAAACCATAATTGCAGAATGTTCAAATCGTTTTCACTTGCAATATCGTAATGGTGGCAAAATTGCTGTAATTAGCTACACAACTGAAGCACACCAAGCAATCAAAGATGGCTTGAGACAGCAGGGAACACCCTTCATTACCTATACACGCAAATATGAACGAGTTCCCAAAGTGGTTATTAAAGGTTTGCCTGCTTCTGCGGAACCCGATCTACCGACAGAACTCACTATACTTGGTTTTGAGGGTACTACTGTCACATTTCTGAAATCTCGTAATGCTGCCAACTCAGATTGTTCACCATACCTGGTAAAGCTGGCAGCTGGAGCAGATATACAAAGATTTCGCCAATAGAAGTAAAATAAAATAAATATCCATCACGCCTTATCCCCGAAGGGGTGGCAGAGGCATATTATATGCCCACTTTTCACCGTGTGGATTCCTGTCCCACGTAATAGGTGGTGAGCCCATTGCCGTGTTGAAATAGACAGACGCAGGTTGTGGCTACCTGCTGTTGAAATTTTTAAGCCGCCTATAAGGCCTTCAACCAGGCTTAACGACTGCCATTTTACTGGCAACCGGGACCAACGGCTTAACGTGCCTTCCGAAGCACGGAAACGCTCGCAAATGTAAATGCCACAAAGTGGTCACCCATCCGACGACCAGCCATAGTGAAAGTTGCGTACCTCAGTGATCGTTTACCGAACACTGAGACCGCGGGACCACGAGCGCTTCAATAAGCGCGCCAATAGAAGTATCTACTAAATTGCGCCATCATCATACAAAAGTATAAGCCTAAGACTACTGAAGGTACCCAATGCTTTCGCTGTCAGAGCTTTGGCCATTCTTCAAAAAACTGCAACATGCCTCCTCGATGTGTTAAATGTTTGGAGCCACATGCAACATCGGAATGCTCTAAAAAAGAGCGCACCTTACCGGCAAGATGTTGCAACTGCAACGAAGAACATCCAGCGAACTATCGTCAATGTACTGTCCGTGTAGCATACCTCCAACGTATTCAAAAGAAGAAGGAACTGGAACGTAAGCCACCATTGCAGCCTCGCTTCAGGGCATCTAATGTTACTGATGGAAAAACCTGGGCCTCACTTCTGAAAAATGAACAGCCAGCAAAAAGTACAGCTGCCCCGCTTGATACTCCCAAAAACCAGGATTTAGCAACATTGGAGATACTGGATATATTAAAGGCTGTTGAAAGTATAAAAAGTGAATTCATGAAATGTGGGTCGATGCTTGCTAAGGTCACCCTAGTGCTACCTCATCTGGGTAAATACCTTTAATATTATTTTTAAAGGACTTGCGCTTACTATCCTGGAACTCCGATGGAGTACGTTCTAAGATTGTTGAACTACTTGACCTTGTATCAAGTATACTTTCAGTTGATATCATTGCAATCTGTGAAACTAAATTAACTCCCGAGATTAGACTATCTACGCCTGGCTTTATCTGCTACCGCCAAGACAAACACAATAGTGGTCGAGGCCAAGGTGTGGATATTTTAGTTAGCAACAAATTGAATCATTCTGTAATAACCATACCCAATACTGTCAATATAGAAGCTGTAGGGATTTCAATCAATATTTTAGGTATCGATCATATAATATTATCTGTAGTACCAATCTCCCAATAAGCCCCTAGTGGTAAATGACCTTGATTATTTGTTCGGCTTGGGCATTCGTGTTATAATGATGGGCGATTTTAACGCGAATAATTCGTTCTGGAATAGTAATTATAGTAACACTCGCGGCAGGGTATTGTTTAGTCACATGCTCCGGCACGATTATACAATTCACTTCCCCGACGTTCCAACTCAGGTAAACTACTGTCCCAACTCAAACCCAACGAATCCGGATTTAATACTTTCTTTGAACGTCAATAATATAAACAACGTGAAAGCAGTTATAGCCTTATCTTCTAATCATTATCCTACCTACTTTACAGTTAGTGGTAAATTTATACAGAAAGCTCAGCCTCAATACTTCCGGTATGACCGCGCGGACTGGAAAGGGTTTCGTTCCTTTTTAAATTCCAACATATTCCTCAAATCTGAAATTTTTAAATCTACCGATGAAATCGATAACGCAGTAGACCACCTCCAAAAGTCTATAATAATTGGTAGAGATAAATTTGTGCCCAAAGGTATCATCAATCACAGTGTGTTCAAGTTACCCAAACATGCAAAAGAGTTAATTCGTTACAAAAACTACTTGCGTCGCTTAGATCAGAGCATATCCCCTAATAGTAGCCTAAAACGTTTAATTCGCCGTAATATTCACTATTTGCAACAATTGATAGCCAAATTTGTTAAGAATCTTCAGGATAGAAACTGGAATGCCAAGCTGGCTAAAGTAGATAATCCTAGCTCAGACATTTGGCGTATAACTAAGTCCGTTAAGTCCATACTATTGAAATACCTCCGCTACAGAATGCCGATGGTTCGCTAACATGTAATACTACCCAGCAATGTAATGTCTTGGCTAACACCTTTGGCCAAAACATGAGGCTCACTACCGATTGGTCAAGTAACTTCGAGGTTGATGTCCAACGTTCCATAGCAAAACTCAACGAATCCACAATAACAGATCACCAAAGTCTTGTTCGACCATCCGAAATATCGAGAGTTATAAGCAAGTTAAAATACCGCATATCACCAGGCGATGATGGCATTCACAACTTGCTCTTGAAAAATGTGTCCCTTCTGGGTTCTGGGTTACTTTCCCAAGCTCTGGAAGACCGCTAAAGTCATCGCCTTTAAAAAGCCTGGTAAAGATGCAAATTTACTTGGCAGTTATCGGCCTATTAGCTTGTTACCGTCTATTGGCAAATTATTTGAGACTATTGTTGCTAGTAGATTACGGCGTGCTTCTACACATATTCTGACAAACGAACAATTTGGCTTTAGGGCCTCCCATTCTACCTCTCAACAGTTAGCCAGGGTATCTGAACATATCTCACTTCATCTTAATCTACGCCAAGATACTAGTATGATCCTGCTGGATATTGAAAAGGCGTTTGATACGGTGTGGCACGAGGGGCTAATTCACAAAATGCTATCTGCAGGACTACCATTGGTTTTGCCTGTCCAACCGCCAATTTATTGTTAAGATCAACAATTCTTCATCAACCCCGCATTGCATATCAGCCGGCGTTCCTCAAGGCTCCATTCTTGGAACGTATTTATTCTTACTTTATATTAAGCTTGCGTGTTTTGCTGACGACACAGCATCCTACACTTCATCAAATGATAAGGACCTTGTTATAGACCGACTTTAGTTGTCCCTAGAGAAACTACATGACTACTTCTACCAATGGAAACTCAAACTCAACGAGGCAAAAACTGAAGCGATTATGTTTTCTCGGGCAAGGAAACCTCCTCAACGCAAACTTAGAATAGCTGGTCACACTATCCCGTGGAGCACTTCAGTCCGTTACCTGGGCGTAATTATGGACGCCAAACTGAATTGGAGTTAAAGGAGCCCAGTCACTTGGAGCTCTTAGTCCCATCTTAAATCGCAAAAGCAATTGAAGTAGTGAAACCAAACTACGTATTTATGTTACTCTTGTTAGGCCCGTCATTACTTACGCATGTCCAGTTTGGAGCAGCACTTGCACTACAAACCACCAAGCCCTCCAAGTCATACAAAATAAAGCTCTTAAAATAGCTTATAATACGCCATTTAAGACAAACCTAGTAAAACTTCACGAAAATTTAAAATTCTTATTGCTTTTTGAGTATATTTTAAAACTAACACGAAAATTCTATTACAAAAATAAACTTCACACTCATAATCCATTAATAAAAAATATATGTAACTATAATACTAATAGCTTAACATACTTCGATAATTATGGCACGTATAGGTTGCCCCATCACTACGTATTGTTCCCTCCAGCGACAACAAGCGCAAGCAACGGCCAGTTTGTTGACCTGTGTGGATCGCCTGGCCGCCCCGCTCTCGCCCATGTGACGTAGGAACGCGGGCGGTGAGGCGGCTCTGTCGCTGTAGCCTTACTGGTTATGTTCTGCAGTTGTTCTGCATTGTGTTGAATCGAGCTATTTACCCACATTTTATGAAACGAACGAGAATATTTAACCAAATAACTCGTACTCAATACATCACAATCGTAGCAAAGTTATTATTATGTTATTAAAAAATTCCAGTGTACATTTTGATAAACTTTTAGAGGCGACATCAGTCTGATAAAGTGTATAATTATATTGGCTAGTGTATTTATAATGTAAGTACTACACTTCTGTAATTTATATTTTATGATTAAATAAAGCTGTTTTAAATGAAAAAAAATATGAATGAGTCACGTCTAGTCCTTTGTCGATGTCAAGTCCTCAGTCCTAGGTCCTGGTCCTTGCCCTAGTAAAGCAGTACACCCTTTACTAGGGCCTTCTAAGGAGATTTGACACTAACACAGAACACTGCTGTTCACTGCAACATTTTCATAACTCATGCGCATTTTCAAACACTTTATGTATCCACCATTTTTAAACACAATATTATTCACTAGTTTAGGAAAATAAAATACAGAATTGGTGCCAAACCTCCACATCTATACTAATATTATAAAGCTGAAGAGTTTGTTTGTTTGGTTGAAGGCGCTAATCTCAGGAACTACTGGTCGGATTTGAATAAATCTTTTTGTGTTAGATAGTCCATTTATCGAGGAAGGCTATAGGTTATATATCATTATGCTACTACATTGGGGAGCAGAGTAGTAGTCATAAATGTCGACAAATCGGGCAATTTTTTATGCATCATTGTAGACTTTATAAGCGACGGGATTAAATAGGTGCGACGGGAATTCGAAATATTCCACGGGTGAAGTTGTGGGGGTCAATTAGTTCAACCATATAATGACCAACCACCGCCAACCACTGACCTCCATACACCACTGTAACGTTCACTAAACGTTCGCGCTGCCAGAGCAGCCCATTTTTCTTAATTAACCTATGACCTAATCAACTAAAATCGTGATATCTTGGAAATTATAATATCTAGACAAAAAATTTAAACTACTGAAAAATCGTAAAATATATAAAGATAAAACTTATAGCTATAATAATTTGGAATTTTAATCATAATTAACTGATATATTGGTATAAACACAAAAAGTCGGTAAAAAAATAAACAAATGTTATTTTTCAGAAATTAGCCACTTACACGATTGTTTATATTTATATTATTATAGTTAAGTAAAGTTAAGTTAAATTCCTGGAATTATAACCATTAAAACGATATATGACACAACGATATGGCCGCCGGCAATGTTTACATCGCGTTTATTTTGAATTTTGATATTGTGACATGTAGATATTAAACATCTAATACACGGGCTTTTTATCCACGATTCTAATAGTATAAAATTCATTCATTCAAACCAAAGACAACATTGTTTAAAAAGGTTTTGAAAGGAGGTCAGTACAAAAAAAGAAAAAGCAAAAAAGTCAGCTGCTTTAGCAGCTTGAACGTTTGAGTCAAAGACGTTATAAGAGATTAGACCAACATTACGCTCGGTCGCTTAGCTTACCCCTTCAACCGCGCAGCGGCCGAGCGGCCGATACTCATAATATAGCGCTAAACGCGCGCTTAGTCGGTATTTGGACACCGGGAGAGAAACTTGCCAAAAAACCTGATAAAAATGCCGAATTGTGCAATTCTCTGGTGCCAAAATCGTTCCGAAGAGCAAAATAAAGATCTTAGTGGCATTACTTATCACCGGTGAGTACATTTGACTGATAAATTTAATTATTAATACTTACTGTTTTGTCCATACTACAGAGCAAATAGTGTTGACCCATTGATTAACAATATTATCGATAGTGCTTATCGAACACCAACGATTGTTTCGAAGTTCTTACTACTTATTATGAATCGTATTTTTCCACCTACTTTAAAAAAAAGAGGTAGGTACTAAATTCGACTATATTCATTTACATATATGTTACGCGATCATTTCACCAATTTATGAAGAAGTTGGATTGTGAATGTATTGTGTAGATATAATTAGTATCTATATACATATACTACCACAACGGACTCGTTTCAACCTCTTTTAAACTGAGTTCCAAAAAGGAGGTGCTCAATTCCACCGTTTTTTCTTTTGTATTAAATAAATATCCATCACGCCTTATCCCCGAAGGGGTGGCAGAGGCATATTATATGCCCACTTTTCACCGTGTGGATTCCTGTCCCACGTAATAGGTGGTGAGCCCATTGCCGTGTTGAAATAGACAGACGCAGGCTGTGGCTACCTGCTGTTGAAATTTTTTAAGCCGCCATAAGGCCTTCAACCAGGCTTAACGACTGCCATTTTACTGGCAACCGGGACCAACGGCTTAACGTGCCTTCCGAAGCACGGAAACGCTCGCAAATGTAAATGCCACAAAGTGGTCACCCATCCGACGACCAGCCATAGTGAAAGATGCGTACCTCTGTGATCGTTTACCGAACACTGAGACCGCGGGGCCACGAGCGCTTCTTTTGTATTAATACTTTTAAGTTTCTTTTTTAACACTAAGTTAAAAAAAGGCAATCAGAGGAGTTTTTATCAAATAGCTTATAATAGTAGTTTATGATACTGTTGCATAATAAGGGTTCTTATAACATCATCATCATCATCCGAGCGTCTGTCCCAGTTGCGTCTCGCGACGCCCGGGGTCCGCTTTCCTACATTTTCTCCTCCACTTCGCACGGTCATCGGCATCCCCTGTAGTGAGACCATTGGCACGCATGTCATCCCTTACGACGTCAAGCCAGCACTTCTTGGGTCTTCCCCTCTTACTGACATGGCCAGACATTTGTTACCTACGTAGCCCGGCGATTGCCGCAAGACGTGACCATACCAACGAAGGCGACACTCTTGCAACTTGTCTGCAATGTCACGGACGTGAAGGCTGCCGCGGATTGTTGCCGCGAACAGTTCCTCACGCGGTCGATCCGCGTGACTCGGGATCGTGATGTGGGATCTGTCGAGTTTAGTGCCAAGTACTCGGTCTTTGCCACATTTAATTTCAGACCGCCGTTCTCAAGCGTCTCCTTCCACGCCTTTACACGTCGCACCAATCTGCCCCTGTCCGCATCTGCCAGCGCAATATCGTCAGCATACATGAGCAACCATGGAGGCTGCTCATGCGGGTTTCTGATGCTGTCCGACAATTCGTCTAATATTACACTGAAGAAGCGGACTAAGGACAGAACCCTGGTGTACCCCGACGGTGATGGGGAAAGGATTCGTGTCGCCAACAGCAGTCCAAACCATTGAATCGGAGTCACAGTACATGTCCCGGATAGTGTTAATATAGACCTCTGGAACCCCTTTGGACCGCAGTGCCCACCAGATCATCGCACGAGAAACACAGTCGAAGGCCTTCTGCATGTCTAGAAACAAACAGTGCAGAGGCGTGTTCTTCGACCTGTATTTCTCTGCGACAACCCTCAGGGCAAAAACAGGGTCCGTGGTCCCATGACCAGGGCGAAACCCATATTGACACTCCGAGAGAGTACACTCCTGCCGGATCCGAGAGTCTATAATCCTCTCGAAGATCTTCATGGTGTGGGACATCACCTTTATACCGCGGTAGCTCCCGCACTCCTGCACTGACCCCTTACCTTTGAAGACTGGAGTAATAATACTCAGTCTCCATTGGTTTGGGATCTGCCCGCTGAGGAGTATGCGGTTAAAAAGGTTTACTAAGATGCCCACACCGCGAGAACCCATCGCCTTCCAGGCTTCGATGGGGACTCCATCGGGTCCGACAGCTTTCCGATTCTTCATGCGGCGAAGCGCAGTCAGGACTTCTCCAGGCGTTACCGGTGGCACTAGTCCCTGATTCGGAGGGAGGTCCGGAGGCTGCACCTCTTTATGCTGTTTATTAAACAGCTCGTGGAAGTACGAGCGCCATCTCTCCTTTACCGCGAGGTCTTCGCTTAACAGGTTGCCCTCAGGGTCTTTTACACAGCGACACTTGCATATATCCTGTGCCGCTTTGACCCTGGAGCGCGCCAGCTTATAGATGAGCTTCTGCCCCTCAGACGACTCCAGCGTATCATACAAAGGTTGTAAGTGGTCTCGTCTGGCTCTGGCTACAGCTCTCTTTGTGGCGCGCTTGGCAGACCTGTACGCGTCGTGGTCTTCGGGAGATCCGGTCGCTTGCCACTTTTTAAAGAGGGCTTTCTTCTCCCTGGTCTCCCTCAGGACTGCGTTGTTCCACCACCAAGTTTCCTTGTCACATTTGCGTCCACCCTTAGACTCACCGAGCACCACCTTCGCTGCTCCAAGGATGGCTGCCTGAACTTTGTCCCAGTAATCTTGAACTGGTTCGCCTTCAGTGTCGGTGCACTTGTCACCGACAGCTGAGACGAACTCCTGGGACCTAGTTTCATCAAGCAGCCACCATCTGATGCGGCGCTGGCACCGCTCGATGCGTTTGCCTTTAGGCTTCACGCAGAGGTCCATGACAAGGAGACGGTGTTGTGCAGTAAGACTCTCACCGGGTATGACCTTGCAGTTGGCCACCTTGCCGATGCTGTGTCGCCTAGTGAGTAGGAAATCGATCTGAGTTGTATGCCTCCCGCTCTTGTAGGTGATGAGATGTTCGGATTTCTTTTTGAAATACGTATTCACAATGGCCAGATCGGCAGCCGCACACGTTCTGAGGATAGTTTCTCCTTCAGCGTTGCGGGTGCCGTATCCAAAACCACCATGAACACGCTCAAACTCCTCACACCTCTCACCCACATGACCGTTTAGGTCGCCGCCCAAAACGATTCCCTGTGACAACGGAATGCTCCGAAGAACTCCCTCGAGTTGGCCTCAAAACGACATCTTATCGGCGTTTACTGAAAAGTCACCCAAATTCACACCCATATCACAATCTTTCAACTTCTGCAGGCAACTGTCCAGATACACTATGAACAGCCAGGCGGACATGACACAACCCTGTTTGACGCCTGTACAGACATCAAAAAGAGGTGACACATCCCCCCCTACTCTCATGCAGGCCTTACAGTCCTTATAAAGCGACTGTATTAACCGCAGCAGCGAGCCGTCCACACCATATCCGGGCAGCAAATCCCACAGAGTTTCCCTCACAACGTTATCAAATGCTTTCTCCAGATCCACAAAAGCGCAGAAAACCCTCTGGCTAATAGCCAGAAACTTCTCCGCGATCATGCGGAAAGAAAACACTTGATCCATGCAACCTCTTCCACGGCGGAATCCGCATGGAGCCTCCCATAAATACCTTTCAGACTTTTCTTGCATTCTTGCCGTTATAATCTTTGCATACATCTTACTAGCTAAGCTGACCAAGCTGATCGCCCTGTAGCTGGAGCAGTTTAGGCGCGAGCCTTTCCCTTTGTAGATAGGTACTACAACTGCTATTCGCCAGTCATCTGGGACCTCACTCGTCTGCCAGCACAAGTTGCATAACAGACATAGAGTGTCCCAGACGCGCGACCCACCGTACTTGATCATCTCAGCAGTAACTCTGTCTTTTCCCTCAGCCTTACCACATTTCATACTTCTTATCGCTTGTTCAATTTCTTTCATACTAATGACTTCAATGACATCGGGATCCGGAGCATCGAAGTGAGCTCCACTTCCCGATGTGGCATCTCTGTCTTTTCTTGCAAACATCTTTCCATAATATTCACTCCATCTCTGCAGGACGTCAGTTTGGTCTGTTAGGACGTCATTGTTAACACTAAGCACTTTATTCATACTGCAGATTGCCAAACAACTCCGGGTCTTGCCTACCTCTTTCCAGAAGAGCCTGACATTATCCCGGAAATTCATTTCATTCTGCACCTTTCACGAGCTTCTTTTATCAGTGCCTTCGTGTTAACTTTTTGCAGCTTGTATCTCTCTTGCATATTAAAATCATTCCGCGAGGCTAAGTAGTCTAACCATGCTTTCTTCTTCATTCGAACTGCTTCTTTCACTTCCTCATTCCACCATGCGTCACGCTTATTACTACTGCCTCTTCTCGTTTCTCCACACACTTCTACAGCGGCATTTACCATACTATCCCTAAGGTTCTGCCATACACTTTCCACATTCTCACTACTAACATTGACGTCGCCAAGCTTTTCGGCTACCCTTTCTTTATATTTATCCCTAATGGATGCATCCTGCAGCTTCCAGCTTTTAATGCTATGAGTCGGCTCCGGTTCAGGACACTCAGTGCGATGACGCCAACCCGCGAACAGACCCTATCCTAGTTATTACTAGGTAGTGGTCTGATCCTAGTTCAGCGCCTCGATAAACCCTTGTGTCCATCACCTGTTTACGGAGCCGACTATCCATTAGGAATAGATCTATCATGCTTCTCTTTGACTTACATCTCCTCGTATACATATGAATTTGTTTGTGGTTGAACATTGTGTTCGCCACAAACAAATCCTTTTCCTTACAAAATGCCAGTATAAGCTTTCCAGCGTCATTCACCCTTTTATCCCCATACTTCCCGAGTACCGACTCAAAACCATCGCGAGCGGTACCCACCCAACCATTCCAGTCTCCACATACTATAAGTTTTTCATTTCCTTCTATCACATTTAGAGCTTCTCTCATACTCTCCCAGAAGTCCTCTAGCTCGCTCGCGTTCGACGAAGATACTGGCGCGTAAGCAGCTACCAGGAAAATCTTCGTCAAACCAAGTTTTAGACGGATCCAGAGGATTCTCGGACCTACCAGTTTGTACTCATACATACCGGAGGCCAATCGCGAGGACAACAAAATTCCAACCCCCCGACTGCCATGCTCGCTCTCTGGTACTCCAGACCATAGCGCGAGCACCCCACCCGGGAGCTCCACGACTTCGCTGCCCTTGCGCTTGGTCTCTGTCAAGCACACTACATCTAACTTTCTCTCATTCATAACATCCATCAACTCATTCATCTTATCTGCCATTCCTCCCCTAACATTCCACGCAGCTACCCTGCACTCCGTCCTCCACTTCCCGCCGTGTCGGGCCGCACGTGTAGGGTGGCGGTCCCCTACGCCGCTCTGGCTCACACTTTTCGCACCAGCGGGGACGAACTGGTGCGCGTCGCCTCGGGGGCACGCCCTAGCATAATTCGCCCTGGTGGCACTCGTGTTGGAGTAGAATTGCAGCCGTAGCTGGCAGGGTTGGCGACGTGCACGCTTCTACTCTTCATTCCCAGATCTAATATGGTCATAAGAAGAAAAATGGATTTAATATGGTCATAAGAAGAAAAATGGGCTACGGACATAATATTATTATAATGGTGCCCTAGAGGTAATAAAAAAAAAATGTGGCAAACCAAACATTTATATATTAATCTAAATTAAAAGTTTACATATCAACTTAACTTAACATTAAATATAACCTTAAAAATATGATACTTAACTAAAATATATTATTAAAAAAGGTCCCTTTAGGCAAGGTGCCGAAGATACTGGCAGCGTTCCCGCTTTGAATAGCTAGACTAATTCTTTGTCCGAGATAGCTGCCAGCTCTTCGGTCTCCTGTGATATCGACTAACCTTTTCCCAATTTACATAAATAGCCTTTTAGCGCTAGGACCATACGGACCAAGAGTCTCGACACCGAATGGGACAAAATCATATTCGGAGCCTAGACGCCTGCATTTGAATGCTTTAGCTTTTTAGCCGCTTCACAAGCCGCACCAGCTCTGTTGTTGGTTCTAAGTAGATGGGAAGGGGCCAGCGCGTATGAACTGGTTGCATACCATACCAGCACCCGGCCCATCTTCTATAGAATCAAACTCATACCGTCCGGTCTCTTGCCATCGTCTCTTGCAATAACAGTTGACTCAAGTAGACTTGGCACGTTGACGGTGGCGGGGGACCGGCGTACGATATCGTTAAGTGCAGCATGTCTCGAGAAGCAGCCCGCACTTTTTTGGCATGACAGTCCGTGATGTCCTAACTTAGCGACATCACTGCCACAGGGACATTTATGACGAGCGCAGACCGGAACTCCAAGCCGTAGACAGGTTGCAATTCGGAGCGTGTCAGGCTCAAGAAAAGTTCCTGTATTTGACGAAGGGTACGCGTGAAGCCAATAGCCGGCCTCATGCGCACCCACGGCCAAAAGTCTAGTACGTGCCTAACCTGTTCTACAGTTCAAAAGATTGTCATAAGTCAATTTGCAGTTTATGTCATCCCAGCGCCTCAGCGTGTCAGCGTGAATTTGGAGAAACTGGAAAATATTGACCTGGGCAAGCAATAAAGAAAACGTTTCTAGCTTCTTCCAAGCCAGCAAACCCAAAGTTTGAAGGGGACGCCCTTAAAATTTTACTTATGAGATTTGCTGAACTATGGACAGAAGGTCCCTAAACCGCCATAACAGATTGGTAGGGATGCTTGGGTCCAAGAATGCTCGTTCAGCTGCATATTAAGAATCGATTCTAAGCTAATTTTGATTAAGTCGTCTACTTGTGTCAAACCAAAATATAGATGGGAGGATGATATTCGTGCAACAGCCGGAACAACATAGATGCAAAAGGCACGACAGAGGAGATTGGAAGGCTCTCGAAGAGGCCTTTGTCTTATGACAAATTAATTAACTACAACATCTTATATACAAAATATATGATAGTGAACACAAAATTATGGTATCTAAATAATGTAATGAATAATAAGTATAATAAATGGTAATTATGTATTTCATTAAATATTTTAATATAATAATGTAATGTATAATGAATCGAATTTGAAAATATTATAATGAATTGACATGTAGTTAAGAATGTACCTAATAACGAAATGAACCGAATGTAATATTGTATTGTGTTTTTAATATTGTAGCGAATTTGAATAATAATGCATGCAATTAAATGTAGCTGTTTTGAATAATGTTAATCAATAATAAAGGCTGTAAATAAATAAATACGTGCTATAGTGAAAGACAGTGATATATTGCAGTGAAAATCAATTTAAGACTGAAAGTCTCAATAACGCTGTACCACGTTAATGGGGCTGGACAAGACTAAATTAGAAGATAAGATTGAAGAAATTAAAAAAAAAAAAAGATTTCACTAAAAGGTCTTTGTAAACAGGCCATAAAATAATTAAAAAAAAAGGCTAAAAGGTCTCTCTAACCATCAAACATAAAAAAAAACAATATTTTACGAAAATATGTCAGGACTTTTGGCGCGAAGATGACGCACGTTTGTCGTATATTATTTTCAAAAACTAGTGTAAAATTCGTGTTTTTGTGTTTAATAATGGTGGAATATTATACATAAAGAGTTCGGAAGTGCATTAGTTAAAAAAAGTGATATATTGCAATGAATAGCGGTGTTGTTTGTGTTAGTGCCAAATTTCCATCGTGAGCTGCAATAAGGGATCCACTGCCTTATTGGAGCACGGACTAGGACCTAGGACTGAGGACTTGACATCGACAAACGACTAGACAGGACTAAAACAAAATAACAAGAAAAAATAAATTTTGAAGACTAGGCTGTATGGACTAAGTTTCCTTTGCCTGCCCAAGATGGGTCAAGACAACTAAATAAAATAAAATAAAAAAAATATGTAATTTTTTTTTTAAATGGGACTAATACCACCCACTTTCCCATTACTGTGACTCCTGTAAACCAGGATCTACAGCAATGACCAAAACACCAGAAAAGTTACACCGAGCTCGACCTCGGTGATGTCCCAGGAGAAGTTAGCATGTCTTGGAACCCGCAACGAAATTAATCAGAAGATAATTTGAGGAAGTTCCCAGGACATTCCCAGACGTTCACGAACGTCTGGGAAAAACTGGTAGAGGTGGCGCCCTTTGATGGAAGTGTTCCAACGCAGCTGCCATTCGTCTAAAAGTTCTTCACGTACATTATCACGATACAGTCTGGCAATTCTATGGCGATCTCTTTCTAACAAAAACCTATCATCCATGCCATCCTTAGCCGAATAGTATAAAGCCGCGCGTCTCTGAATTTCGAGATCAACCGGGAGGACCCCTGCCATCACCGGCAGAGCCTCCGTGCTAACCGTGGGCCTAGCACAGACCCCTGAGGACAGCCTATTGTTAACGTTTTGGTAGCAGAATAATGACCTAATTTTAAAGTTGTTGTACCTTAAGAAAAATATGAATAAATAAGAGAGTAAATATTTCTATAGCAACCGCGAGACTTTAATTTCATTAATAGCATTAGCCACCAAGCGTTATCGAAAGCCCCGGAAATATCTAGGAAGATGGCCAGCACATATTGAGAAACCGATGAAGTGACAGTCTTTCGCACTGATATCGCTGCGGCAATAATATATTTTCCTATTGTAAATCCAAATTGATTTTCGTGAAATTTAATACCGCCCGGCATGAGCCGGGGTACTATGAGACGCTCTAAAAGCTTTCCCAAGGAGGGCAACAATGTGATCGGTCGGTACGACTTAGGGTCATCTGGCGGCTTGTCGCCTTTTTTAGGAATAATCCGAATATAGCCACATCGCTAAATACGGGGGAACACTCTCTCGTAAATACACCGGTTAAAAACATTTAATATTACTTCACCCGACAGCTTGCAAGCCTCTTTTATCATTTTGTTAGATATTTTATCGTCCTCCGACGCCTTACCTATGGACAACGACCAAACAATTTCGAGGAATTCATCAGAAGTTGGTAGGTCTGACTGGGGTGAGTAGGGTGGCTCAAGAGCCCACTGTCTTATCTGTCGGTGATAATCACTATCGTTCTCCGAACAGTCGTCGGGTATAAGAGAATCCAAGAGGTAATCCGCGGTTTCCTTCAGACCGAGTATGCGAGTTGTTTATTTTGATATTACGTACATAGGCAAGATCAACATAACGGTTAGCCCTAATAGGCGACCACGGACCCTCAGCTTCCAGCCCATGCACTAGTTTACGTAGCAAATTACCCTTTGATTTTTCAACAGCCGCCCTGTAATGGGACCAAAGAGCTCCCAGTTTGCGCCCCTACTTTTATATTTGATATTACAAGTAGTACTTTGCGCCTCTCGGGCATCACCGGGTAAGAGCTTGTAAACCATTAGACGATGGTCACTACAGGACGCATCCGGGAGGACACGCCATTCGGATATCGAGACGTCGCCGCGTGAAAGCGTCACGTCAATAGAAGACTCACCCATAGGGCCGCAAAAAGTAGGTGGTGCATTGGGACAATTGTGTATAGATACAAGATATATATATATATAGATATATATTGTGTATTTGGTTTGGACACGTCCAACGAATGAGTGAGGAACGATTGACGAAGAATATATATTGTTCAAAAGTAGAGGGTAGAAAGAGTCAGGGTAGGCCGAGACTTACATATGAAGACCACGTGAGCAGATTGCTCAAAAACGGAAAGGTCAAAAGTACTCGGATACCCAGACGTGCGTGTATGAAGCGATTGATGAATCTCGAAGAAGCGAAAGAAGTATGCATGGATCGCGAAGCCTGGCGATCTGTCCTCTCTGACTACCCCGTCAGGGATACAGCGTGAAGATAGTTAGTTAGTTTTTAGTTAGTGTATAGATAAATTCATTTCTGCAATGAATTCTTCGACGGCACAGCGCCGGGTCCTATCGAATACACGTAGTTTGCCATACCATAATGTAGAAGGGGCATTGACATCAGCGCCTATGATTATTCTTTGACCCGCAAGAGACTGCAGGACGTGACGAACATGGTGTAAGTGAGGATCGAAATGATGTGAATATTGAAAGTAGCAGCTCACAACAAACACCCTATAGGACGAGGAAGTAACCTCAGCAACAGCACAATGAGATGTCATGAGGTTGCTCAAAGATGTTACAGTAAAATTTGTACTAGAAACATAAATCCCAGCTCGTGCCTTGGCATGTAATTGTACCACTCTGTTACGCAGGTGGGCGCTCTGATATTCGTTAGCTAAATGACGCCTACGAACTATTTTACATACATACATACATATTGTCACGCCTTTATCCCCGAAGGGGTAGGCAGAGGCATATTTAACGCCCACGTTTCACCGTATGCATTTCCGTCCCACGTAACAAGTGGTGAGCCCATTGCCGTGTTGAAATGGACAGGCGCAGGGTGCATCGACCTGCTGTTGAAAATTTTTTAAGCCGCCCATATGGCCTCCAAATTGGCTTAACGACTGCCATTTTATTGGCAACCGGGACCAACGGCTTAACGTGCCTTCCGAAGCACGGAACTGGGGTGGGTCTAAAGGGCCGAAAAAAATTAAATAAACTGTGTCTATTTTAGATGTTAAATTTGGAAGAAATTTTTAACCCGTTGCCTTTTTAGTGAGATGGTAACAAAAACGCTAAAAGGTCTTATGTGCTAGACACTAATTAGCACGACCAATTAAAGTCCTGGTAGTCTCGGACTGATCAAACTAGATATATATAAAGTCCTCCTCGCTAATTTTTAATTCGTCCTTAATGTTTTGGCGATTTAAGGCTCTAATAAAGTCATGGTCTTCCATAGACCCAGGAACATCTTTAACTAAGATTCGCGGTTTACGACCCTTGGGTTTTTCTAAGCGCAAGCCCGCCGATTTGATTGCGTCCACTGACTCCAACTTCTTGAGTTGGCTTTCGCTCGCAACAGTAAGTACTACACCCGATTTCGCGGTTTTTTTTATGCCTACAATTTGGAAGCCATCGTCACTAGGCTTGTTTGTTTGTTTGTTTTTACTGGGCCGTTTCCGCACTTAGCCACTTGATTGGGCCATTGTGCGTGGATTCTTCATTCATTCACTCCAACCATCCAAGGCAGTCCCAGAAGGTCAGCAGCCTTTTAAGGCCCTGGCATGCGTCCGGGAGTGTTTGCGGCGACTGTAGGATGCGCGCCCGGTCATCTGCCACGCTCCTGCACTCCATGAGCACGTGGTGTGGCGTTTCTTCTGCCTCCATGCATCCTCTGCACAGGGGGCTGTCTGTTACACCTATAGTGAAAAAGTGTTTGTTAAGGGGACAGTGGCCTGTTAAGATTCCTACAATCTTGCCTATGCTTTCCCTATTTAGCCTAATGAGGTTGCGGGTAAATCTTTTAGATATCTCCGGAATCGCCATCTTAGTTTGCCTACAACCTTCGAGGGTTATCCATGCGGTCTTATGTGCTTCTTCAGTGTTTGTGCGCAGCCATGTCTTTATCTGTGCCTGGGCTAGGGGTAGTAATGGTTCCGGTCCATATACTGTTTCTTCTGTTCCCCTTTTGGCCAGTTCATCTGCTGCGTCATTTCCCATTGAGTTACTGTGTCCTTTTATCCATTGCAGGGTTACTTTGTTCTTATCCGCAATGTGTTGGAGTTTGTTGTGACATTCCAATATAAGGACTGATGAAATTTTATTATTTTGTAATGCTTGTAGTACAGATGCGCTGTCCGAGATGATTTTAATATTAAAACCACGTAAGTCTCTAGCTGCAACCGCTTGTGCTGCCTTAATTAGACCTACACATTCTGCCTGGAAGATTGTGTTTCGTTTGTCTAAAGTGGTTGATATTTTAATGTTTAAGTCGTCCGAGAAGACACCAGCTCCAGTTCCGTGTTTGGTTTTGGAGCCGTCTGTGTATATCCTAACTTCATCGATGCCAGTGCTGTCTATAGTTTCAGCGATAAGTTGGATATTATATCTTCGGTCAAAGACGTAGTACCCCGAGGTTTTGTCCATGGGGGCCTCAAGAAGCGGGTATTTCTCGAGAATCTCCTTTAGGACTTTGGTATGTGTTGTTTCTATTTTTTGTCTCCATAGGCCGTTTGATCTTAGTCTTAGTGCAGCTGCTTTTGCTTCTTCTTGTATGACCAGATCTAGTGGTCTCAAGTTCAGCAGATACTCGAGTGCGGCTGATGGGGTAGTTCTTATGCACCCAGTGGTTGCTACACTCGCCAAGGCTTTGCAGTTTTGTTCGTGTTGTGGATAGTTGTGTTCTGGGCCACCATACAACTGCTCCGTAGGTCATAGAGGGTCTGATAACTGATGTGTAGAGCCAAAGAGTGATTTTCGGGTTCAGACCCCATCTTTTTCCAACCACTCTTCTACACTGGTTGAAAGTTATACATGCCTTCTTCGTTTTAGTTTCAATGTGACTCGCCCAGCTCAGTTTGTTGTCAAGGATCACGCCCAGATATTTCACTTGAGTTGATAGGGAAAGTTTGGTGTTGAATAATTTTGGTAGGTCCAGGTCTGGTAACTTCCTTCTCTTTGTAAAAAGGATAAGTTCTGTTTTTTTCGGGTTTACTGACAATTTATGTTCGTTACACCATTGTTCTACTATTTGAAAGGCCGTGCGCATTACTTTGTATAACACGTCACTAGGCTTGATAGCTTTCATAAGTGCCTGTATAGGCGCGGACGCCGTTGTGAACTCGGTTGAACTATCAGACGCGGGGTAAGCCTTCACTGCTGCTGGGGCGGGGGTCGATTTAGCTGGCAAACGTAACCTTAGTTTATCCGCATATGACATTTTTGGTTGCTGACATTTAAGTGCTTGCAGTTGTTTGGCCATATTTGCCACCTTAGTTTCGTTGCATGACGATTTTAATGCCAGAATAGAAATAATGCCGGTTAAGCGCTGGTTTAAATCCATGATAGAAGTTTTATTTGACAAAGTGATTCGCGATCCCTGATCGTTGATTATATTATTTATTGTAGCAATATAACTGTTTGCCTGCTCGACTAACGTGCAATATTCGCCTTGATTATGGTATTCCGACAAGTCACTATTGTCCAATTTAACTGATTGTACCCGTTTGTTTACATCTTCGGGTGTTTGGAAAACCGGAGACATTTCACTAAAAAGTCGCTTTGCCGGTGGCGACCGTATAGTAGCACATACGCATTTACCTCCCTCTCTATAAAAATATATGTCAATGTCAAATGTTCTCTCAGCTGTCAATGTCACTCGAAAATGAATGAGATAATCTCAGATAAAACCAAATACAAATATTTATTATTGACTGTTTTGTTTCCATTTAATTGTTTTAAAAGTAGTCTAGGTAATTTAAATTCTTGGTTGGGATAACAACCGAGAGTACAGTTTACGTTTGCTGTGTTTCTTAGGAGGAAGAAACACTCACACTTGGTGCTTAATATTTGCACTGCCTGCAGTAGCACGGTCTCGCTTGGAGATATTGTGAAATCGTAGGCTGCCCGGGGCTGGTAAGCCCACAGGCAGTCCGTACCTAGTGATGTGGGACTCTTCGACGTTCCTTGGGGCGCTCACGCCGAAATTCTACGTTGCCCTAACGGGCACCTCGTCACTTATATCGGGACTGATTTTAATATTCGAATGGTGGTACTACCGCAAGTACGGGACCTCATTCATCGAACAAGTGTCACTGACTCACCTGGGGCCCTGGTTAGGCGGCAGCAGTGGAAGCAGTGAGACTGAAGCACTAACGGGCGCGGCAGAATGCAAGGTGTGGCGTAACCCGATGTCGCTGCTGCGTGGCGCTGAGTACGGACGGCTGTGGAGCTCGGCCCGGCGCGCGCCGCTCACCTATTACGACATGAACCTGTCGGCGCAGGAGCACCAGGCCTGGTTTGGCTGCAATGCTGAGGTACCCATGTGACACTAATATTTTAAATTGTAATAATTAATCTCAGCTGATCAACACCCACTGCTGGGCCTTTCTGCTAAAGATCAAACAATCAACTCCTTACTGCCCAGGCCTGACAGGTGAGTGTAGGTGTTAGACAAAGTTTTCCTTCTCTATGCAACAGTTATTTTAGGAAAAGAATTTCCCTACTTATCTTTTACAACACCCTTGGAATGAATTGAGGCGGTGACATTGTATACTATGATGTCACCATATGGGGCAATTAAATCTGTGCCTCCTGTGATAAGTGACACAAGTGAAAAACCTAAATTTTACAGGTGAGCAAAGGGAATTTAAAAAAGTCTAGTTCATGTGGGCTACAGCAGATATGAATACCTCCTTTTGTAGGTAAGAAATTTTTTTATACCTTAACTGAGCATGTATATTTTTAAAAAATAAATAAATATCCATCACGCCTTATCCCCGAAGGGGTGGCAGAGGCATATTAAATGCCCACTTTTCACTTTCATGTATATTTTTGTGGTTGATATTGTAGTTTTTGAAGAATTCTTAAAAAACATGGTATCTTTTTAATTTCAAATACATGCTAAAATAACGTGACAAATGATACTTTAAAGTAAAAATTTAAATTATGTTGCACCTAAAAGTTGGCTTTTGTGTAAATTGATATACATTTTTTTTTTTTTTTTATATTCTCTCCTTGTGTACTACAATCTGTCTCCTTCATGGGACATTCAGAAGTATGTTGGTTGGTGCTTTCGCTGGCTCGCTCAGTATGTGACCTGTGTCACATCCTCATTGTTTAGACAGTATTTATATTTACTGTGATCGGATTAGGTCTTGAGGTATTTTGGGCTTTAATCGTCGCGCTATATTGTGATTCTCCATTAGTGATCGAGCCAGAGTATTTGGGTGTTGTTGGATTCGTTCTTTATAGGACTTGGTATGGCGCACGATTTCCTGCTTCACAGTGGGCATTCGTAGGTCACGGTGTAGTAGTTCGTTGGGTACAAACCAGGGCGCGTTGGTTAACATATGCAGAGCTTTGTTTTGAAACCTCTGTATGATTTCTATATTTGAGTGAGATGCAGTGCCCCACAATTGGATCCCGTACGTCCAGATGGGCTTCAGTATTGCCTTGTACAAGAGTATTTTGTTTTCGAGAGATAGCTTAGACTTTCGCCCTATGAGCCAGTAAAGTTTCCGTGTTTGGATACCAAGTTGCTTCCTCTTAGTGAAAATATGTTTTTGCCAGGTAAGTCTTTTGTCTAAATGCAATCCAAGATATCTCACATGATCTGCTTGTGGGACTTCAATGTTATTTAGTGTGAGTGGAGGACAGGATCCTCTTCTCAAAGTAAACGTTACATTGACTGATTTGGTTTCGTTGGCTTTTATCCGCCACTTTTTAAGCCAGTCTGATATGTCATTTAGTCCTTCTTGGAGTATTTGTGAGGCAATTTTTGGGTCACTATGTGCAGCTAGTATGGCGGTATCGTCAGCAAAGGTCCCGGTAGTTAGTGATTCGGATGTCGGCAAGTCTGCAGTGAACAGTAAGTAGAGTATTGGACCCAGCACGCTACCCTGTGGTACTCCTGCCTGTATGGGACAAAGATCAGACAGTGCTTCCCCACTTTGTACTATGAAGTGTCGCTGTTGTAGGAATGATTTTAGTATTCCGTACAGGTGATCTGGTAGGGCGTTTTTTAATTTAAAAAGCAGACCTGCATGCCAAACGCGGTCAAACGCTTGAGATATGTCCAAAAATGCACTGGTACAGTAAGACTTTGCCTCCAGTGATTCCATAATCTTATTTGCTAGTCTGTGCACTTGGTCGACAGTGGCATGTTTACTGCGGAACCCAAACTGATGGTCAGGAATTAGTCCTTTTTCTTTGAGTATAGGTAGGATTCGTTGCAACAGTAGGGATTCAAATATTTTGGATGGGATGGGTAGCAGGCTTATGGGTCTATATGATTTTGCTTCTTCTGGTTGTTTGTCTGGTTTCAGTAGCATTATAATTTGCGCAACCTTCCACTCCAGGGGAAAGAACTGCAGTCTTGTCATGGCGTTAAATAGTGACGTCAGAAAAGTTATGCCAGATTCTGGTAGTTCTTGTAGTATGCGGTTTGTAATAAGGTCGAATCCTGGTGACTTTTTTGGGTCCGATTTTTTTATAGTTCGGACAACTTCTGTTTTTGTAAATTTTAATGGTATTTCCTCCGTATTTTTAGGAGTATTCAAATAATCAGTAATTTCTACGGCATCTTCTGGAGAGCCTTCGTATGGATGAGGAATAAAGACTTTTGAGAGATGTTCTGAGAAGGTTTCGGCTTTCTCTTGGTCCGTCCGCGCCCAGGAACCATCAGACTTTCTTATAGGAGGAGAAACACTAACAGGCCGTTTCAGCCTTCTGGTGGCTTTCCATAATGAATAATCTGATGAAGCAGTAGCATCCAGGCCAATGAGATAATTATGAAATCCGTCGTTACGATCCTTGTCTAGAATGTGTTTCAGCTGTCTGTTGATGTGGTTGAGTTGTTTTTTTACACCAGGGTCTCTGCTTTGCTGCCAATGCTTTCTTATTCTCCTTTTTTGGATTATTTTATCTAATATATGTTTCGCTACATAGTTGTCCGTGCTTCTATGTGGTAGAGGTGGGGTTGAAGACCAGGCTGCATCCTGCACACTGTTGATGAAGTACAGAACAGCTTCTGTTATTTCGTCTTCAGATTTTAGACTAACTGGTTCCTGGAATGCTTTGTCGATGAGCTCTCGAAATAGAGGCCAGTTAGTTTTTTTGTTATGCAGAACGCATTTTTTGGCGCATTCTTGGGCGGTAGTGTGTAGTTCTACTATGATTGGAGAGTGGTCTGAGGACAGATCCCAGCAACTCCGACACGATATATTGTTATTTACGATTCCTTTGCTGACACAAAAATCGATAACATCCGGGATTTTTCTTTTGTCGGTTGGCCAGTAAGTGGGTTGGCCTGACGATATCACGTTCAAATTTCTTGTTTGGATGCATTTAAAGAGTTCACGCCCTCTGGGTAGAACAAGCCTAGAACCCCAAAACGTGTGCTTGGCATTATAGTCACCTCCTGCAATAAATCTGTCTCCAAGGGATTGAAAAAAGTCATTAAACTCCGTTTCCTTGATAGTAAATCTCGGCGGGCAGTAGAGGGCCGACACTGTAATGTCACTGATCCAGTCCGTTATTACGACGTTTGTTGCTTGGATGTAGTTTTTACAGTAGTCTTGTAGTACATGATGCTTGATGTTAGACCTGACGAGTACAGCAGATCCTCCATGTGCTTTGTTGTCAGGGTGGTTAGTGTGGTACATATTGTATCCAGGTATCCTGAAGTAGCTTTTGGATGTGAAGTGAGTTTCTGCGATCAGTAAAACGTCTATGTGGTGAATTTTAAGGAATATTTTTAACTCTTCCGAGTGATTTGACAAGCCATTAGCATTCCATACACCTAACTTTAGTGCTGTGAATTTAATGACATTTTTGAGATCAGATCGGTTAACGTTTGGGTCATAATTAGCATTTGGTTCATCAGGGCAACAAGTGTGTCTGTAATGGCTTTGTTGGTTTTTTGGTTGTCCTCTTCGACGTTAACGGTTTGCGTCGTAGGTTGTTTAGGGAGTTCTTTTGTGATTGATGCATACGAGTTGCCGTTATTCGTTGTTTTATTTGTAGGTGCTTGTACAACACTTGTAAGTCTTCTTTTGTTTTGGGTGATCGGGGGAGGATATCGGACTTTCAACAGCTCCTTGTAGACTGTACAGCCTTTGTAGTTAGCTGGGTGGTTTCCCTCGCAGAGGACGCATTTAACCTGGTTTGATCTTTCTTTCCGTGGGCAATGTGAAGTGTGATGCGAACCTGCACATTTGACACACCTGGGCTTTCTATTACAGAACTTTTGTGTGTGATTATAATCTTGGCAGTTAGTGCATTGAGGGATTACTCGCTTAGGTCTGGGTGCTTCAAACAATATGCGACAGTGTAATAGCGATTTCACGCTATATATGTCTTTATTATTTTCACGGGATTCTAGTTCGATGTTCCACATTGGTAACGCCTGTTTTGTTCTTGAGTTTTGGATGTTCCAGACATTTGTTACTTTATGGCCAAGCTCCTCAATAGCTATTTTTATTTCTTCTTTATCTGTTGATGCGTGTACATTTTTGAGCACCACTCTAAAGCTGCGATCTTGTTTAGGCTGGTAACTGAAGAATTCTGTGTCTTTAGCTTTCAGTTCTCTGTAAATAGTGGAGTATGATTCTGCTGTTTTCGATTGTATTTTAATTCTGTCGCTTCTTAGTACTTTAATATCATATTCTCCTTTTGCAACTTCTTCTAGTAATTTTTGTAAAGGTTGGATATTTATGACGCCGTCAAATTGATATACATGAAGTAAAAATATTTAATAAGCCATTAATATGTTCCTAGCACAATGTTACTCATACAAAAAATAAAAAAACAACCCCAAGAAAGAGATTTCCTTTACTTTCAGAATCCATTTCTTAAAATTTTACATCTTGAAATATATCTAAATTTACTATATTTTTACAATAAACATGCTAGTTAAATCACCTTGCACACTTTTGTGCAAATGTGCGTAATCCATGTGAGCTGACTATCTAAGTAGATAAATTCTACTTCTACTCCTTTTGCATGGGGAAATTGCACACCATTAAGTGTTACTAGACAACATGTGACACGCCTTGCCATAGGTTGCTGGTTCATATTGGGTTCAAAGGACCAAATAGTTGTATGGGACAACTAGAGTACTCATAGGTGTTGTAATGATAAGCTTATTGATAGAAGCTGTTGCTACTTAATATATACCATCATATGATGAAATTATATAATGCTAATGAGTACACATGGTGCAGACCGGATGCAAACTCAAGTAAAATATACTATAATACATGGTATAAAACCGCTTATTTTACATGAAGGTTATAAATTGTAAAGTCACTTGGACTGCTTATGCCTATTTGCACTAAACTTAGGAATATCATAACTTTACATCTATGGTTCTTATGACACTCCTAATGAAAAAATACATTGCACCAACACTAGGCGTATCTTAAATATGCTAAGTCGGTGCCTAAAGTTATGACATTGATTATGGGACTCTTATCATCTAAGTATGTCCTGTCCTAACTTCTAATGCTTATAAACTGTCATTGTCACATTTGATTTCTTTTAGTTCTTTTCACCCTAATTTTGGGCAGGCGACGAAAATTTAGTTTATACAGCCTCGTCATTAGTTTCAAATATGTTTAGTATGCGTGATTATCCACTCTTTGTCTACGTCATGTCTAATTCTAAGTGCTGTGTTCTAGTTCCAGTAAAGCGATAGAATCTTTGTTGCTTTCTATGGAGATTTTGAAGTAACACTAACAGAATACAGAATACGCTTTTCACTGCAACCTACCCACTTTCCTATTCTCATGCACGTTTTTGAACTCTTGATGTCTAAGAAAGCACCATTTTAATGGTTCCGTACCTCAACCGGTAAAAAAGGAACCGATTAGTCTCTTGTCTGTCTGTCCGTCCGTGTGTCATCATTTAATTTCTCAGGAACGGGTGGACGTGGCCCTGGAAAGTTGAAATTTATACCAGATACTGAGGTCTAGTCTCTATTAGGTGTATAAAAATCAAAGTCCTGAGTAAACACGATAAAAAGATGGGCTTATATTGACCTCTGAGTTGTACGGGCGCTCGTACAATTTAGGGGAGCCCTTTCGATCGCATAATCTGTTTCACCATAATGTAGTTTGGCATAACAGCTTCAGCATAAAGTTTTCTCGCATAAATTATGATAAGCAGAGTGTTATAAACGCATAATGGTTTTATTGGCATAACTTAAACTTACTCCAATTTTTTATCATAATTTTAATCAGCATTTATGTAAAGGGCATAATTGTTATACGCCTAAAGATAATTTATCATAAAATACATAACGCATAATGGAGGTATGGATAACTGTTAAAATCTGATCGGATAACTGTGATAAAAATCAAAAATAAATAATAATTTTGACTAAGAATACTTAAGAAATGATAAGACACCATTGTAAATAACCATCTCACTCATAGCCAAGTTTGTAAGCTGTAACATATGAAACGAAATTTTAAGTGTTATTAATTTTAGAGCGAAGCGAGGAGTGTTAGGTCACTTGTGACCACGCCAGAACCGAATCGCTCGTTTTAATCTACCTACTTCTTATTGTATTTTATTTATATATTCAATATAGAAGTGTTGACATTTTGAACTTCAGTATAGTGACTATCGACATTTTTAATCAGTGGGCATTTTAATCGTAGACAGTTCTAGCTTAGATAAAAAAAAATAAATGTACCTACTCGTTAACATTATGGTATCCTATATTTATGACTTGTAATCTTTATGCGAGAGTGAGTGAGATGCCAATAAATGTTATGATAAGTAATCGTTATTGTAAAAAAAATTATGCGTAAACATTTTATGCGGGTATATTATTATTATAAATAAATAAATATCCATCACGCCTTATCCCCGAAGGGGTGGCAGAGGCATATTATATGCCCACTTTTCACCGTGTGGATTCCTGTCCCACGTAATAGGTGGTGAGCCCATTGACATGTTGAAATAGACAGACGCAAGTTGTGGCTACCTGCTGTTGAAGTATTCAAGCCGCCCATAAGGCCTTCAACCAGGCTTAACGACTGCCATTTTCCTGGCAACCGGGACCAACGGCTTAACGTGCCTTCCGAAGCACGGAAACGCTCGCAAATGTAAATGCCACAAAGTGGTCACCCATCCGAGGACCAGCCATAGTGAAAGTTGCGTAACTCAGTGATCGTTTACAGAACACTGCGCGGATGGAAGATGTGATTCGGATGTAGAACGGCGAGAAGCTGCCCGAAACAGAGTTAACGGTGCTTTGTCCCAATTAGTAAAGCGATAAAGCATCGTAAAAGAAGCACGACTGGCGATTCGTAACGCAGTGCTAGTGCCAACTTTGCTTTACGGTAGCGAAACCTGGGTATGTCAGCAGATGCATGAAAGTAAATTGAATGCTGTGGAGATGCGATCACTTCGAAAATTGTGCGGCGTTACCTTGGCCGACCGAATACGTAACGAAGTGATACGCAATACGGCAGGTTTGAATGAAAGTGTCAGCGTTAAGCTGGAAAAGGGCGTGCTCCGTTGGTTTGGACACGTCCAACGAATGAGTGAGGAACGATTGACGAAGAATATATGTTGTGCGAAAGCAGAAGGTAGAAGAGGTCAGGGTAGGCCGAGACTTACATATGAAGACCACGTGAGCAGATTGCTCAAAAACGGAAAGGTCAAAAGTACTCGGATACCCAGACGTGCGTGTATGAAGCGATTGATGAATCTCGAAGAAGCGAAAGAAGTATGCATGGATCGCGAATCCTGGCGATCTGTCTTCTCTGACTACCCCGTCAGGGATACAGCGTGAAGATAGTTAGTGTAAAGAAGTTATGGGAAAATAAAGTATGCCTAATGATTTATTCTGTTTGAACGTTATGCGAAACGAAGAGTGTACGTGCAAACCCGCACATTTATATAGTTTATATTTTATGCTGACGCGCGATCCTCGCGCTATACATTGTACCTATATAATTAAGTCAATTGACAATACATGTAGTAGTTGCTTTAAGTATTTTGTAAGACAATAAACATTTCCGGCTATCCACATCTATCATTTATATGTACTTCTCCGTACATTTTGGTCCTTCGAGCCGGATCCGATCGGATAGTTATTTGTGTTGTCCAGTTCGCCACAAATGGTTTCCACCGAGACGAGTTACCTTGGAGCCATCCCAGTACAGCCGTGGAATTTGCAAAAGAAATTAATGATTTAAAGCAAGCGGGCAAGTTACATCCTAAAAACAAGCTGTTAAAATTAAATCCATATTTAGATGAAAATTACGTCTTAAGGGTAGGAGGGCTCACATCAGTAATGACATGCAACATCCTATCATCCTTCCTCATAGCGGACGGTTGACAGAGTTAGTAATACTTGATGCACAACACACCATGTTACACGCCGGAGCTCGACTCACTTTGAGTTTCATTAGACAGAAATACTGGATACTAGGAGGAAATGTCTCAACAAAGAAGCAAATGCGACGCTGTGTAACATGTAAAAAACACAATCCTGACTATCACCCTCAAATAATGGGACAACTTCAGGAGTCCAGATGTAACCCGTCTCGCCCTTTCACGCATACAGGTGTTGACTTCACTGGGCACATCTTTGTGAAAGCTAGCAAAGGTCGCGGAATCAAGAGCACTAAGGGCTATGTTGCTGTATTTGTATGTATGGCGACAAAGGCAGTGCATTTAGAACTTGTATGTGACTTAAGCACTTCTTCATTTATCGCAGCATTAAGAAGAATGGCAGCACGCAGAGGTTCGCCTAGACACATATATAGCGATAACGGTCGTAATTTTATCGGAGCAAGCAATGTGCTGCAGCAAGAATATAAAACACTAATGAGCATTTTACAGAGCAAAGAAGTAAGAGCAGAAGTATTAGACATGGAAATAGAGTGGAATTTTAACGCGCCAACCTGGGCTTCGTGTGGTGGCGTCTGGGAGGCTGCTGTTCGAAATTTTAAAGGACATTTTAAAAGAGTTATTGGTGACCAAATCTTAACATACGAAGAGTTGTATACCGTCCTAACACAAATAGAGGCATGTCTCAACACGAGACCATTGTGTCCTTTATCAGAAGATCCTGATGACATTGATTTCCTAACACCTGCACATTTTCTAACAGGTGGTTCAAATCTCACTGTACATGACACGGAAACAGACTTAAGAACTCGGTGGCAGTTGACGCAAAGAATTATACAAGATTTCTGGAAGAGGTGGAAGAAGGAGTATTTGGTGCAGATAACAGAAAGGAGTAAATGGAGACAAACAGGAAAAAGCATTAAGTTAAACGACATTGTTATGGTTCATGACAACAATCTTCCCCCCGGAAAATGGTTGATGGGCAGAGTTATCGACCTTCACCCCGGTTCCGACGGTTATGTTCGAGTGGTAACAGTAAAAACAAAACACAGCACTTTAAAACGTCCGGTCACAAAATTATCAATACTCCCGTATACAACGAACCGCCACAAACCAAGCAAACAAATGTAAGCAAGGCAGACACGAGAGATACTCCACAGCCCTATATTTCCAAGCTTAATTCTCGTTACAGCGTAGCTTCGTTATTTACAGCAATCATATTATTTTTAAGTATCATAACTACATCGCAATGCACTCTCAACGTTACGAAACTTAGAAACAATCAAAATTTGTACTTTGACAAGCTTACAAATATGCAGATAATAAGAGATGATTGGAAATTGATAATTTACTACAATATGAACGTTTATTGGGAAGGAATTACAGCTCTCAACAAAAGTATTGTGTCACTTGAAAATTCATGTGCAATTATTGGAACACGAGCACCATGTGATTTAGTATTATTGCAATTACGTCACGGGTGTAATGAACTCGACCACAATAATCGCATTTTATTCAGTCAGCATATTAATACGCCGTTAAACAGGTGGCGACGCGGTCTTATTGACTATATCGGTTACGGCGCGAACTATTTGTTCGGCGTACTGGACTCTAGATTCGCAGAACGATATGAAAAGGATATCACTCTTTTACGCTACAATCAAAAACATATAATTTCTCTGTGGAAAAATCAAACTTAGGTAGTTGAAGCTGAGTTCAATTTCTTAAAGAGGATTGAAAATACAATGCAAAAGCAATATAAAGTTATACGAGGGCGGGTCAATAAGTCCGTGACTTTTTGAATAAAACACAGTTTTTTTTATTAAAAAATCATCTTATTTTTCAACGTAGTCCCCCTTGAGCTCTATACACTTTGTCCACCGCTTCTCCAATTTTTTTATCCCTTCCAAAAAATAAGATTTGTGGAGGTCCTCAAAATAGGTCTTTGTTTGTGAGATGATTTCGTCATTCGAGTCAAATCTTTTTCCACCAAGCCATTTCTTCAGGTTTGGAAACAAGAAGTAGTCACTCGGAGCCAAATCTGGAGAATAGGGCGGATGAGGGAGCAATTCATAGCCCAATTCATGGATTTTTGCCATGGCAACTGCAGATGTGTGCACCCTTGCATTGTCTTGGTGGAAAAGAACTTTTTTCTTGGCCAAACGATTTTTTTTAAATCGTCATTGAATCGGCCCAATAAGTTGGCATAATATTCTCCATTGATTGTTCTTCCCTTTTGAAGGTAGTCAATGTGGATTATCCCGCGTGCATCCCAAAAAACAGTCGCCATGACTTTATTGGCTGACAAACCCACTGTGGCCTTCTTTGGCGCCGATTCACCCTTAGAAACCCACTGTTTTGACTGTTGTTTGGTCTCTGGTGTGTTGTGGTGGATCCACGTTTCGTCCACGGTTACAAAACGGCGAAAAAACTCCTCCATATTGCGGTTAAACAACGCCAAACCCTCCTGTGAAGTTGTTACACGATTGCGTTTGTGGTCGACTGTGAGCAAACGCGGCACCCATCTTGCGGAAAGCTTTCTCATGCCCAAGTGATCATTCAAAATTGAAACCACTGAACCATGCGAGATCCCTATGGCTTCCACAATCTCTCGCACTTTCAATCTTCGGTCGGCCAAAACCATATGGTGAATTTTTTCGATTGTTTCGGGTGTAGACACCTCAACTGGGCGTCCAGGACGTTCGGCATCTTCAGTGCTTGTACGGCCACAACGAAACTCAGTAAACCACTTTTTCACCATTGAAATCGATGGTGCAGAGTCCCCATAGTATTTATCAAGCTTAGCCTTGGTTTCGGTAATGGTTTTTTTTCGCAAAAAATAATGCTTAATAAGCACACGAAATTCACTTTTTTCCATTTCTTCTCAGATTGCTGGGTAGTCTGATAAAAATAGCTGCCAAACACAAACTAACTGACGCAGTAAGTTCAAATTTTGACAAGAGTCGACTGACAGATGCCTGTTGACAGGAGCAGTGTTTCTTTTTCAGTAAAGAGGTCAGAAGTTCAAAAAGTCACGGACTTATTGACCCACCCTCGTACATCAGCAGTTTTCATATTTATCAAACGCCATAGAGAGATTAACGTACGAAACACAGAATATTTCTATGGCAAATGAGATATTGATGGGAGCCGTGGTTACTAGTAATCTACTACATTATTTGAAAGGTTTGCAAAATGCCTTAATGGATTCTATGACTGACGTATATCATGGACGATTCAACCCACATTTGATAACTGCCCAGCAGTTACTAGATCAGCTGAGTTCTATAGCAGGTCATTTATCAAATGACATTACCTTGCCTGTAGAAAACACACTCACCGACCTTATTCTCATTTTTAAACTCTTAAAGGTCAAAGCCAGAACACTCCAAAGTTACGCAATCTTTGAGGTGAAGATTCCATTGATAAGTAGAGATTTTTACGAAATCTTTAACCTTATCCAAGTCCTAGCGCAGAAACATCGAATGATACCATTGTATCAATTAAACCTGTATCAGACCTAGTTGCGGTAAATCTAAAAAAGGATGCCTACATTATCTTATTTGAAAACACCTTAGATTCGTGCCTAGTAACAAACAGGCACTTATGTCACATTCACTTACCTATATATAAATTAAGCAACCATAAGGACTTCTGTCGTACAAAATCTTCAGCGTGCGAAGTCAGCATCGAACCCTGTAAGAACCTTTGGATAGAAACTGCTGCTGCTGTCAATGTAAGGTACTTACAGTATGTGGAGATCAAGTTACTGCCCACCAAGTGACAAATTCCGGGCTAGCAACCATAGATTACGGCTGTATACTTAAAACGGACAATTTCGAAGTGAGTGCACATCAACAGAAAATGACGGATGTTAGTATTATGGCTAACGTATACGTACCAGCAGTAGCATCCATAAATCACGTCGTCAATGTATCTATCCCTCCATTTTTGATCCATGACTACGCCAGCAATGAATCGAAAATAGAGAGCGATCGAGCAGGAATTAAAAACATTGAAGATAAAATCAAGGCACTGAAGGAAAGTGAAGCCAGTGTAGAGAGCACAAGTATCTCATTTCACGACATTCATCATTACACATTGATTTACGGATTAATGGGCCTAGCAGTTTATCTTGGATGGCTAGGGTGGAAGCCAGCTCTTGCTCGCCGCTCAGCAGCGCTTCAGACGGTGGAAGCAGCGACTGCGCACCCGGCAGGTGTCGCAGTCCCAGGAGTGCCGGCTCCGGTGCAACGTAGTGTCGGTGATACCAGTGTCACGAATCAGTGTAGCAGTGAAAGAGTACAAGCGGCTAGTGCGCGAGTTTTAGACAAGGCCACTTCTCCGATTTTAGGTTCATATACTAGTATCGCAAACCTGTGAATTTCGTTATACTTACCTAATAGAGACATTAAGAATTCATTATAAGTACTGTTTAGTATTTTATGATTCTATCTCACTTTCAAAATTCAATGTTGTACTATCTTCTTTCTGCGGGGGAGATTGTACGAGCAAACCCGCACATTTATATAGTTTATATTATTTATGCTGACGCGCGATCCTCGCGCTATACATTGTACCTATATAATTAAGTCAATTGACAATACATGTAGTAGTTGCTTTAAGTATTTTGCAGGACAATAAACATTTCCGGCTATCCACATCTACAATTTATATGTACTTCTCCGTAAAAAGAGTATGCCAAAAGAACGTTATGCAGTTTTAAGTGATGCCTCTAAAATGTATGCAACCCAATACGGACCCCAATTTGGAGGTCTAGCTTAAATGGAGCATACCTCAAATTAGGTACATACAAATTTTATTGTCGGTATAATGGGTAAGTAACGGGAACCCTCGGCGCATGAGTTCGACTTGACCGGTTTTTTAAATAAAAACACAAATCATACACAATTGTAATTTATAGGCATCAAAATCTCTTCCACATCGCTGTCAACCAAAACCGTACTCAGAATTCTGGCAGTATTGCAAAGTTAAATCGCAATGCTTATACAATTATACATCAGATTTGGAAAATAATAAACACGAAATCTGCATTGCTTAGGAACATAACATGTATCCATGTTTTCAAGGAGATATAAGAATTTTATAAATTCTCCGACCATGACCGCTGTTTGTAAAATAATTCTTTATTTTTCCTCTTCTTCTTGGACTTCTTGGCTTGAGCCAGTGCTAGATTTAAATAATTTGAATCTTCCTTGTTATTTTTATTTCGTTTTCAAGTCCTTGATCAGAATCTTCTTCATTTAAAGCTACATCCTGTGTATAGTAGCATTTTCATGTATAGGTTTGTTTGTTTACTTGCTGTTTGTAATTTTGCTGGAGCTATATATAGATGTTAGAAAAAACGACATTCCACTGACAGGTTGTGGCTACCTGCTGTTGAAATTTTTCAAGCCGCCCATAAGGCATTCAACCAGGCTTAACGACTGCCATTTTACTGGCAACCGGGACCAACGGCTTAACGTGCCTTCCGAAGCACGGAAACGCTCGCAAATGTAAATGCCACAAAGTGGTCACCCATCCGAGGACCAGCCATAGTGAAAGTTGCGTAACTTAGTGATCGTTTACAGAATACTGAGACCGCGGGGCCACGAGCGCTTCATATTAGTTAGGTTATCCATATTAGTTCATATTAGTTAGTTTCATAGTTAGAATTGACTTAAATGCTGTTTAGTGCAAACGGCCATTAGTCTCATTTGCTGTGATTTGCCGAGTTGTTGCCAATTCTCCAGCGCAATCTGGCATAGCCAAATTTGTAATAACTTGGGAATCAAACTTGCTTGCAATGGGTCTTTGTGAACTGCTAAGGCTGCTGTACCATACGTAAAAGTACCTTTAACTACTTCTTCTATCGCAGGTAGTTTTGCAATAAAAGGCAGGTAGAGTTGGGCCTAAGAAGCTGTGAAGCGATGACATATGGGAAAAAGCAGGAAAGAACTGGATGCTGCTCGCTGAAAACAGGCAGATTTGGACTGAGAAGTAGGAGGCTTATACCCTAACAGAATCCTTATTAAGAAATTATAATGCATTATATATTATTATAAAAAAATATTAAAAAAATAATTAAACATAATAATGAAATGAGAAATAAATGCTTTTATTATTATTTATTATATAGAGTTGGGCCAAGAACACTTCCCTGCGGCACTCCTGCATGAATTTTGCGCTGATTGGTTGAGGTCTCTCCCTGACTGAAATAGAAAACTAACTCCCTGACTCTCTCCGAGGTACGATTTCAATAATATATAGCTGTTTGATGATAAATAAAGCTATATTTTTATCAGCAGCCTTCATGCCAGACTCTTTCGAATGTTTGCGATATATCTGGAAATGCCACAGAACAGTACCTCTTTCTTTCTGAACGAGGTATTACTAGTAATGGCGCTGGTTTTTGAATGAAACACTGGAATAACTCAATTCTTGACTGTATTGAAAGTACAACGTAACTGGCTATAGATAGATACAGGGATATATCAATTCAAAAAACGAATCATCTATTCATTGACCGATGTGAGTATGAGTGTTGATTACGTAAACAAACAACAGCGAGATTTAATTCGACTGTACAACGCCCTCTGTTGAGCATGCTCACAAACTAACTTATAAAACTCAGCCATACCGCCCACCAAGGACATAATGCCATGTCCTTAATTGACAGCTAACCGCCCACCGTGCATCAAGTCTGGAGTGGGACTATTTGGTAAATTTTAATCATATATTGGTGAAGGGTTGTCGCACTTAGCCCAATTTTACTGATTCATAACGGTCATATCTTGATTAATAAAAACATATTCTATTACATTCTAACTACTTAAAATTCTTATAATCTAAATACATACAATTATATGAAATCTTAACTAAACTACATGCGACTAAAGTTCTGCCGATTGTATGCTGATTTCAGATTGCACAATAAATCAGCCCTATTAGGTATTACTGGGAGGACACACACTTTAGAGATTGGCCTTTTTAATATTGATAAATGTTTTGTACGGAGAGAAACTACACGCGTGATGCCGTCTGGCCCAGGATGTTTGTGTTCTATTCGCCCCAGCAACCATCTACCAGGTGGCAAGTCATCCTCTTTAATTAAGACCACGTCCCCAATAGTAGGCTCCGGATTTTGATGAGTCCATTTGTACCGTTGCAGCGTTGCAAGAATTGGTTTAAGTAATCTTGCGACCAACGTCGCCAAAAGTCTTGTGTCATTCTCTGTGTGAGTTGCCAACGCCTTAGCGTTAATTTTGAAAACTGTAATATGTCTATATTACAGTTTTCAAAATTTGTGTCAGGTACTATAACCAGAGGTTCACCCACCAGAAAATGACCAGGTGTCAGTACTTCTAGTCTTGTTGCCGCGTCCTGGCGACATTCTAACATTAATAAGACCAGCGTAATCTACTCCACTATTTAAAAATACCTTACTGGGTGTAACGCGTGGTGATGGAAGTTGACCCATAAATTGGTTTCTAGTCTTGTTAGAATACCTAATGCAAATGACACATTTTCTGTAACAAGCGTTCACTAACAACTTTACTCCAACAATCCAGTACATGGATCTCAAATATGTTATCATGATTTGAGGTCCTCCATGCATGGTTTTTTGATGTGCATCGCTTATCAATAATTTCGTGAAAGAGGAATTTAATTCGACTGTACAACGCCCTCTGTTGAGCATTCTCTCAAACTAACTTATAAAACTCAGCCACTTTCGTACGTCTAATAGATTTGTTTAACCAAATGGTAGACTTGCCCTATAGTTCCATGATTCTCCCTATTACACCAATTTGGTTTTTAGGTATTATTTTAGCTTCAGACACTATAGAATTTAGACGTTTTAGGAACAGATTCTCCATGACCCTTGGACAAAATAGGTAATATGCTGATAGCTCTGTAGAACATTACATTAGATTTACTGAAGCTTGCCTGTTTAGTAGATTGGAATCATTTTCATTTCTGCTACCATCTTCAGTTTAAAAAAAATTAAATATAAATGTTATAATAATAATTATAATTAAGCTATGTAAGCCTACTAAAAGAACAGGTATATTCGTAAGAAAAAAAAGAAGATACCCGTGAAACATAATAATAATAAAGGTTCTTTTCTTTTTCTTAATTTTACAAGTTTCGTAAGTATATTCTGTAATTCTTGTGTTAGAATTTTCACTAAATTAAATAATTTACTATATAACTAGATCCCTTATTAGTAAAAGCCTTCCTGCTCTTTTTCCATTTCTGTCTATCTCCACCAAGTGTCCACTAGTTGTTATCCATAGTTCCTAGCAATATCATCTGCCCATAGTTTGTTTGGCCTGCCGACCTTTCTTTTTCCTAATGGGCCAAACCATTGCGTTGACTGAGAGGTTCACCTTTTGTCCTGGTTGTGATGTGACCTGCCCATTGCTACTTTAGCTTTAGTGCATGACTGAGAGCATCTGCATAACCTCAATTTTTTTCTTATTTTCATGATACACCTTCCCATTGCACGTTGGATTGTAATGACTTTGTTTCTTATTTTGTTTGTGAATGTTTATCGATCATTCAAATATTATTTTTATCCCATCATTTGATATTTTGGTATATATCTTGGCAGTAATCAGGTCACATCAAGGGCCTTTGGCCAAGATCCTCTGGATTAAGTTCTTGATGATAGTCACTGTTACATTTTCTTAATCTTTTTGATGGACTGGTCAAGTTCTAGAGGCTTTTTAAGGTATCTTAGAATATCTCCATCACTTGAAGGATGGATCGAAAGATTTGGTTTGATAACATTCTCAAAATACAATGCAAAAAATTCTCTCTTCCCAAGGTCACTCTTGGCCCAAGAGCCTTGGGCAAATCGGTGTTTTGTATACAAGAGGTCTTTTAAGTCGTTTCCGTAACCTATTTCGTTGCTAGTGGAGTTTCGTAAAAACGAATATCCACTAGCAACTGTAAAATCGAAGTTTCGCAGGTGATTCTGCACCTTCTTATTTTTTTCAGTGTTCAAAAATTGCTTTATCTTGTTAGATAAGTAAAAATTCTAAATCTGACAGATAGTGTGTTGCGTTTGCACTAGAAGAAAGAAGAATGAACTCGCCTACTCCATACGCTGACATCCACCCCCATATATTGGCAAAGATTCGTCCAGAAAATTGGGCAATACATTGTCTTCCGTCCGGATATCTCGTACAATTATATCTCCACAGTTTAACCCTTACATGTTGGCTCGACTTATAACATTTTTCGTCCGATTCATTCGTTTTTCGTTCCGTCGTTTCGTATCAAACTTCAAATAAATCTGTGCAAATCATAAGCGTGCTTCCTTATGAGCCGTTGCCAGAGCAACTTTTTTTACGTGTCATCTATAATGAAGCGCTCGTAGCATTTCAACACGGTGATGGGCTCATCATCTGTTACGTGAGACGAAAGTGCGCACGGAGAAATGTGGGCATATAATATGCCTTTGTCACCCCTTCGGGGATAAAAGTGTGATTGAAAAACATTTTATGTAATCCCAATTGAGTATTATGTGTTTAGTATGGTAAGAAAGAAAAAAAAAGTAATTCTGGTCGCCGTCCTAGCGACCAGAATTATTGTGACGATGATCCACTACAAGTTGTAGTGCAGTAGTGTTGTAGTTGTTTATAGTGCACTTTCTTCGCAATGTCTCCTTTTTCCGAATCTCAGACTATCTCTGGTCACATTTAGACGACGTACTATATATCGGAAATGTTGTAGCCAGCTTCATGTTTGGCAATAATTGCTGCTTCATTCAACATTTAAAGATATTGGCATTATAAAATAGTTATATTAGAGAAAATTATATTTTGCAATTATGACATTGATCGATTGACAATAGTTTTAACAGAAATGATTATAGCCAGAATTATTGTGACGATGATCCACTACAAGTTGTAGTACAGTAGTGTTGTAGTTGTTTATAGTGCACTTTCTTCGCAATGTCTCCTTATCCCGAATCTCAGACTATCTCTGGTCACATTTAGACGACGTCCTATATATCGGAAATGTTGTAGCCAGCTTCATGTTTGGCAATAATTGCTGCTTCAACATTTAAAGGTATTGGCATTATAAAATAGTTATATTAGAGAAAATTATATTTAGAAATTATGACATTGATCGATTGACAATAGTTTTAACAGAAATGATTATAGCAGGTTGAACCAATAAGAAGGTTTTTTATTCAACTGAAATAAATAAATTGGAATATTTACAACTTACAGCTACGATAAACTATAAAACAAATTATAGAAATGAAGGTTAAAAATATTTACATATAATAAATATAAAAAATAAAATAAATAATTTAGTAATCAAATAAAAACTCTTCCACATAGCAGTCAGCCACAACCGTACCCAGAATGCTTGCAGCATTGCTACGTGAATAGCAACGCTGAGCCACTGAACCTAGTACATGCCAGTCCTCTAAAGGCCGAGTCTGCTATTTCAATCATGTCGAAATTTTGACCGGTAAAATTTTGACAGTTTCGTGTTGTTCTATTACAATCATACTCCAATAGACTTCTATTGGAGTACGATTGTAACTAACTAGTGGCCGCTACAGTTGCACTTTTAAAAAAATATAAAAATATAATTATTAGTAAGTCATATCTCATAATTTTTTGAATTGAACATTTAACAGTGAAAATTAACCTAATTTGATTAACTTTTGGTTTACAAAATCATTCAATGAATATTCCAGATTTTGTTAATTCATCTCATTGCTTATTAAATTAAATTAAATTACATTTATTTCAGTAATTTTTTTTTTTTGGTACATCTGTTTACATAATTCTTAGCCTATTATTATTAACTACATAATTTGAAAGCACTTAACTACATTTCCATATTTGCATTTATATACTTGATGCTAAGTAGTATTTACTTAGGTAGGTATGTAATAAATATTCGCGCCTGAACTAGGTAATCCTGTGTTTCAGGCTTGAAGTCCAGTTTAAGATCTATTTCTAAAATAAACAAATACATAAATAACTTTATTGAAAGTTTTTATGAGCTGTGTTCCTAAAAGAGCTTAACATTAGAATTCGTTATGATATTAACCCAATAACTTATTTAATTACAATAATTATTTTAACACTATCAATAACTCTTCTGACTCTTCGTAGGACATAATTTGTAAGGTTTCATTTACAACTTTTTTACAGAGATTGTAATTCAGCGGATAGATGTTCGACCTAGCATTTATTCTGTTATACAATAGTGGTCCCAAGAATAAGTGAAATTTGGCGGTGAATTCGTGTTTAATTGCTATTCTTTCGGTACATACAAAATTTTTTCGTCTTTTATTTTGGACTTCAGTGCTGTAGGGAAGTGCTGCATGCTGTTTAAGAACTCTATGTCTCATACAGCGAATGAGGCCGGGAGTGATCCAGGGTTTATTGCTGAAATATTTATTCGGATAATGCGTGATACCTGTATTTTTCTGTATTGCTATTTTAATTTGTTCAATTAGGTATAGCATGCAGAAATGCAGATCATCAGAATTGTAAACTGGGTCGAAGTCGATGTTGTTTAAATCGTCTTCAAGTTTATTCATATTTAATTTTCTTATTATGTGTGTTTTATCTGACTTAGGTATTTTACAATTTAAGGTTAGTAGGCCAGCTTTATGATCGGTTATGGTTGAATTAAGAATGAGTGCAATTGAGGGATAATGTGATTTTATCATGAAGTGGTACAAGCAAGAACCAGTAACATGTGTTGTAAATGTGTGCCCTGGGTACAGACCATGGAAAGAACAAAGGTTTAGATATTGTTGAGCATCATCTTCTAAATCTTTCTGCCCCTGCCGTATATTTATATTAATGTCTCCAGTTAGGATTATATTCTTAAAAAATTTTAAACTTTGCAAGGTCTCATTTAATGAATCAAGAAAATTTTGTTTATTTTTAAATGATGGTGGTATGTATACGGCTAAAATCGCCCAAACTGCCCCGATTTTTATTAGTAATCTATTACAATCTTGCAAATTCGGCTCCTCGATAGAGACATTAATATTATTTTTCGTGTATACTACCACCCCATCGTTCTGATTATATATTGTGCTGCTTCTATACATATTATATCCCGCTATTAGTGGTATATTATATGGCAGAGAAAGCCTACATTCCGTTAATACAATAACATCGGAGGTAATATTTAACCTGTGCTGAAGTGTCATAAAGTTGTCAAAATTTTTAACAATACTGCGTATGTTTTGGTTTAGTTTGCTTCTCGAATTTTCCGGGGTACAAAGTGCTTCTCCCGCGACAAGATCTTCACCTTATCAAAACGGATAAAGTGATGCGTATCAGAGCTCAGTGCATGCTCCACCACCGCGGATCCGTGGATATCTTGGTTCTTCATGGAACGTATGTGCTCGCTGAGTCTCGTAGAAACGTTCCGCTTTGTCTCCCCGACGTAACATTTTCCACAATCACAGGGAATCATATAAACACCGGGGACACCCAGAGGGTCTCCTTTATCCTTTGGAGAGCGCAGTAGATGTCGAAGTTGTGTAAGGGGACGGAAGATAGTCTTGATGCTGTATCTTCGGCGTAACAAGTGTCCTACCACATCCGTCACCCCTTTGACATATGGGAGGAAAGCCACCGCTCTCTCAACCGATGCAGGGCGAGTCCGTGCACACGTATTAGCCACCCGCCAACTCTGTTTCCAGTTGTATCCGTTGCTGCACAACACACCCTTCACATGCTCCAGCTCAGTATCCAGGTATTCCGGGTCACACAATCTCAAAGCCTTGTTAATAAGCGTCTGTGGAACTGAAGCGAGATGCGCTGGGTGATGATGTGAATCCGCTCTCAGATACCTATCTGTGTGAGTTGGCTTTCTGTATATCCCGTAAGATAGTCGACCACTCGAATCTCGATTCACCAGTACGTCCAGAAAAGGCAAGGCTCCGTCTTTCTCGTATTCCACGGTAAATGCAATCTTCTGATGGACACCATTCAGGTGTTGCAACAATGGCCCTACACTATCCCTCCGAATAATGACAAACACGTCATCCACATAACGCCACCAGTGTCTCGGCTTGTATGGAATGTTAGCCAATGAGGTATCTTCAAACCATTCCATAAATATGTTAGTTAGTTACAACTGGAGCTATAGGAGAACCCATGGCTACACCGTCGATCTGAAGGTAGTATTCACCCTTCCACACAAAATAGCCGCTAGTCAGTATGTAGCGTATCAACTCCATATACTCGATAGGTATGCCAGTGTATTCTAATAGGTCGGCTATTATCTCAAGTACGTCCTCTATCGGTATATTTGTAAACAGCGACACGACATCAAAACTCACCAACAATTCATCGTCATTAACAAGTATTCCTTCCAATAACCGAATAAAGTGCGACGAATCTTTTACGTAGCTATCTGTCTTACCCGTAAGGGGAAGTAACATGTCTGACAGATAGCGAGCAGCCTTATGAGTAGGTGAATCTATCTGACTCACAATTGGGCAAAGGGGCCAGGACGGTTTGTGTATCTTAGGTAAACCGTAGATCTTCGGAGGAGCAGGGCTAAAAGGACGAAGAGAATCATAAAGGTTATCTGGCAATGATTTTAAGATTTTGTTCAAACCATTAGTGATCCTGTTGGTGGGATTATAAGAAACTTTCTTATAAGTGCTACTGTCACTCACCAGACTTTGAATTTTTTCCTCATAAGTAACTGTGTCCACAACAACAGTAGCGTTTCCTTTATCTGCCGGCAAAACCAAAATACTACGATCACTCCTCAAATTCCGTAAAGCTTCAAATTCTACATTTGGCATGTTGGGCTTAGGTGGCCGGCATTTCCTTAATATCTGCGACACAACCTGCCTCAAACATTCCGCATCATGGCTGTTAATCTTATTACGAACAATTGTATCTTCTACACTTGTAATGACGGTTTCTATAGGAACTTTAGCAGGCGTTGGTGCAAAATTGAGACCCCTAGACAGAGCATTAATCTCGACATCCGACATAACACGCGAGGATAAATTTACTACTGTTTTAGTATTCGTATCGTATCCATGTGGGTGTTGCTACGAGTTTTTTGTCAGGCGTTTCAGTTTTCCTTCATGTGTTTTTTCTGTATTCTTATAAATCGATTCAGCCCTGCTAAAGGTCATAGCATCAAGAATAGCCCATAAATCCGAACACAAAACCTGAGACAACTGAAGATGTAACCGATATAATTCACCTGTGATAATGTTTATTATCCGATAGTGTTTTCGGATTACCCACTTTAACAATTTGAAGTTAATGCTATCAAAGAAACTTTCGCAACCCTGAATGCACTTTAAAGGTTTAACACGCATAAATTTCGGTATCACACACAATTCACGACACTTCCGTAAGAATTTTAAACCGCACTCAAGTTTATTACGTTTGATTCTAAGTCTGGCAAAACGTTTCACTTCATTAAGCCGTTCCTCCCCGTAGAGGTTAGCAATTTTAACTAGAAAACTAACGTTATTATTACACATTATAAATAAGTAAACGGGATTACTCACGTTTTTACGACCAGTAATAGACCGACCGGTTTCAGCTGTATTTAGACAGCCATTTTCAGAGGTGCGAACCGTTCGCCGAGCACTCTTTACGCACACTGCGCGCATCCGCTCTCGCCGCTCGCGCGCTGCCCGCGTTTTGTTGTTTGGGTATTCGGTGGACGTAGGGTTGCGCCGAGGCACACGTGAGATCCGCTTCACTATCGCTGCCATCCAAACTATTTGGAGCGTCTCTGCATGCATAGCTCACTGTGTCTTCAACAGACTCGCTTTCCACATAACAACGAGCACCACGAAGGCACAGCTTCCATGTAGGAGGTAAACTCCAGCCCCCATCTCTATTAAAATTCGGCCGCCTCCCTATCTCTATGGCTTCTCGAATTTTCCGGGTTACAAAGTAATTCTCCCGCGACAAGATCTTCACCTTATCAAAACGGATAAAGTGACGCGTATCAGAGCTCAGTGCATGCTCCACCACCATGATAAAGGAGACCCTCTGGGTGTCCCCGGTGTTTATATGATTCCCTGTGATTGTGGAAAATGTTACGTCGGGGAGACAAAGCGGAACGTTTCTACGAGACTCAGCGAGCACATACGTTCCATGAAGAACCAAGATATCAACGGATCCGCGGTGGTGGAGCATGCACTGAGCTCTGATACGCGTCACTTTATCCGTTTTGATAAGATGAAGATCTTGTCGCGGGAGAAGCACTTTGTACCCCGGAAAATTCGAGAAGCCATAGAGATAGGGAGGCGGCCGAATTTTAATAGAGATGGGGGCTGGAGTTTACCTCTTACATGGAAGCCGTGCCTTCGTGGTGCTCGTTGTTATGTGGAAAGCGAGTCTGTTGAAGACACAGTGAGCTATGCATGCAGAGACGCTCCAAATAGTTTGGATGGCAGCGATAGTGAAGCGGATCTCACGTGTGCCTCGGCGCAACCCTACGTTCACCGAATACCCAAACAACAAAACGCGGGCAGCGCGCGAGCGGCGAGAGCGGATGCGCGCAGTGTGCGTAAAGAGTGCTCGGCGAACGGTTCGCACCTCTGAAAAACGCTGTCTAAATACAGCTGAAACCGGTCGGTCTATTACTTGTCGTAAAAACGTGAGTAATCCCGTTTACTTATTTATAATGTGCAATAATAACGTTAGTTTTTTAGTTAAAATTATCTATGTCATCTATTATGTTACGAATCATAAACAAGATTTTAATAATTAAAACTATATAAAAAGTAAGATAGGTCTGTAAATACCTTTGTTTGCGACGCTCTCAGGCGCCTTCATAATCAATCGTATTTACATATCTTTTTTCTGCCATCGCCTTTGCTGGGCAGTCAGAAGAACCTGTAGTATGGATATGCGGCTTTTTGAATCGCATACAAGTAGCGCATTTTGGTGCAGCTGACTTCATGGTACAGTCCTTGATTGAATGCCCATTTTCTCCGCAATGGCCGCATGTATAAACTGTTTCCCGGCATGTCTTTGCTGCATGACCATATTGCTGACACTTGTAGCAGCGAGTGACCAGGGTAAAATCGCGCACAGGACAGGATGACCAGTTTATAAAAGCTCGGTCTCTCGTAATTAAGGCCTTGCGAATATTTGCAGTCACTTCTATTATATAATTGCAGGTCTCAGCATCTTTTTTACCCGATTATGACTTAACCTAATTGAAGTCAAGAAGTCTTCCAGGGTACAATTGGGTAACTTGTCGGTAAGGTTCTGCTGGTATAAACAGGTAAAAACTTCTTTATCCTTCAAAGCTGTGGGCACTCCTATCACTATTATCCTAGGCTTTTTTTATAATGGTCATCTATTTTTAGGCCTGAGCTTGTTAATTGGACAGATTGTTTCAATTTCTCGATGTCGTCCTTTGAGTCTGTGCTAATGATGACTCCACCGTTTCTCGTTTTTCGTAAGCCTCTCACTTGGAGCTTCATTTGTTCAGGACAGATTATTTTATGCACGAGTGACTTCGTGTCTTCGCTGGACTTACCCTTATCATTAGGGTAAATTGCTACAGAACTTCCATTCAGTTTTTGCATGAAGGTGTTTGCTCCTTTTCTCACCAAATCAGCAAATGATGTGACTGGAGAACGTTTGTTGGATTCCTCAAAAGCGCTCTTTAGGTCCAGTAATTTTTGAGAAAGGTCTATCTTGTCTTCAAGGGTACAAATAGAATTGCTGGCTTGGACAGCTTTCGATTTCAGGGATTGGTATAGGACTGCGATTTGCAAAGTCCCGCTGCCTACCTCTCGGCATAGGTTACTTATGCGCAATTTCTGCTCAGAGTTCAGTTTTCCTTCTGCTGCAATTGTACATATCTCATTTAGTTGTTGATTAATAAAGGACATCCAATTCTGTATTTCAGGCGTTGAAATTATTTTTACTTCTTGGCCTCCATTTGATTTAGGTGTAGGTGCAGGAGTCGGCGGCGGTGTTCGTACAGTCCTTCTACTTCTATTGAATGGACTTCCGTCCATCATAATAAAATGTTAGATTAAACTAATATCATTATCGTCACACAACACAACTCATTTGCTATACTAAGCAAAAAACAAATGTCGGAAAATCTAGGTCACGACTTAACAAATAATTAAATGTTTATTTTAATAATTATAAATACGTCTGTTCACAACGGCGATTCGGTAATGTGTTGTTGTGTGTTTTGATAGTCTACTAACATTTTGACAGCTAAAAACAGCGATTCAGATTCTATTCTATGACTTGTCAATAGTAGACTCGGCCTCCTGATCACTAGAACCGCCGACCAAAAGCTTAGATACAGCTCTGAAAAGAAGCTTTGTACTAGGACCCCACGGACGAAGAGTTTCAACCGCACACGGCTTTAATACATAATTTCCAGCAAGATTTGTTTATTTGCGCCTATTGTGTGCCTCAGTGGACGCAGCAGCTGTTCCCGCAAAGCCAGCAGTGCCAGGAATATGCTTTTACTTTTTATGTTACACATGGCATCCCACACCAGAGGTCTTTCCATCTTCCAAGGCACCAATGTCAGGTCTCTTCCCATCGTTTCGCGTAACCCAAGCTCTTGGGTTCAAGGACTGCTGGCACGCCGGCGGTAGAAACGGCGCGACGGATGATGTCATTTATTCTGGCATGTTGCGAAAAACGACCAGCACTTTTGTAACAAGACAGAGCGTAGTGACCTCGGCGGTCGACGCTTCACCGCAGTGACAACGATGTGGAATAATGTAGGAATTACCTAGGTGTAAATAGGTAGCAATGCGAAAAATGCCATTATCTAATAATGTAACTTTCTGAATTGGCTGACAGCAGTGCATAAAGCCAAACACCCGATTTCCACTCCCCCACAGCCAATAGGCGTGTGCTCGCTCTGCTATACTGGATGAAGAGTTAATTAGTTCTTTTGAATTGACTTGCAAAGTGGCAAATACCAATGGCTCTGGGAAGAGTAGTTGACGGGTAGCTCTGCACTCGGGCAGGCCATTGTTCAGACATTTACGGCGTTGAAGTTGACCAGTGACGTAGCTAAAATTTTTGGCGATGACATGTACTGACGGCCTGCGACAGGGTCCCGCAGAGGAGGCGATGGCGCGCGCCTGGCGCGAGCGCGAGCCGCAGGCGCGAGTGGCGGCCGCGCGCGCCGCGCTCGCGCTTCGTCCCGACTGCGCGCTCGCGCTGCTGCTGCTCGCCGAGGAGGAAGCGCCCACTGTGCACGAGGTAAGTGGAGCCGCGGCAACCTGCCCGCCACTCGCTCCGTCGCTCAGTCGCCCTCTCGCGCAGGCGGAGCGCATCCTGCGGCGGGCGTGGCGCGCGGCCGAGGCGGCGTGGCGCGCCAGCTCGGCGGCGGGCCCGGGCGCGGCGGCCGAGGCGCGGCGCGACCTGGCGGTGCTGGCGCACGTCAAGCGGCGCCTCGCCATGTGCGCGCGCCGCCTCGGCCGCCTGCGCGACGCCGCGCGCCTGTTCCGCGAGCTGGCGCGCGACGCGCCGCCCGCGCTCATCGCGCTCGCGCCGCACGAGAATCTGCTCGAGGTGCTGCTGGAGCAGCGCGCCTTCGCCGACGCCGCCGCGCTGCTGCAGCGTTTGGAGGAGCCGCCTGCGCCGCGCTCCGCCACCACGTTGTACAGCGCGGCGCTGCTGCGCGCGCGCGCCGCCGCCGCCGCGCCGTCGCATTCGCCCGCCGAGCTGCTGGCGCTGGACGCGCTGCGCCGCGCCATCGAGTTCAACCCGCACGTGCCCGAGTACCTGCTGGAGCTGCGGCCGCTCACGCTGCCGCCCGAGCACGTGCTGCGGCGCGGCGACAGCGAGGCGGTGGCGTACGCCTTCTGGCACCTGCGCCACTGGCGCGCCGCCGACCCCGCGCTGCGCCTGCTGCACGCCGCCTGGGCCGCGCACCGCCGCGCGCCGCCCGCCGCCGCGCCCGCCGCCTGCGCGCAGTGCACGGACCGCGAGCTGCTGCCGCCGCACCATGCGGGCGCCGGGGCGGGCGCGGGACGGGGCGGCGCGCTGCTGCCGCTGGCGGCGCTGCTGTGCGCGCTGTCGGCGCTGCTGGCGCTGGCGGCGCACCGCTGGCCGGCGGCGGCGCACGCGGCGGCGCGCGCGGCGGCGCACCAGCTGGACCCGCGCCGCCTGCAGGCGCTGCTCGCCGCCGTCTAACACAATAAACTGTTTGCAACCGACTCTGTGTATTGTTCCTCTCCCCCGCGGTGTAGCGCCCGGCTGTACGAGACTCGCTCGTCGCTGCGACACGGTAGGGCCGAACGGAGCGACGACTTGAACTCCTCTCGTCTGAAAATTGCCTACGAGAAGGGGAAACCGGTATACGTTTGCGAGCACCTGCGCCTTCCGAGCGATACATAAGCGATAGTGCGTTTCGCCCGTTTCTGTATATTGTACTCGTAACTTGCTCCCCAGAACGAGATACTGTATCTAGTCTACTTGGCTTAGACTCTACGAGAGCAAAATACAAGCACATAGCAGCCCAAACTAATGACACTTTCCAAAGTTGCTATTTCGTGTTTCCAGTTCAGATCACTCGATATGAATGTCAAGAAATTTAATAGCCTCCACTGATTCCACCTGGCTACCATTTACGCTGCAGTATTTGCCGTAGTTCTAAATAGCATGACATGTGTTTTTGTCGAATTAACACACAGCCCATTTACAGAAAACCAGTTGTTTAGCACATCCAGCACTTCGTTTATTCTATCATTAAGGGATACAAAGTCATCAGCTGAAACAATGGCGTTAGTATCATCTGCGAACAACGCGAACTGTGTGTGTGCTGAAAATATATTTGGTACATAATTAATGAGATCATTGACAAAGATCACAAAGAATATTGGTCCTAGTATTGAACCCTGTTGGACTCCTTTAGTACTCTGAAGCAATTTTGATTTATAGGACTGTTCAAGCCTTGCACTACTTTGTTTATTTTTCTTAAAATCAGATATTATCATCACTTCAACAAAGAATTGTCTGTTTTTTGAGTAAGTTCTATCGCTTTGACCCTTATGCCGTAATGCTCAAGCTTTCCCAGTAACATGCTTCACGGTGTCAAAGGCAGAACTCAAGTCAAGAAATACACAAGTGACATTTAGCCCCTGATTCAACGTATTTCGAACCTCATTGATTAAACATTTTATGGCGTCGCGTGTTATCCTTAACCACAGTTATCGACAATACAACTCTGTAAACTAAATAAAGCTCTTTTTAACTTCGACAGCAGTGGTCGCCTTCCAAGTGAGCAGGCTTGTTACTCTTTGGGTGCTCTGTGTCTTGGACCATACGCTGAGTAAGTTGCCATCTTTTGAAAGTAACAATGTTCGATGATTTATAGTTGGCTTCAGGTACTAGTACGAGAGGCTCACAGACTAAATAGTGGCCTGGTGTCAGCGACATAGCATCATCAGAAGAAGAACTAAGACTAGACATAGGTCTCGAATTGAGGCATGCCTCAATTGAGCCAGTATGGTGTGTATTTCCTCAAAAGTGAGCGTAGAATTACCTATTCTTCTAAAATGATGTTTAGTGGAACGTATACATATTTAACCTGGTGCACTCGACCAAATCATCACCTATGCGAACGAATGTGGGATCTGTAGAGTTTAATGCCAAGTTCTCGATCTTCACCACATTAAGTTTCAGACCGTCGTTCTCAAACGTCTTCTTCCACGCCTTTACACATCGTATCAACCTGCCTCTGTCTGCGTCTGCCAGCGCGATATCATAAGCATACATACACGGAGGCTGCTCATGGGAGTCCCTGATGCTGTTTGACATCACGTCTAATATCACGCTAAACAAGAATGGACTAAGGACAGAACCCTGGTGTACCCCGACGGTGACCGAGAAGGGTTTCGTGTCGCCAAGTCGCCGTCGTGTGTCCAAATGCAAAAATAATAGTTAAGAAATATTTAAAACATTATTTGAATTATCAGTATGCATTTTGATAGTGATTTTAAAAAACTTTCCTATTAGTCGAGTGATTCGATTCATAAACTAAATCGACTAAGTAAGGCACTACGCTTGCACTCTTGCAACATTAAAAATGTTAATGACATACTGAAATGTCATTCTAGTCTATAAAGCTTAGACTAATAATAACCTAGTTATTCTTAGTCTAAGCTATAAAGGAAAAAATCTGAGTATAGATACCGGTAAGGTGCCGATTCCTTTTTTTGTTTTATTAGAAGCTTTGGGTTTTAAGCCATCAGTTTAAGAAAGTAAGGTATCGATTTTCTTTTCCATGTATTGGTTTTTGAGTTCTCGCTCAAATGTATATGGATACTAGCTCTTTGACCCCTATATTTTAATATTTTATTTCTAATAATAATATGAGGATTCGGAAACAAAGAAAACCCGATGTTATTTATTAATTCTTTTATTTTTTAGTTTTTTAAATATTTATTATAAGCCTTTAATTGCATCAAAGGTAAATTATTGCATTGCAATCTGAAGATATCAGTGCCCTTTAAAATTTTATTTATGATGTTGCACAAATTAAATACTGTTAATCTCAAGGTTATCTCAAGAAAATATTCACTAACAGCATCTCGATGCGAATTGCAATCTATAAAAGCAAACGAATAAATGGATTTTGTTTTATTTTGTAATGCCACGGTGACCAGGAATTCAAACAGGAATGACCATCTTTTGGTTCTGGTTACATTTAAAAAAAGATTCTTTAATTTCAATCAGGAGAACGTCCTGCTTTTTACTTCCACATTGGCTTCGTAGTAGTGCTTTGAGGCAGCTAAGAGAATCGGTGAATATTACTGCTTTTTGTATGCTTTGGGACTCTACATACCGACAAGTCTCAAGGATACCAATACATTCGCCAGTGTAGATTGAGGATTCACCAGGGGATCTGAACTAAAAAGGGCTATTGTAGAATTTTGGAAGTAGACTGCGACACCTGTACATTCGGCACTCTTCGACGCAACTGTGTAAAATCTTTGGTAGTCACCCTAGTGTCGTTCACCGGTGCATTGAAAACAGTATTTGCGGCTGGGGATATCATAGAAATTCCGATATCTAAGATGATATTAGTCTTTAAAACACAGGGTTTCATATTCAGTATTGAACATGGGGAGGGATATTATCTCACTTTCGAGGTTTTGAATGAATCGAAAGGCTTTTATGCTGTGGGGAAGTTCCTTGTGGCGCCAATAATCAACGTGGGTAGAAAAGCACAAGTCATTCAATTTTCTAAGTCTAATCATAAGTGGATGGGTTGATATGCCTGCACACTTGGACACAAATCTGGAGGCCAAGTACTGTCTACGTAATGATAGTGGGTTTTCCGCAGATTCTACCAGAAGGGCATTTGCGGGAGTAGATTTCATGCACCCCAGAATTATCCGAAGACACATGTACTGTATCTTGTCTAAGTTAGCTAAAGCTCCCTTATTGCATGGAGGAAGGAGAAATGTACCATAATCCATAATGCTCCGAATAAGAGCATAATACTTCAATTTCATGGTGAAAGGGTGGGCACATTGCATAGTAATATATCACTTACACATTCAATAACATCTGGTGTCTCTCATCTCACTTCATCACCAGTTAAAACTGTGTGCAGTGTGGATACTAGTATATTAAGTTCAAGCAGTACCTGCGAGGTATCTGTAATAGAAAAGTTGCAAATAAAAAAGAATGAAAAAATCATAGTGTATTGCGATGAAATAGGTAAAAATTTTGGACACCATTTATCACAGTCAGGTCATTCTGTAATAAATCATACATATCCAGGTGCTTCTTACTCTAAAATTATAGATTTTATTTTTGACTGGTACACACTGCATGCAGTCCACTATAGTGCTGCTGGTTGGTAGAAGGGGCAATAATAAAGTGACAAACTTATAAAAAAATTTGAAAAGTTATCAAGTCTACAAGTAAAACAAGTCATTTTGTCCACCTTGCCATACAGCACTGCTATGAGCCACAAGGAAAACAACTTAAGATACAAATTAAATATGAAACTACATACCATGGTATCATATTCCAAAAAAATTGAATTGTTAGATTGGAATATTATTTTCAATAATAATAGTCTGTTGACATTAGATGGATATTTTCTATCAAAAACTTTACAACGAAAGGTAGCTCTGTTGCTTTCTAATTTTTTAATTTTTCAAGCCAAATTATTGGCAAGTACAACTGCTTTTATTGAGCAGGATAATTTTGAAACTTCACATTTGGAAAATGTAATTCCAAAAAACTAGTTTATAGGACAACAGATAATAAATCTGGCCAGTTGACTTTGGCCCCTGAGAATAATCTTAATAAAAATATTGTTTTTATAAACTTGGTGCACCATAATGTTAGAGGTTTAATAAATGGTAAAGATTTAGAGTTGGAGCTATACATTAATGCAAATTCCATAAATATTTTTTATGCTACAGAGCACTGGTTAAAAGATCATGAAATCACATTGTTGAACTTCATAAATCACCAGGTTGCTAGCTCGTTCAATAGAAAACATTCTAAACGTGGAGGCTCTTTAATATTAATTAATAAAAACTTAAAATTTAAAGAACGTAAGGATTTAGTAGCCCTCTCCATTAAGCGAGTTATTGAGAGTGCCAGTATTCAGTTTGAGCATTTCATCTTGTTAAGTGTATACAGTCCCCCTGATGCTCCTTACATTAAATTTGAAGAAAAGCTTGAAGAAGCACTGTTCAAATGTCAATGTTCTAAGAAATCTATAATAGTTTGTGGAGATTTTAATGTTGATATACTAGATACATCATTTACTCCATCAGAGAGAAATAAAATGAATTTTTTTTTAAATCCTTTAATCTGAATAGTACATTCTTAGAACCTACTCGTATTACAGCCACCAGTGCAAAATGTATTGATAATATTTTTACTGATATTAAACCAATAAATAAAGGTATTGTGGATCCTGTAGAGTCAGATCATCGTGGCCAATGGATAAAGTTTCCTAAAACTAGTAATAAAGTTTGCAAAAAACAATTTAAATATGTACCAATTAACCAAAGTCGTTTGAATTTTTTTAAAGAAAATATAGTAAAGAGATTGCCATATCTACCTGACTTCACTTGTGTAGACCAGTCATATACACACTTATTTAATTTGCTTAATGATGAGTTTGGCAGTTTTTACCTCAAAAACTTTACAGATTGGCGGTCGTCCTGTTTTTAGTGACTGGGCTACACTAGGTATCTTTAAAAGTACAAACAAATTATTTGAATTATGTTCAGAAAAATCATATAACTTTAACCAAAACTTTCAGGAATATGTTAATGTTAAAATAATTAATTTACACATTCTTGTTTTAGTTTTACTTATTTATTTGATATAAAAAGAACAGTTACATCAAACGAGTAATACTTCGCTTACGCCATATTGAAGAAGAGAGAGCACACAGAAAAAAAGTGTTGCCAATATAAATGTACACAATTACCAACACGCCTCCTTACATTTATATTGTAAAATATTTAGATAAAGTTTCTTCTACAGTTACTATCAATTAACAAACTTTATTTTACTCCTTTAAATTTAACATTTCTCTAAATTTAGTGAATTTAACATTTCCCAAAGCTTTTGTAAATATATCTGTAATATTTTTTTCTGAATCTATTTTTACTACTTTAATACTACCTTGCTTAACATTTTCATTTATAAAATGATAGTAAACTTCAATGTGCTTAGAGTTCTTTGTAAAGTTTCCATAATTAGAAATGACTACAGCTCCTGAATTGTCTTCATAAATTTTAACTGGTTTACAAACTTTAGTGAAGACATCATTTATTAGACAAATAAGAACATTTAATTCTGTTACTGCTTCTGATAAGCTACATATTCAGCAAGAAGACTTTGTTACACTACTTTGTATTGTGATTTGGGGCGCAGAGGTTTGTATAGTTTCCAATAACACTTTGTATGAATCGAGTAAATATCCTTTAATAATGTGATATTACAACGGAGCACAAACACAGTACAGCGCGGCCATATTCAGAGAGAGCGTAGGGAGGGGAAAAACTCAGTACATGCCTAACCACAGATTATGACAGTTTCCTCCCCCTTTAAATGCACACAACATAACATATATTATTTACAGATAGACTTACAAACTAAATTTTACAACAGGTTTCCTTACCCTACTACTCCTACGCAGAGGTACACAAGTATCTGAACTTACATTAGTATTATCCAAGCCCACAGTAAGTTCTACATTATCTGTAACAGTTGTAGGTGGAATCAGTACATTATCATTACATGACACATTTGAATTTTGCATTTCTGGTGTGACAACACCAGTTACTTAGTTCAGTTAAGTTTTGCATTTTAATATCCTGGTTTCTTGGTGGATAACTGGCATTAAAATCTATTTGCAAATCAACATTGTCACCAACATTTCGTATTTGATCAATATGTCTACGCCAAACCATACCATTGTCCATTTTCAACTCATAATGTAATAAACCTAGCACTTTAAGAACAGAGCCGAATTTCCACTTCTCCTGGCCCATGTAGTTCCTCGCAATAACCCTATCCCCCACCTGTAAGACTCTCACTCCTTCCTTAACAGTACTATTTTTGGGAGACAGTTTAGAAAAATTTGAACCGACCTTATAATTAAAAACTAAGTCAGAAGGTGATTTTCCTTTCACTGTATGCGGTGTGATTCTAAATTGGAATAAAATCTTATTCAAGTTCTCTTGCAAGGTTTTCTGATTTCCCTGTAAACATTTTAATTTATTTTTCAAGGTCTGAACATATCTTTCCGCCTGACCGTTTGTAGCAGGATTGTAAGGCGCAGAACGTTTGTGTTCCATGCCATTACTTTGTAAATAATTTTTAAACTTGGGATTTACAAATTGTGGACCATTATCGCTAACCAATAAGTTTGGATAGCCAAAAGTACTAAAAACTTTTTCCAAAACCTCAATAGTGGCATCAGTATCTATCTTATTCACATTGTATATCTCAGGCCACTTCGAAAAGGCATCAACCAAAATAAGAAAATAGACCCCCATAAATTTCCCAGCAAAATCAATGTGAACCCGTTCAAAAGGTTGTGATGGGTACTCCCAGCAATGCTGTGGAGCAACCGCCGATGGGTTTTTTTGATTTAAGCAGCACAACACAATTTGAAACTAAATCTTTTATTTGCTTATCAAGTCCAGGCCACCAACAGTAGCTTCTAGTTATGGACAACATTCTAGTCATACCAAAATGAGCCTCATGTAACTCCTTTAGCACAGCATTTCTATACTTAACAGGAATGACAACTTTTGAACCCCTCATGATACAATCATTCTGTAAGGCAAATTCTGACTGATCAATACCAAATCTGTCATCGTGTGGTAAGCGTTTGCCCTCTCGCAAACCTAATAGAAGAGGCTTCAAGGTCTCATCATCCTTAGTAGCTATGGCTATTTGTTCGCTAGTCACTGGCAAGACATTAAACTGCTGGATTTGAAATACATCTGCCTCCTCCAGTTGACACCGTTCTTCATTTTGAAGAGGCAAACGCGACAGCGCGTCAGCATTCGCGTTAGACTTGGATTTTTTTATATTTAATGACATAATTGAAACCTTGTAAACATATTGCATAATGCTGCATACGCACAGCTGACAGATGTGGCAAAGCTTTCGATGGTGAAAAGATTTGGACAAGAGGCTTGTGGTCTGTTAACAGTAAAAAATTTCTACCATAAAGGTATTGGAAAAAACGTTTAACTCCAAAGACAATAGCATAAGCCTCCTTGTCGATCAGTGCACTCCTGGTATTCCCTTCATAATATTCTCTATTTTGCGTTACCACTTGGCAGGTGCACAATTCAAACCAAACATTAGGCGAGTACATTTATATAAACCTTTATGAGTGTTCAAGGTCAGAAGATGCTGATCTTCCTCCCTTACCTTCCAGTTTAGGTATGCATTCCGCAAGTCAATTTTAGTGAAAGTATTACCCCCGGCTAAGCCATTGAACAGCTCCTCTGATGTTGGCAGAGGATGTTCATCCACCACTAACTGCTGATTAAGTGTCAGCTTGTAGTCGCCGCACAACCTAATCTTGCCATTGGCTTTTACTACCGGTACCACTGGGGTAGTATACTCACTATAGTCTACTTTGATTAAGACCTTGTCCTTAACTAGATTCTCAATTTCTTGTTCAACTCTATCCCTGATAGCAAAAGGCACAGTCCTAGCACGAAAGAATACCGGTTTAGCATCTTTCTTTAAATGAAGTGATACAGGGTCACCCTTTATTTCACCTACATTTTTATTATCAAATAAAGTACTGTATTTCTTGAATAAGGACTGCAAGGTAGTGTGAGAATTGTTAAAAGTGTTACCTGAATCTACACTATGCACAGCAGCAGACAAGTTCTGCCAGCTGAATGCTCGGATCCACTCACCAGGAGAGGTTCCTTGTTACCCGAAACAACATACAGCTTCAAATTGTTTCTTGTTTCGGACTTAAGAGTAACGGTTTTTTGTAGCAGAACCCTAAAACATTAAGATAATTATTAGAGTAAGTGCACAGTTTTATCTCACTTTTATTTAAAGCTACATCACTAAAGTTTTTATTATAAGTTTGTTAATTGATGATTGATACAGCCGAACCACTATCAAACTCCATTTGCAACTGTTTATTGTTTATAAGCACTGTAACCCAAAACTGTTTGACCCTGTCCCCTTTATTGACATTGTTCACTTATTCTACAGAAACAGCATTAACCTTAATTTTAAGTTTGAGGCACATCTTCTTCAAATGTCCACTTTTGTGACAAAAGTTACAAATGACTGCTTTGAATGAGCACTTGTCGGTATAGTGATTACCACCACATCGAAAACAGGAGACCTTTTTCTTTTCTACAGCTGGTTCAGAAGTAGAACTTAGTTTTGTCGGCACTGTAGCTTTAGCTGGTACATTAGAAATTTTCTTTTTAATATTTTTGAAAACAGCATGAACTACTAATTTCTAGCCCTACAGCTATGTCGAAAGCACTATCTAAGGTTAACGACCTAGTTTCTAGTAATCTGTCTTTAATCGTTTTGTCCCGTATGCCACAAACGAACTGATTCCGTAAAGCTGTTGACAGGAACGGGCCAAAATTGCATGTAGCGGCCATTTTCCGTAAAGCAGCAATAAATTCTTTGACAGATTCCCCTTCTCCCTGTACGCGGTGGTGAAATTTGTAATATTCTGCAATTTCAAGTGGTTCAGGGTCTAAATGACCCACCAATAATTTAACATTTTCGTTGTAGTATTTCTCCTCCGGTTGTCCGGGCGAAACCAAATCACACAGCGTGTCGTACAGTTCGGCACCGATATAGTGCAGAAAGTAAGTGTTATTTTTCACACTGTCCGTAACATTGTAAAGTTGTAATGCTCCCTCGAACCATTCTTTAAAATTTTGTTTTCGTGTCGTAAACTTCAATGAAGTTAGGCGGAATTGCAAGGGAAGCGTGCTCTGCGTCGCCGCCGCCATCACGTGACATCGTCGCACCTTATGATTTACTTGTAGGCTCTTAAAATCCACTGAGCTCGTCGCCAGTTATTGTGATTTGGGGCGCAGAGGTTTGTATAGTTTTCAATAACACGCACTTTGTATAAATCGAGTAAATATCCTTTAATAATGTGATATTACAAAGGAGCACAAACACAGTACAGCGCGGCCGTATTCAGAGAGAGCGTAGGGAGGGGAAAAACTCAGTACATGCCTAACCACAGATTATGACACTTTGTTTCTTTGATTTCCAGTAAATAATATTTCCAAACAATCTAATGACAAATCCTGTAGTTGATTTCCTATCTATAATATCTCCTGCCCAATTAGCATCCACAAAACAATCCAGAATATCAGCATTACTATTATTACAATATGTTAATTCAAGATCTTTTGTCAAATACAAATACTTTAAAACTCTTAAAGCATAGGTACTTAAAATGTGTTTCATTACAACAGTTTTGGAATCTGCTTAAGTAATTTACACTGTAAGATATATCATGTCTAGTACCTGAACTAATATACAAAAGAGCACCAATCAAATTTCTATATTTTACATCCTCATTAATATCAGATTGTTCCAATTTTAAATTTATTTTCATAGGGGTTTTAAACAATTTTGCATTCTCAATATTATAACGTTTAGCTAAAGACTCAATATAAGATTTCTGACTCAATGTTAGGATATTATTTTGATTATACACATATTCAATCTCGATACCAAAATAGTTTTTTACTTTAACCATATCCTTCATTTTAAATCTTTCAAAAAATTTAGTTTTTATGTCAGCAATAACTTCTATATTTTCACAACATATTAATAAATCATCAACAAATAAAAGAATATAAACAGTTAAGTTGTTTTCCCTTTTAACATACAAACAATAGTCATATTTACTTCTGCGAAAACCAAAATTAGTCAATAACTCATTAAAACATTCATACTCGTACCATGCATGGGGGCTTTCTTTTAAACCATACAATGATTTATTTAATTTATAAACTTTATCAGTTCCATTTTCATAGCCGATTGGTTGCTTTACATAAACTTCAGATAAGATTCTACCATTTAGGAATGCTGTTTCAACGTCCATTTGATGAATAACTAAAGAATTTTGACAACAATAAGATAATAGTAGTTTAAGTGTCGGCATTTTAGCAACAGGAGAATAAGCATCATCAATACATTTTTTTTGTTAATAACCTCTTACTACTAACCTTGCTTTGTATTCATTTTCGCTCTTCCTTTTATATACCACTTCACATCAATTACCTTTTTGTCCTTAGGAGGTTTGTTAACTAGAGTCCATGTGTTATTTTTCATTAAACTGTCCATCTCACTATTCATTGCTTCTTTCCATTTCATTGCCTCATTACATGTAGTTGCCTCCTGAAAATCAGTTGGAGCTAAAGCGTCGCAGTAGTTACAGTATATGCAATAATAACCGAATTCTTCATCAAAACGAAGTGGACGTTTGACTTGTCTTTTTGATTGTCTATTTTGCTCTTCCTCTTTACTTTCTGCTACACTTGTTTCATCATTTTCTGAGTATTTTATTGTATCTCTTTCCTCTTGTGTCCTTTTATCTTCCTTTTCCTTTTCTTTTATTTTATATTCAGTATTATTATCTTCCTCACCTTCCAAACCACACAATTTAATATCTTCCTCTATTATATCACAATTTCTAGCAATAATAACTCTGTTGTTAATTAACACTCTGTATCCAGTATCAGTAAAACCAAGTAAAATTCAAACTTCTGCTTTCTTATCCCATTTAGACCTTCTCCGTTCTTCGGGAATTCTTACAAAAACTCTACTTCCATACAATTTCAAATTTTGAACTGATGGCTTTCTTTAAAAAAATATCATACGGCGTGTTTCTCTCAATAGTATTAGTCAAAGTTCTGTTCTTAAGATAAGCAACTGTTTTAATCACTTCTGGCCAAAATTTTCTTTCTACCTTTGCTTCTGATAAAAGACATCTACCCATATCCATTAATGTACGATTGTATCTCTCTGCTGTTCCATTTAATTGATGAACATATGCTGGACAGGGTTTTATTATTATTCCCTTCTCTTTTGCGAACTGAAAAACTCTTCCATTCATATATTCCTTCCCATTGTCACATCGCAGTTCCTTTATCGTTTTTCCTGTCAAGTTCTGTACCTCATTAACATATTGCACCAAGTAGTCGTATACTTCATCCTTCGATCTGATACAATAAACTTTCACTAATTTGCTGTAATCATCAATAGAGCTCAAAAAATATTTTTCTTTATTATATCCTGTAGTCTGATGTGGCCCATTTAAATCAGTATGAACAATCTCTAATATCTCCTCTGCTTTCCGTCGATTATTATGAAATGGTAAGTTATGCATTTTGTTTTCAATACATATTGCACATTTTAAATATTCATATTCAATATCTTTAGGTAATCCTTCTAATGACTCATTTTTACATATAAAATCCAAATTTTTAAAATTAATATGGACCATAGTGCGATGTAGTTTTTCCTTTTTACTCATATTTGCTTCCAATATTTATTCATACATGTAACTTTTCATCTTGTACAGTCTCGCCTCCTTAATTGCATTTTTTTTAAATAAATAAAAATAACCTAAATATTCCATAATTGTTGTAAATTTTTGACAATTTCCCACTTTTTTTTTTTTGAATTTATTGAATATTTGTCAGTTATTTTGGAATAACTCAATTAATTTGCCTTCATTTCTTTTACAAAAAAAAACATTTGTCAGAGTCACTTCAGATTTTTGTCCATAGACCAAGAAATAAGTTTTAATATTACCAATTTTTGTAGCTTCTAATATTGTGCCGTCCCCAATTTTAACTTTAACAGGTTTATTTAATATCTCACAGGAATTGAAGTACTCATCAGTATTAATAATATGGTCTGTGCATCCACTGTCTAGTAACCAATTTATTTGACGTTTCTTTGTCTTATCATTCTCACTCCTTGTGTAAGTATTATTTGCAATAGTAGTATGAAAACTGTTTCCTTGACTCTCTTGATTATTATGGTGATAATTTCCTGAGCCTCGTCCTCTGTTATTATATGAACCACGTCCTCGATAACCAGAGAAACCACGTCCTCTATAACCAGAGAAACTACGTCCTCTATGATGAGAAAAACTATGTCCTCGATCACGGTTTACATTTTCTGATTTACAGTCTCTTTTCAGATGGCCAGGTTTTCCACAACTAAAACAATTATATGATGGCTTGGCATCTGCTTTAAAAGCATTTAATGTATCATTTAACTTTTCACTCACATTTTCCGTATTTTTCAATTTTATTTTACTTTTTAAATAGTCAACTGTTCTTTCACCCTCTGGCAAGACATCAATTATATCACCTATGTAGCTGTAACTTACTGGGAGTGCTTATAACATATAATTTAGTTTTTCTGTTTCTGATATCGTTGCACCTGCTTGTTTTAACTCATTTACTGATTTTTCAAAGTCATAGAAAATTAGAAACTTTTGTCGACATACTATTTGCAACGCTGTTGATTTTTTCAAATACATCTCATCGAATTTCTGTATTATTTCGTAGGCTGAATCAAGATAGCATATATATTCCAACTGCTTGTTGGTTATTGCACTATAAATATAGTTAGTTGCTTGGACATCTCTGTCGTCCCACTCCACTTTGTCGGTTGCAATTTTCGCTCTCATTACAACGTCCTTGCACTTTTTGAACTGCAGAAATTTGAGTATTCGTATTTTCCAATTACTATAGTCTGTAACGTCGAAAATTGGAATATTTATATCGCTATTTTTAGTCGCTAATTTTTTTCCCCCTTTTTTTTTTTTTGTTCGTTTTTAAGCCGGGTATTTTTCGAAACTAGTCAACCACGCTCTGCTACCATGTTAAAATAATTAATTTACACATTCTTGTTTTAGTTTTACTTATTTATTTGATATAAAAAGAACAGTTACATCAAATGAGTAATACTTCGCTTACGCCATATTGAAGAAGAGAGAGCACACAGAAGTGTTGCCAATATAAATGTACACAATTACCAACAGTTAAAAATTATTCTAAGATATTTAAACAAACATGTTATCAGACAAAGTCAAACTTCATTAAAAATAAAATTTCTAATTCTGTTAATTAAATAAAAATGACTTGGAATATCATTAACTCGGAATGCGGTAGATCTATGGTGACAGAAAGAAATTTCCACTTAAAAGTAAATGGTTGCCATGTTACAGGGGACCTGGAAGTGGCGACGGAGTTTGAACATTTCTTCAAAAATGTACCTATTTTGACGACTAAATCTCTCCAAGCGTCTTCCACTTCCTCTGGACATTTATTAGAAGTATCTGTTCCTTATTGCCGGAATGCATTTGTATTCATAGATATTTGCGCTCAGGATATTATAAAAACTTAAATGTATTGAAATTAAGAAAACCGCGGACCTTTGGGGATTTTCAGTCATAACTGCATCATGTATAATTGAGGTCATTGCGCCCCATCTAGCAACTGGGTTTAATGACTGTGTTTCTAGTGGTATATTACCTGATTTAATGAAACACAGCAAAGTCATACCCTTGTTCAAGGCTGGCAGCGCTACAGACCCGTCTAATTTCCGACCAGTGTCAGTGCTGCCAACTTTGAGCAAAGTATTTGAAAAAAATATCTTGAATCAAATGCTATCGCATTTCATACGAAACAGTTTGGTTTTACGAAAGGGCGCTCAACTTCCAATGCTAGTGTTGAGTTATTAAAATGTATTCATGAAGCCTGGGAAGACAAGCAAGATGCATTATGTATATTCTGCGATCTATCCAAGGCTTTTGATTGCGTTCAACATGAAACGCTGTGCAAAAAATTACATCACTATGGAATAAGAGGCAAAGCTCTCGACCTTCTGTCTTCATATTTAAACAATAGAATACAAAGGGTCGATATTAATGGTACACGTTCTGTAGGATCCATGGTTACAATGGGTGTGCCACAAGGCTCGATCCTTGGGCCATTCTTGTTCCTCATTTATATTAATGATTCACCATTTTATGTAGAAGACAGGAATACGATTGTTTTGTTTGCAGACGACACCTCATTGATTTTTAAAATTAGAAGACAATTAGATAACTATGACGATGTAAACAATGCAATTACGAGAGTAGTTCATTGGTTCAGCTCAAATAATCTTTGCCTAAATGAAAACAAAACTAAATGTATTAAATTTACTCTACCAAATGCCAATTTGCAGTGGGGCCCACACATAGAAAAGACGGCATCTAGGTTAAGTTCGGCTGCATACACTGTAAAAAAGATCAGGACTCTAACAGATGTGGATACGGCTAGAATGGTTTACTTCAGCTATTTTCATAGTATTATGTCTTACGGTATTCTCCTTTGGGGGAGTGCTGCAGATGTAAATAACATTTTTGTTCTTCAAAAGCGGGCTGTACGCGCAATTTATAATTTGGGCCCCAGAGTCTCCCTCCGAGAAAAATTCAAATAAGTAAATATTTTAACCGTAGCATCACAATACATTTTTGGCAATCTTATGTATGTTCAGAAAAATCTATCACAGTTTACTAAACTCGGTGATATACATAATATAAATACTAGACATAAAAACAATCTTTCAGTTCACCACAGTCGGCTGCATAAGATTGGCGATTCTTTCCAGGGTAACTGTATACGCTTTTACAACTAGCTTCCCTGTGACCTGAGAAATTTAAAAGTATATTAAAAGAAAGCTTTGTGAAAAAGGTTATTACTCTATTAAAGACTATTTACAGGACAGGAATGCCTGGAAATGATATGCTGGCAAATAAAATATTATAGTCATAAAATACATAATTAAAATATTAAATTGTAAATAGGCCATCAACAAAAAAGTCTTCCTAAGTTTCTTGCCGGTTCTTCTCAGGTGGGCCGCGTTCCGAACCGGTGGTCACTTTAAATATATTATTTTTTCTTTAGTTTTAGTGTATGACATTTTGTAAGCGCCGTTGAAATGGTCTATGCAAAATAAAGAAAGATATATTTATTTTTATTTTATGTATGAGGCAATGGAAGGCAGTCTTATGCTATCTAGGATGTCGACAGGTTTGCGGGGACAGTATGCCTGTAAAGATTGAGCGGGGTATATTTCAGAGTGACTGTCTCAGTCTTTTGTGATTCTGCCTAGCACAGAATCCTCTGTGAATTCAGTGTTAGGCTATCGATTTCGGAGAGATGTTCAAGTTATATTCCACCTCTTATACATGGATGACTTGAAACTATTTGCATCCAACAACTGACAGCGTTATTAAAGTTGACAGAAATCTTTAGTAATTCTATCAGGATGTAGTTTGGTGTGGACAAATGTGCGGTCAGGATATTAGAATCTGAAGGAGTAAAACTTTCAGATTCTGTACGACTTGGTTGTCTCTCTGTAACCGAAACGTATAAATAACTGGGCAGGCACTAGGATCTCTGAAACTGGTATGAAGCAATTGTTAAAGGAGCGCTTTTTTGGCCGCTTGAAAAAAGTTCTGAAAAGTCTTATATCAGGTGGTAAAAAGGAACGCGCTTTTAACGGTTGGGTCATGCCAGTTTTGATGTATTCCTTTGGCATACTCAAGTGGACTCAGACTGAGCTTGAAGCTCTGGATAGGAAAATTCGTACGTTATTAACTACATTCCGAATGCATCAGCCGCGTTCATCAGTGATGAAGTTGTACATACCATGGAAATGCGGGGGTCGTGGTTTACTTCATGCCAAGACTCTATAACTAAGAGGCGTGCAACCTCAGATAATATTTCTTACACACTGACACGGATGTAGTTGTAGCTGATAACAGACTCACAGCGCTTGCTCTGGCTAAGGAGAATTGGCATAAACATATGATACTAAGGGCCGTATTCCAGAACGTTTCTCAATACTCATCGACGCTTGAGAGTAGATTTTATAAGGCAAAAACTAGCCTCAAGCGTTGATTGAGTATTGAGAAACGTTCTCGAATACGGACCTAAGTCTCAATGATAGTACGGACATATGGATGAGTAAAGAGTTGCATGGTCGGTTTTATCAGGCCGTACATGGGGCTGATATAGATTTACCATCGTCTGTGTCCTGGCTACGATTCGGTGATATATTTGGAGTTACTACTTTTGTCTTTGCTATTACTGATGAAGTTGTGATGACTAATAACTTTTGAGAATATATCTTAAAGGACGGTACGATTGACATATGTCGGGCGTGCCACCGTCCCGGAGAGTCCCTTAGGCATATAATTTCTGGTTGTTCTAGTCTAGCCAATAGTGAGTATTTGAATAGACACAACCAAGTAGCTAGGATTATCCATCAACAACTTGCTCTAAAGTATAACCTTGTTGAATCAGAGGTACCGTATTATAGATATGTGCCCGACTCAGTTCTCGAAACTGACCATATCACGTTGTACTGGGATCGATCTATTACCACTGACAGGACTATTGTTGCCAATAGGCCTGATATAGTGATAATAGATCGTTAAGAGCGCCTTGCAGTAATAATTGATGTTACTATTCCACATGATGATGATCTCGTCAAGGCAGAAGTACACAAACAAATAATAAATAAATATCCATCACGCCTTATACCCGAAGGGGTGGCAGAGGCATATTATATGCCCACTTTTCACCGTGTGGATTTACCTGTCTCACGTAATAGGTGGTGAGCCCATTGCCGTGTTGAAATAGACAGACGCAGGTTGTAGCTACCTGCTGTTGAAATTTTCAAGCCGCCTATAAGGCCTTCAACCAGGCTTAACGACTGCCATTTTACTGGCAACCGGGACCAACGGATTAACGTGCCTTCCGAAGCACGGAAACGCTCGCAAATGTAAATGCCACAATGTGGTCACCCATCCGAGGACCAGCCATGGTGAAAGTTGCGTAACTCAGTGATCGTTTACAGAACACTGAGACCGCGGGGCCACGAGCGCTTAGTAGACAAACAAACTAAGTATTTGGATTTGGCCCACGAGATTGTGGACATGTGGAGTATTGACTCAGCTATTATTGTTCCCATAGTAATCTCTGTGCACGGACTAATAGCCAAGAGCCTCGACCAACACCTTAAGAGGCTCGCGTTAGGCAGCTGAGTCAAGGGCTTGATGCAAAAGGCGGTTCTTCTTAATACTGCACGTATTGTGAGGAGGTTCCTGTCTTTGAAGCCCTAACCACCGGTAGCTTGGTCCCTGTACCCAATGCCGGTGGGATACTATGTTTTTATATGTATATTTAAAAATATAATTTTGTAGCATATGTGATGATTATTTTGTATGTGGGTAGATTGTTTTTGTCAGTTGATTGTTAGCCATTACACCAGTCTAAGTGCATTGCCGTGTTTTATTAATATTATCCTCTAAATACATAATATTTGGCGACGAATCGATATTCACGTGTGTAAATAGTGTCAGTGTAAGTTGTAGTTGTGTTTTCAATGACAGCTGCGGATACAAATTCATTGAATATGGTGTTTGGTGGCAATCTCTCATTCGACCACCGCGTACACGAGTGGAGCATTTTTAAGAGTCGTTTTATCCAGTACTGTACGGCGAACAACATTGGAGATGACACCGATAAGTCTGGAATGAGAAGGCGAGCTCTTCTACTCACTGCGCTGGTGGAAGATACTTACCGCGTCGCAAGAGATTTGGTTTTACCGAGTGACCTGGATAACGTCGAGTATAAAAACTTGTTAGAAAAATTGAACGTCCATTTTCAGGCAAAAAAGTGTACGTACTGTGGATTTAAGCCCGAGTTAGAAATCGCTATACGCGACAAGTTTGTCTTAGGATTAGAAAATACCAAGGAAAAAGAGAAATTGTTCGCCGAAAGCATTGAAACCCTCACATTTAACAAGGCATTAGAGTTTGCTGTGAGCGTGCGGTGTGCGCGCGCCGCTTTGCGCTCCTCGCGAGCGGGCAGCGGGGCAGCGGCCACGGCGAGCGCGGGCTCGGAGGCGAAGTGTGAAGACGCTCGGATGATGATGACAAATTGCACCGTTGGGTTTTCTGTCCGTGTCTATAACCTACGAAGGCCGCACTAAACAAATAATGTTTTTTGTTATCACAACAAATCAAAAGCGTTTGCCTCTTTTGAGCAACTGCCGGGACTTTAAGAGGTTGTTTGGTATACATTTGTGTAGTTTAAGCTGTAACAATGTAGTACGCTACAACACCGGGGAAATGTTAATAAAAAAATATTCAACATTATTTTCGAATGAGTTAGGCAGGTTTAACAAATATAAAGTAAGCTTGAATATAAAAAGTAATGCACAATTCAGGTTGTTTAGGCCTCGGCCCGTACCGCTAGCTTTCAAACCGAAAATCGATCAAGAACTGGATAGACTATTGGCAGCAGGCATTATAGAAAAAGTAGATCATTCAGACGTCGCTACGCCTATTGTTCCCGTGTTGCGTGGAATGCATGGAATGTCCGTATTTGCGGGGATTTTTCAGTAACTATAAATAAAGCCTTATACGAGTATGTAGACAATTATACACTACCACGGATCGAAGATTTGTTTGTTAAGCTGCATTGTGGGGTTGAATTCAGTAAATTATATTTAAAATTCGCTTATCTTCAATTAGAACTCGATGAATCAAACAAATGGTGTTGTATAAACACGCATAGAGGTTTATATAGGTATACGAGGCTTATCTTTGGTTTGACTTGTGCGCCCTTTATTTTTTAACGGACCATGGAACAGTTATTGGGTGATTCGAAGGAGTATGCATATATTTAGACGATATTTTAATTACGGCTCCCAATAGACTGTTACATGTAGAAAGGTTAGATCAAGTGATGAAAAGTATGCAAGATGCAGGGTTAAGAGTAAAACGCGATAAATGTGAATTGTTCAAAAGCTAAGTAGAGTATCTGGGTTATGTTATAGATAGGAATGGTTTGCATAAATCTCATAGTAAAATTGAAGCAATTATGAAATGTAAATCCCCTAAAAATGTCACTGAACTAAAGTCATTTTTAGGAATGGTGAATTATTATCGCTGCTTTGTTCCAAATACGTCATCAGTACTCAGTCCTCTTAATAAGTTATTAAAAAAAAGGAGTAGAATGGAAGTGGGGTAAATGTCAATCTGAGGCATTTAATACAATAAAAAAAAAAGATTTATTCTCTGAAAGCGTATTAGCCCACTACCACCCGGAGTACCCGACGGTAGTTACGTGCGACGCTGGCCCCACCGGGTTGGGTGCGGTTCTTGCACAGAAACAGCCCGACGGCTCATAGCGCGTGGTAGCTTATGCTTCACGGACATTAACGAAATCCGAAGTGAATTATTCACAAATTCAGAAGGAAGCCACTTCTTTTGTATTCGGAGTTAAGAAATTTAATCATTATTTATACGGGCGCCCGGTACCGTTTGTCTTGCGAAGTGATCACAAACCGCTGTTGGCGATTTTTGGAAAAGAAAAGGGCGTCCCTGTCTTAGCAGCGAACCGACTACAACGTTATGCCTTGTTTCTATCGGCATAAAATTTCACAATTGAATATGTAAAGAGTGATGAAAACGTAGCCGATTTTTTGTCGCGGTCTGTGTCTACCCAATCCAAGGAGCTTGATACAGGTGAGAATATAGATCAAATCCCGGTATATAAATTATATAGGTGAGTCTGCTTTGCTACCTTTGACCTTGAATGATATCCTAGTTGAAACCAATAGCGATGAAGTACTGAAAAAGGTGATAGGATATATAAAGAACGGTTGGCCTTCTAAAGTGACGAAGCAGGATTTACGTCCATATTACTTGTGTCGGTGGGATTTGGCTGTAGAGAATGATTGTATATTACGGGGTCATAAAATCGTGATACCTTCACAATTTCGTAAAAGATTTCTCAATGAGCTGCACAATTCTCATTTTGGAGTAGTCAAAACCAAAAAGGAAGCTAGAATGCGTATGTGGTGGCCCGGCATCGACAAACATATCGAAGAAAAAATAGGTTCATGTAGTGTTTGTAACACGCTCCGAAATAACCCACCTAGGGCACCGTTAGCCCCGTGGCCCTTCCCAAAAAGCGCTTGGGAGCGCGTTCACTTAGATGTGTTTATGTTAGGGGATCGACAGTTTTTAGTTGCGGTGGACGCCTATTCTAAATGGGTGGAATGTTTTTTTATGCACAAAACGGATAGCGAATCCATTATTAGTAAACTTTGCGAGGTGTTCAGTAGATTTGGTTTAGTGCGTACTTTGGTTACTGACAGCGCCACCAATTTTTGTTCAAATAAATTTGAGTCGTTTTGTCGTCTAAATGGAATACAACACCACAAGGCCGAGAATAGCGTAAAAACGGTAAAAACAGGTTTAAAGGCAATTTTAAACAATAATGTCACACAAAGAATATTAGAATAGAATAGAATAGAATAAACTTTATTGCACAACAATAACAAACACTCATGTTAAGAGATCAACTAAAACAAACAGTCTTATAAATGTACAAAGGGCGGCCTTATCGCTAAAGAGCAATTTCTTACAGGCAACCTTTGGATGGAGAAGATCGTCATTGTATTATTCTCTTTTTGATGTCTGTACAGGCGTCAAACAGGGATGTGTCATGTCCGCCTGGCTGTTCATAGTGTATCTGGACAGCTGCCTACAGAAGTTGAAAGATTTTAATATGGGTGTGAATTTGGGTGACTTTACAGTAAACTGTATGCTGTACGCTGATGATGCGGTGCTCATGGCCTCATCAGAAGCCGACCTACAGGCATTAGTCACTAATATGAAAGAGGGGTGTGAAAGTAAGGGTCTCCGCTTGAATGCAAGTAAAACTAAGGTTCTAGTATTTGAAAGAGGTGACGTAAGAACTAAATGCGAGATTAGGGTAAACCAGGAACGTCTAGAGCAAGTGAATGAAATTGTGTATTTAGGAAGTATGTTTAGCGCGGATGGAAGATGTGATTCGGATGTAGAACGGCGAGTAGCTGCCGGAAACAAAGTTAACGGTGCTTTGTCCCAGTTAGTAAAGCGACAAAGCATCGTAAAAGAAGCAAGAATGGCGATTCATAACGCAGTGCTAGTGCCAACTTTGCTTTACGGTAGTGAAACCTGGGTATGTCAGCAGATGCATGAAGGTAAATTGAATGCTGTGGAGATGCGATCACTTCGAAAATTGTGCGGCGTTACCTTGGCCGACCGAATACGTAACGAAGTGATACGCAATATGGCAGGTTTGAATGAAAGTGTCAGCGTTAAGCTGGAAAAGGGCGTGCTCCGTTGGTTTGGACACGTCCAACGAATGAGTGAGGAACGATTGACGAAGAATATATATTGTTTAAAAGTAGAGGGTAGAAGGAGTCAGGGAAGGCCGAGACTTACATATGAAGACCACGTGAGCAGATTGCTCAAAAACGGAAAGGTCAAAAGTACTCGGATACCCAGACGTGCGTGTATGAAGCGATTGATGAATCTCGAAGAAGCGAAAGAAGTATGCAGGGATCGCAAAGCCTGGCGATCTGTCCTCTCTGACTACCCCGTCAGGGATACAGCGTGAAGATAGTTAGTTAGTTTAGTTAGTCATTATATTATATTATGTATTAGTATATTATGTAGGTATTAGTAATATATTATGTATTAGTGAAAGTTTTGAATACATTTTTGTTCGATTATAGGAATTTCACTCATATGACAACTGGATTTTCTCCAGCGCAATTAATGTTCGGGCGTTCCTTGCGGTGCAGACTCGATTTGTTAAAATTTCTTTCACAAGAAGTAACAACATCCTCGTCGTGCGTGGCCACAGCGAATCTATTGAAATCTCAAATGTACCAATGTAAACAGTTTGATGATAAAAGAAATGTGATTTTTTCAATAGGCGACAGAGTTTTACTAAAAGAATATTTTAATAATGGTACTAAACATATTTGGAAACACGGTATAGTAAATAAATGTATAGGGTCACGAATGTTTTTAGTGTTTATTCCAAACGAAAATGTGTGTAAGGAAACATATCGATCAGTTACTGGCGTATAAAGGACAGTCGTCATTTTAAGCAAATGTTGATGTCAGTGTTTTTGGAGATTTTTCCCCTACAGTTGCCGGTCAGTCAAACGAGTGTGACGCTGATTTTGTATCTGAATCGGTTCTGAAATCACCAGAGCCGGTGTCTACCTCCCCCACGTCTCCTGCGCGAGAGGATGGGGTGAAGGAAAGCGGAGCGGTAGTGGTCTCGGATGATGATTTTAGGGACGCAAGCTCTCATGACTCAACTCCAGCTCATTTAAATACCAGTACACCTGAGCAACCTCAGTTTGTCCGCCGGTATCCGATAAGGAAAACTAGACGACAATTAAATAATAAGTTATAATAATATCCAAGTAAAGTTAAATAGTGGTGGAGGGATGTAGCATATGTGATGATTATTTTCTATGTGGGTTGTATTGTTTTTGTCAGTTGATTGTTAGCCATTACACCAGTCTAAGTGCACTGCCGTGTTTTATTGATATTATCCTCTAAATACATAATAAATTTATATGTTTTGTATTAAATTAAACAGCAATAATAATAATAATATTCATTTATTTCAGGCAACATTAGAAAAGTAACAGATGTATAAATACCTACCTTAAAAACTAAGAATACATATAAATACATCACACTGTGTTAGTATATAAAATATTAACTAATATTAGTATAACTTCACTGTCACACTATGTCTTTTTGCGATCCGGTGGTAACTGTCCGCGGAAGCGAAGGAACCTCACGCCCTGTGTCCAGAAGTTCATTTCCATGACTAAGGGCCGTATTCCAGAAGGTTTATCAATACTCAAGAAACACTTGAGATTAGAATATATAAACCAAAAACTAGTCTCAAGCGTCGATTGAGTATTGAGAAGCGTTCTGGAATACGGGCATAAGTGCAAGCTGCTGTTGGGCACTCGTAGCACGAACGACAGGAAACTGACGTTGCGACTCGACTCCAACTGCTGCACTCTCACCGTGTAGTTCATCTTCTTGCGCACGTACTCCACGATGTTCTCCGCCTTAGTAGTGAAGTGTAGGCGGGAGACGTACACCGGTGTGGTAGTTATTGCGCCACGCAGCGCTAAGGTGGACTGCACAGGAACTGGTGCAGTGCCGCAACGGTTCACTGCGGTTCGCGAACGGCGCTTTCTATCTTGGACCGTCACAAAACCATCAGCAGCCAAGTTTGATACCTTCTCTGGAAGTGGCTTTGGTGGAGCTGTCGGAGCACTCTTAGTGGCGTTAGCGAAACTTTGTCTAATCAAAAAAAGCAGTCCGTCAAAAAGGAGAATGGCCACTTTTGGGCCCACATAGTACAGAGATAACAAATACCGGAAAAACTGTTATTTTTTGTTAATCCAAAAATACAAATAGTAATTTTAATTTACAATGGCAAAAAAGAAATATTTTTATTTTTTATCAACTTCATACATATCAACGAGAAATGGATAAAAAGACCTTACTTAGTCTAATAACTAATGTCATATATGTCAAAATTGTCAAAGCGTAAATGTAAATAGATGAAAGGTCACGTCATTAGGGACCCGGTATCAAATGAAAAGTATCGATACTGGACTTATGAGTAGTATCGAAAAAAAATGAAATCGGATCCATTATAGTATCGAACCAAAAGTATCGAGTACTTTTCTTAAGGCTTTATAAGTATATGTGACGCCGTGAATATCAGTCAGTACGTAACGTCAGTGTAGGTTTAGTATAACAAAACTGCAAAAAACATTAAAGTATCGATACTTCCAAAGTATCGAGTACTATTCTTAGGGCCTGATGCGTATATGTCAGTTATTAAGTAAAGTGAGTTCAGCTAGAACGGAACTTGAGAAAAACTTAAAGTATCGATACTTCAAAGTATCGAGTACTTTTCTTAAGGCCATTACTTTGCCCGTTGACCTTGACGATTTGATCCCTGTACTAGTATTTGTTTTTTGGGGCCACCTACCGACCAACGACCGTACTACAAAAAAAACGAACTGAAGATTATACAAGAACACAGATATGTCGCAGAGTTGTCATCGTTATTGCCTATTTCATTTGCTCTCTGAGAGGTCTAATAAATTTTGTTCGTCTGGTTTTTGTTTGTCTTTTTCTAGTCTATCATAGTTTATATTTTATATTTATTTGTCTACATCATAATTTATTTTTAACTACACGATGCAATATGCCTGCTGACATTGACACATGAGCTTTCATTCTAATAATTGATACATAATGAAGGTCTGATGATGACCAGGTAAGTGCTTATTGGTTCTCAGTAACGGAAATAGTTAGGATGACCTAGCTTTCAAAATTTATCTAATTGAGCACTGGTGCCACTACATGGTACATTCTGAAGGTCTGATGATGACCAGGTAAGTGCTTATTGGTTCTCAGTAACAGAAATAGTAAGGATGACCTAGCTTTCAACATTTATCTAATTGAGCACTGGTGATACTACATGGTACATTCTGAAGGTCTGATGATGACCAGGTAAGTGCTTATTGGGACTCTGTAACGGAAATAGTTAGGATGACCTAGCTTTCAACATTTATCAAATTGAACACTGGTGATACTACATGGTACATTCTGAAGGTCTGATGATGACCAGGTAAGTGCTTATTGGTTCTCTGTAACGGAAATAGTTAGGATAACCTAACTTTCAACATTTATCTAATTGAGCACTGGTGATACTACATGGTACATTCTGAAGGTCTGATGATGACCAGGTAAGTGCTTATTGGTTCTCAGTAACGGAAATAGTTAGGATGACCTAGCTTTCAACATTTATCTAATTGAGCACTGGTGATACTACATGGTACATTCTGAAGGTCTGAAAATGACCAAGTAAGTGGATATTGGTTCTCAGTAACGGAAATAATTAGGATGACCTAGCTTTCAACATTTATCTAATTGAGCACTGGTGATACTACATGGTACATTCTGAAGGTCTGATGATGACCAGGTAAATGCTTATTGGTTCTCAGTAACGGAAATAGTAAGGATGACCTAGCTTTCAACATTTATCTAATTGAGCACTGGTGATACTACATGGTACTGTGACACTCTTCCGGAGTCAACAGTAACAGGAGTACAAGGTGTGGGCTTGCAACTGTCTGGTACTGGAAACACTGCTAGTCCACGCCCACTCCTGAGCTAGGGACGTGGGAAACACAGGTATTTTAAATATGAACAAATAGCACTGAACTGAACGAAAGTGTTTATTTGGGTTTATCGCGAGATATTATGTTGGAGCTTTATTACACGGTTCACAAACGCGACTGCACATTCAATGCAGTATCTAACTCGTATTTTCACTGATGGCTATCGGCAGCGAAGTCGTCGTCACGGAGCTCAGCCATCCCATCTTCTCCGAAGTGACATCAGCCTATCCTCTTTTATTTTCCATGCTTAATTTAAAAACAATAATTATTTATTTGCCTAATGGCTATCGCTGCGACCAGCCAGCACGCTTGGCCCCATACCGTGACATGCGTCCTCTATACATAATATGGGGACGAATACCACAGGAGCTACGCCCTTAAGCTGTGCACAGCGTATAATCCCTGAGCTGGGTCCCTACGTTAAACTAATGTGAGGTATACGTAGTTGTAAGTTGTGTCCCATATAAGGGGAAGCATAAAGTAGTACCCCGTACTTCTTGATGCTATACCCAATACAAAACCTCACGAGATCTGATATCTATAAGATATTTAATTTACCTACCTCAACAAAAATGAAAGCATTGACATTACAACTATCCTATGTATGCCTATTATATGCGTACATAAGATAATTTTCTGTCGTCTTCTAACCTGTATTAAGAACATTGCATTTGAATAATTATGATTTAATGTAACGAATGTACGACGCAAAGCCTGACGCGTGGAAACGAATTCCACATTTGTAGGATAATATGTCCTGTAAACAAATGTCAAACTTTGCTCCACACAAGTCATCACTCATAAATATCCATATGAATATTTTCTACACTACACTAAATATTTTAATTTGTTCACTCCATCTTAAAAAAAATATAAAATACACAACATTAATAAAATCATCAAATAGAATTCAGAGAAAATGTCATAATTACTTTCTTATATTTAATTGTCTTTATCTTGGCATAGCAAGTAAAATAATTTATTTAAATTGTTTACTATGACGTTATCTCCTTGTAAGGAAATAAATTAAAATTAATTAACAAATTTACATCCAAATTAATCTACAAAATTTTCAACAATTATAAAACGAATATAATTAAATATTATTTCCGTAGAGAATGCGATAATAAAAAAAAACTACAAAGACTGCCTCTGTGGCGCAGTGGGAGTGCATCCGACTGCTACGCAAGAGGTCGTGGGTTCGATTCCCACCCAGGATAAAACTTTGTGTGATGAGCACGATGGTTTATTCTGTGTCTGGGTGTTATTTATATATAATATGTATGTATTTAGAAATATATAAGTATGTTTATCAGTTATCTAGATCCCATAACACAAGCTAATATTAGCTTACTTTGGGCTAGATGGCGCTGTGTGAAAAGTGTCCCACAATATTTATTATTATTTATTTATTTTATTATTTTATACTAATTAAAAGAGTATTTATTAGAATCATTTATTTATTTACATTTGGTTTGGTTGCAAACGTTTATAAAAAAACAAATATTGACATTGGTATATTCTGTCATACTTCAAATAAAATTCACATCAACAAATCCTTTATTCGATGTATGATTTTGGTATGTAGGATTCGGCCGCAGCGTGTGATTGAGTGACGTGTGTGTCTGGATTATTTTTGGATATTTATCAGTTTTGGTTTATATTGTGACCTATTGAGTTCTGTGTATTTTGTTTTTATGTTATAGATAATAACTGCTTGCAGGTTTTGTGTTGTTCTATATTAAATAAGTTGCCATCATGAGCAAAAACAAACCTCCTGATCCTCCGGATATCGAAACTCCCTCAACTCCTACCTACTCACCTCCCTCAACCCCTACTTTTTCGACTCCACCACCTAGTGTTTTTATGGAACCAACATCCAAAATAGATTCTTTGTTGCAATTCGCTTCAGTAGCATGTAACTATGCGGATAGCCAAGCCACATTAACGCGAAAAAGACGTGTGGAAGAAGCAGCCATGGTTTCCTCTAGTCCGCCAACAAAGCTATCTAAAAGTTTAGTGTCGCGTTCCAATTACAATACGGGGGATAAAGCTCCATTCATATTTCACGTAAATAAAATTGAACCACAATATACACCAGGTACTTATCTCCACCCTGTTACTTTCGGCCTGTTCTTACTCCAAAATAATATTTCTAATATAGTTAAGGATAAGGTTAAAAAAGTAGGACGTAAAAAATAAAAATTCCGTTGAATTTGCATCCCCTCAGGATGCAAATTCATTTCTAACAAATCCAGCACTGGTCAGGAATAATTTTTCCGCCACCATACCATCATTCTATGTCACCCGTATGGGAGTGGTCAGCGGTGTCCCTGCAGACATGTCTGAGTCTGAGGATGAGGCCAAGACATATATCTCTGTGCCCCCAGGATGTGGCCATCTTTTGAAAGTTAGACGCATAAATCGCAAGGTAATACGAGAAGGCATAACTGATTGGAAACCCACAGAGACTTGTGTCTTGACCTTTGATGGTCAGACACTTCCCAAAAGAGTGTATTGTTGTTATACCTCTTTGCCTGTTTCCCAGTACATCTACCCAACAATACAGTGCCGAAAGTGTTGTAGGTTCGGACACGTGGAAACTATATGTCGATCTAAGCCTCGCAGCCTTAAATGTGGTCATGACCATCCTGGCAATGGCTGTTTTGTTACTGAGGAAGATGCTTTCTGTGTGCTGTGCTCTGGGAATCATTTTGCTAACAGCAAATTGTGCCCGGAGTATGACAGACAGAGAGCCATTAAGACAACCATGGCTGAGAAGGTGGTGTCCTATGTGGAAGCCAATAAAATCGTACCTCTTGTATCCAGAAGTTATGCCAATGCTGTTAAAAGTTCCCCTACAGTTTCATATCGCAAAACTAACTCGCGGCCTAAAAGCCCTAATTATTCACTCTCTCCGTCTTACGATAAAGTCGCTTACAATAGTATAATTAATAACCCTAAATCCTCACAGCCAGATGGCTGTGCCCCTAATAGTTCCCCCACATCATATTCTTCAAAATCATCATCAGTTTTAGAACTTATTTTACAAGTCATAACATCTCTTGTTTCCATTAATATTAATTTACCGTCCAACGTTGCCGACCAACTTATAAATCTAATTTTCAAAATTAATAATGGCTCCCTGTCAAGTATTCCTCCAATGGAATGTGAGGAGCGTGGCTCATTAAAAGCACTAGCTTACATTCCTACTGAATAAGCACAAACCACTTGTTTGTAGTATCTCTGAAACTTGGCTCAAGTCAAGTTTGAGTTTCCGTGTTCCCCACTACAACTTACTACGGTGTGACAGGTCTGATGGTCATGGAGGGTCTGCCCTCCTAATTAATAGTAGGGTACCCTTTGTTCCCCTGCGAGTTGTTGCACCTTTGGATGAAATTAATGTTGTTGCTGTGTTAATTATACAATGCTGTTATTTTCACTGACTCTCTAAGCTGTCTACAGGCTCTTGAACAGAACCCACTTAAGAGTAAACTCCATAGTGCTCTCATCTTGGAGATAAAACAAGTACTTTTTTCCTGTGCCAACAAGCAAAAGACAGTCCAGTTAGTTTGGATTCCTAGTCACTGTGGTATTAAGGGCAACGAGTGTGCAGACACTCTTGCCAAAAGTGCTATAGTGTCGTCAACATCAGACCTCAAACACCTTGCATACCAAGGATATGACTCGCTAAGCCTTCCCCAAGGGGATCTCCAGTCCTCATGGCAGGCCCTCTGGAATATTAGTAGCAGAAGGAAAGGGAAACATTTCCATGCCATTCAGCCCGAAGTCATTTCAAAACCATGGTTTTATCGTTTTAAAAAAGTTTCAAAAAGCATCATATCGGTAATCTGTAGATTGCGGTTAGGTTTTTGCTGCACACCAGTCTTTCTTCATAAAATACGCGTTCGTGACTCTTCATTGTGTGAATGTGGCTTGGACGAAGGTTCATTAGACCACATTTTTTTTAGTTGCCCTAGAAATAATGTATTTCCCAAATTGTATTCCTGCTTAAATGAACTTGATATCCCTTTACCCATTAACTTCTCCTCCTTACTAATCTATTCTTCTCCTGAATTGTTTAAACTTTCCTTTATTCAGTGTAACTCCATTTCCTTTATTCAGTGTAACTCCATCAGACTCTGATCCTTCTCCCTATTTTAAAATTATTATTATCTATATTATTTGTTTTTATATTAGTGTTTTTTTTCTTATTATGTTTATGTAAGAATTTTTCACATATGGACCAAAACCAAAATGGCTAAATTGTTATTCCTACAATTTCACATTTACAAATAATCTCCATCGCATGTCTGTTTTTGGCTGAATCGTTGAGTTCGTTCGACGAGTGCCATACCCAAAAAATTTAACTGAATTGAAATCCTTTATTCAAACAAAATAAACAAATATAATTTTTCAACTGCTGAAGATTCTTCAACTGCTGAAGATTCTTCAACTGCTGAAGATTCTTCATTGACGATTCATCCTCACGAAGAATGGTTTTAATAAATTGGTATGTATTACGTCTGTGAATGTACTGTTATTCAACTTTCCTATAACGTAATTAACAATAGATATTCTTCGAATTATTACATATGGTCCTTTATACGGCGTACATAATTTTCTGCTTCTGCCCGTAATACGCCTGGGCCGGTATATCAATACTAATTGACCTGGTTCATATGTTAAGCACCTGACTTGTTTGTCATAGTAAGTTTTTTGTCTCTTCTATGCTTATTTAGATTAGGAATGTGGGCTTGCAACTGTCTGGTACTGGAAACACTGCTAGTCCACGCCCACTCCTGAGCTAGGGACGTGGGATACACAGGTATTTTAAATATGAACAAATAGCACTGAACTGAACGAAAGTGTTTATTTGGGTTTATCGCGAGATATTATGTTACATGGAACTTTATTACACGGTTCACAAACGCGACTTCAATGCAGTATCTAACCCGGATTTTTACTGATGGCAATCGGCAGCGAAGTCGCTGCCACGGAGCTCAGCCATTCCATCTTCTCCGAAGTGACATCAGCCTATCCTCTTTTATGGAATAAGAATGGAAACATTCTTAATTTAAAAACAATAATTATTTATTTGCCTAATGGCTATCGCTGCGACTAGCCAGCACCGTGACATGCGTCCTCTATACATAATATGGGGACGAATACCACAGTACATTCTGAAGGTCTGATGATGACCAGGTAAGAGGATATTGGTTCTCAGTAACGGAAATAGTAAGGATGACCTAGCTTTCAACATTTATCTAATTGAGCACTGGTGATACTACATGGTACATTCTGAAGGTCTGATGATGACCAGGTAAGTGCTTATTGGTTCTCAGTAACAGAAATAGTAAGGATGACCTAGCTTTCAACATTTATCTAATTGAGCACTGGCGATACTACATGGTACATTCTGAAGGTTTGATGATGACTAGGTAAGTGGATATTGGTTCTCAGTAACGGAAATAGTAAGGATGACCTAGCTTTCAACATTTATCTAATGTGAAATACAAATATTTATTTCGAAGTTATTTAAATAATTACATGGTTATTAACAAATTAAAATTTAACATATTTACAGAAAACAATACAAAAAGAAGGGGGCGGGTGGTGGGAATTATTACAAGACTGACAATGATGCCCCGACTAGGTGTCGAAGAATTCCTCCCCATCAAAATCAACCGGTAAGGTTCCCATAAGGCTGGCCGCATTGCCACGTTGTATGGCAATGCTTATTCTCTGAGCGAGAAAGAGGGCAGCCCTATGGTCACGAGAAGAACCGACCAGTCGCTTTGCGATATCACTATACAGTGAACGAGCACTTGGGCCCCACGAGCCCAGTATCTCGACCCCAAACGGCTCTAAAATATAATTACCTATTAAATTATTATATTTGCGCCGCTTGAGAGTCTCGGCGGATGCAGCAGCAGCACAAGCGCAACTCGCCGTGCTAAGAAGATGAGAAGGAGCCAGGGTGTCAACACAAGTTGCATCCCAAACTAAAGGCTTTTCCATCTTCCATGGCACCAATGACATACCGTCCGGCCTCTTGCCATCGTCACGTGCCAAACCATTAGGTTCTAGAACGGCTGGAACACCGGCGGTGACAAGAGCCCGACGGATAATGTCATTAAGGTATGCATGACGTGACCTGCGACCTGCACTCCTGCTGCATGAGAGACCGTGATGCCCAAGGCTGTCGACTACTTCACCACATTGACAGCAATGCGGAGAAACGCAGGGAGCACCTAAACGAAGACAGACAGCAATTCTGAATGTAGTGTCGTCCAACATAGTACCTATGTTGGGTGACGGAAGAGCCTGAAGCCAAACACCTGACTCCCATTCTCCCACAGCCAATAGGCGAGCACGTTCTGCAACATTCGAACACGTGTTCAATAAATTTTTTCTAACCTCGTTGCAGAGCGGCCTATCCCACTGCCTCTGGGAGCACGGGTTGGTCGGTAAAACAGTATCTGGGCACTTAAGTTTCCAAACATTTATGGCTTCAATCTTGCCTGGCACTTCAGAATTGACCAGTGTAGGAATTAAAATTTTCCTGGTCAATTCATCAATGCCGTGTACTGAAGACAAAAATGCAGGTAAACTTATATCAGAGATGTTACGAACACCGAGGCCGCCCCAGCGTATTGGTAAAGACGCTTGGAGCCACGCTCGGTCGTCCAAATCTGCATTCAAAATTTTGGAAAGCGTGGTATGAATAATTTTGTCCATATTTTCCAAAAGGGTCGGATGTTTAAAAAATTGAGATGAGTGAAGGGCATGAGTTAATTTTGGGACGAAAAGACAATACCGAATAATTGTAAAGGCCGATTGTATATTTATTTGAAGGAGTCTATCAGAAACTTCACTAAAATTTTTGATCTTTTCCTCAATGAAAGATTCATAGGCATCTTCTAGAATGAGAGACCCTAGGAGGCGTAGAGAACAATTCTGAAGGATTTTCAAATTTGGAGCCAAAACATTGAATTTTGAAATAGTAGAAACACTATCAATATTGTCATTTAGAAAAATTTCACTCTTTGAAGGATTCAGATCCAAACCAATTAATTTAAATTTATCTTTTATCAATGCCAAATCTTTAAAAACTGTGTCTACATCTCCTCCTAGAGTGCCGTCATCTAAATACCAGACGTTAAATTTGGAATTTAGCTGGCTAATTATTGGGTGTATTGATAAGCTGAAAATGAGTGGCCCGAGAGGGTCACCTTGTTGACAACCCACTGCAGAATCTAAAATATTTTCCTTATACATTAATTTTGATGGGTTTCTGTAGCACTGCCAAAGAAAATTAAAAATTTTGGGTGTTTCCAATTTGGCTTGTGTCAACAAATTGTCCCTGTTTACTGAATTCAAGGCATTCTTCAAGTCAACTTTAAGAATGACCCCTCCTTTCCCGCAGCTAAGGTAAGTAGACAGGGCATGTATGGCAGCTTCACAACCCCCTTTTGATCCAAAACCGAGCTGTATGGGTTGGAATTTGCCAGACAGTTCTTCCTTATAAAACTGACAGCAAATTTTGGCTACCATACGCCTGAAAGTACATCCCACGGCAATGGGACGAATTCCACCTTCCATAAAGGATGTCGATGATGCCTTCGTCCACATTGCCGGATAACATAAGGTTAGCCAAACCTGTTAGCTCCTTCAAGAGTGCTTCGCCGGCCTCCCCAGCGGCCGGACCCAATAGGTCCTTTAAATGTTGTGGAGTCAAACCGTCAAGGCCACCAGCAGAACCACTACGGAAGGAGTTAACAGCTGTCAGAACTTCCTTGGCTGAAACAATCAAAAAGTCAGATTCGGAATTTGGAGGATCGGGAAAGGACAAGTCATCTATTGGCGCAGGATGCTTGCTCCTCAGATCAGCAAGAGTATCTGGAGAGCAAGGCGCCACCACGTCGCTACTAAATAATAACCTGGATGCTCCTCTTATGTTACCTTCTCTTAATTTAGATTCTACATAATGATAAATGGAATTCTTATGGAAGGTTGTGAATTTGGGGTCAAATAAACGCGACGAATTACAGTTTTCTTTAATTTGGCTAGTCAAAGATTTATTGGTTGTCCGATTTTTAGAAATATGTAGAATCCTATAAGAAAAGGTAAGTAGTTGCTCCCAAGCAAAAGTAGAATTCTCCCGTACTACAAGGCCAATACAGTGGGCTAGGTTTTGTGCCACTGCAGGTCTTGCAGCACGAGGTATCCTTTTTAAAACCAGAACAGAATTTTTATATTTAGAAATAGTTTGCCAAAAAGAAATTTGAATCTGCTGGGCCTCAAACGTTGATATGTTCGAAAGTACATTTTGGGATTTATGTACCTTCCCAAAATGTACTTTCAAACCTCGCTGACCCTTAAAAAAACGAGCTTGGGAACAATTAGGACAGCGAACCAAGCAATTTAGAGACGAGGTTGGTTGACTACTTACATTCAAAATGCCACCATCACCGCAGTCTTGCAACATATATGGATAAACTTAAAACTTACACGTATAAATCAATAAAAAATAAAATAATAAAAAAATACACCACAAATACACTTATTGTTTGTAACGCCACGTGTAGTTGTTACCGTGGGATACGGATAATGCAGCCTCTTACAAACTGTTGCCGCTGATAAACTCTCCAAGAACAGACGGCGCTTTCCGCATCAGTTTGTCAGTGATGTGTTCAAGAGTGGTGGGATATATTGCGCTAAACATTTTCATGGTCTCGTGGAAATGACTGTACTCTATGCTCTCAGGCTAGTGTAACTGCGAAACATGTACTCCTCCTGTCCGGTGCTGCTGTGTAACTTTGCGTTTTTCAACAATTTTACAACACCAATAATGTTGTTATTTCCTAAAGCAGCTTTTCTTTAGCAGAGTAAAGATAGCAGAGCTCGTGGCCTCGCGGTATCAGTGTTCGGTAAACGATCACTGAGGTACGCAACTTTCACTATGGCTGGTCGTCGGATGGGTGACCACTTTGTGGCATTTTACATTTGCGAGCGTTTCCGTGCTTCGGAAGGCACGTTAAGCCGTTGGTCCCGGTTGCCAGTAAAATGGCAGTCGTTAAGCCTGGTTGAAGGCCTTATAGGCGGCTTAAAAAATTTCAACAGCAGGTAGCCACAGCCTGCATCTGTCTATTTCAACACGGCAATGGGCTCACCACCTATTACGTGGGACAGGAATCCACACGGTGAAAAGTGGGCATATAATATGCCTCTGCCACCCCTTCGGGGATAAGGCGTGATGGATATTTATTTAGAGTAAAGATAGCTTCCATTCTTTTTGTAAACATTGATATAAAATAATGATTTTATATTTACTAAATATAATAGTATATTATTGACAGCTGACAAGCTGACGTTCCAACGTCTTTCTATTCTTTCTTTTTTATCTAATTGAGCACTAGTGTTACTACATGATACATTCTGAAGGTCTGATGATGACCAGGTAAGTGCTTATTGGATCTCACAGTAACAGAAATAGTTAGGGTTATTATCAAAATAAACAATAAGCTATAAATAATCACCTTTATTTTCTTTATCACTGTCAAGCAATTATTACAATTATAATTATTAATTAATTGTATAATAATGACAAAATCTCAAACTCTTCCCGTAAAAGTCACTGAAATTTAAATATCGTGAACAGGTCGGTTGGTCATTTATTGGGATAAGTGTTGGTGAAGGTGGTGCATGTAGGCTTTCTTCTTGAAGTACGCACATATTTTCGTCTTCTGTTCTCTCCTATAAGTTTCAAACTTTGTATACCACAGTTAAAAGCACCATGGCCGCCTATTTCTTGTATTTTGGAAAAGAAGTAAGTTATATCTATAATTCGTCTTCCAGATATCTTTTTTGTTTCTGCTTGTGATTCTTGTTCTTCAATAATCAAATTTGGTAACTCTTCTTCATCTTCTTCAACCTAAAACAAACATTTTAACAATACAGTGTCAAATTAAATTAGCTAGGGAAACTATCGAACATATACCGCAGTGTAAGCAAACACAATAAGTTACCGACATAATTAGCTCTGCCCCCTCATCAACTGCCATACTAGACAGATCGTGTGTATCTGTTAATGGCTGAAGTTCCTGATTTTGTGATTCGGAGTTTTGCTGGTTTCTTAATTGCCTGAAAAATAGTTAAATGAGCTAAAGTAATATTTTTTGCTATTACAGTTTGGTGATAATAGCCATATTTACACCGCAAAAAAACTAAAAGGTATTTTAACTAGGTTTTTTTTGAACAAGATTATTTTTCCGGTGACCTTAGTTTCCATGACCTCTTTCAAATGGATCCAAACACGCTGGTTCTACGTAGCGCCGTCACTGAGAGACCCACCTTCATAGTCCACCATCAGGTAGGTGACATCATCAATCACCAAGGTCTCCATGAGACCTTTCAAATGAGTCTCACGATGGTTCTACATAGTGCCGTCACTGAGATCGTATACCCACCTTTGTAGTCCACCATCAGGTAGGTGACATCATTAGTCACCAAGGTCTCCATGAGACCTTTCAAATGAGGTTAAACACGCTGGTTCGACGTAGCGCCGTCACTGAGATCATATACCCACTTTCGTAGTCCACCATCAGGTAGGTGACATCATCAGTCACCAAGGTTTCCATGAGACCTTTCAAATGAGTACAATCACGATGGTTCTACGTAGTGCCGTCACTGAGATCCTATACCCACCTTCGTAATCCACCATCAGGTAGGTGACATCAATAGTCAACAAGGTTACCATGAGACCTTTCGAATGAGTCCAAACACGCTGGTTCTACGTAGCGTCGTCACTGGGTTCGTATACCCACCTTCGTAGTCCACCATCAGGTAGGTGACATCATCAGTCACCAAGGTCTCCATGATACCTTTCAAATGAGTACAATCACGATGGTTCTACGTAGTGCCGTCACTGAGATCCTATACCCACCTTCGTAATCCACCATCAGGTAGGTGACATCATTAGTCACCAAGGTCTCCATGAGACCTTTCGAATGAGTACAAACACGCTGGTTCTATGTAGCGTCGGCACTGGGTTCGTATACCCACCTTCGTAGTCCACCATCAGGTAGGTGACATCATCAGTCACCAAGGTCTCCATCCTCCGTCATTCGAAATTCTCAAGATAGCTTAAAACGATAAAAAATAAACACAATAGAAATAATGTACTCAATAGGGTAGGTACTTACCAATAGTTTTGGAGAGCTCGGCCACACTTCACCTTACTTTTATTCTTATATTTAGGCATAGTCAGGCTTACTCTATGATCGGTTGAAAAAACAAAACGAAATTACAAACTACTTTAAATATATTTACAAACTTAATTACTAATGTTGTTTTACGAAATTATTATATTTATACTATTGACAACAAGATTTCATTCATAAAACATTCAAAACGTGGACTTTTAGATTTTATTTGGAAAAAATAAAGCGCGGATAGTGCACCCGTCACAAGTCATCGAGACACTGAAGTAACGCGTCCCGAGTAAGCCACAGGCCTTAGCGGGGGTGCTTCAAGCGGGGTGCTGGTGAGGTTTCGGGTTTTTATTCATAATTTAAAAATATTAAAAGAAATTAGAAAAAAAAAAGAATAAGCGCTCGTGGCCTCGCGGTCTCAGTGTTCTGTAAACGATCACTGAGTTACGCAACTTTCACTATGGCTGGTCCTCGGATGGGTGACAACTTTGTGGCATTTACATTTGCGAGCGTTTCCGTGCTTCGGAAGGCACGTTAAGCCGTTGGTCCCGGTTGCCAGTAAAGTCGTGAAGTCTAGTCGAATGCCTTATGGGCGGCATGAAAAATTTCAACAGCAGGTACTCACAACCTGCGTCTGTCTATTTCAACACGGCAATGAGCTCACCACCTATTACGTGAGACAGGTAAATCCACACGGTGAAAAGTGGGCATATAATATGCCTCTGCCACCCGTTCGGGGATAAGGCGTGATGAATATTTATTTATTTAAAAAAATAAAACAATACAAATTGTGAAATATGTCAGTACATATTTTTTTATACAAAATTCATGCCTAACTATTTAGCCGTTACAGAGAAAATTTACAATTTAGGTTGAAAATAGGAGTATTAAATTTTTTTTTTTTTTTCAAACTCTATGAATATTTTATTTAGTTTTATTAAATAATGATTAAACAATGAAATAATAATTACATAGTTATTAACAAATTAAAATTTAACATATTTACAGAAAACAATACAAAAAGAAGGGGGCGGGTGGTGGGAATTATTTCAAGACTGACAATGATGCCCCGACTAGGTGTCGAAGAATTCCTCCCCATCAAAATCAACCGGTAAGGAGTATTTAATAAGATTTTTTATCAAATTTTTGAGAAGTTTATAAAAATTTTAAACAATACAATGTATTTGTGATGACCTTAAATATACCATATATTTTTTATAAGGGAAACGCACAAACGGATTCATCTGCAATCTTCTTTAAACTTACCTTGTTTTTAGGATTTGAGCGAGGTAATCCCCTTAAGGCCTTTTGCGTATATGCCAGGACGTCACTGTCAGTCAGGTGTGTAAGGGGCCCCACCAAGATCTTCGGGGCCCAAGTCAACCTCCCGTGCTAGTGCGTGCACCTGCTGATTAACGGACGAGGCTCTGGCGCTGGCTTTCCCCTCTGGGGTTGGGAGGTCTGAGGGCGTCGCTCCCATAAAAGCCACCCGCCGAAACAAAATGGTAAAGCATATTAGGAAAGCTGCTAGGGATAGGGCGCCGCCGCAAAACGGCGCGCAGGAGCCCCGCCCGACTCCTGTGGCAAGTGGGCTAGGGCTGCCGTGTGTCGGGCCAGCACGGCTAAAGAAGTTAGCCCCAACCCGGATCCGCTTCGCATCTTGGAACATTGGCACGCTGACTGGGCGTGCGGTAGAGTTGGCCGAGGTACTCTTCAGGCGGAGGGTGGACGTGGTGTTCCTGCAGGAGACTCGGTGGAAGGGCAACAGAGCCCGGCCCTTGCAGAACGGCTACAAGCTGTATTACACGGGTGCGCCTGGTGGGGAGAACGGGGTGGCCGTTGTGCTCTCCGAGGGGCTGCAGAGTGGCATCTTGGAGGTGAAACGCTGTAGCGACCGGCTTGTGATCGTGAGGGTGCTTATCGATGGGATTATTACCCACCTGATAAGTGCCTACGCGCCACAGGCCGGTTGTAGCGACGCCGATAAGATGTCGTTTTGGGGTCAACTCGAGGGAATGCTTCGGAGCATTCCGTTGTCACAGGGAATCGTTTTGGGCGGCGACCTAAACGGTCATGTGGGTGAGAGGTGTGAGGAGTTTGAGCGTGTTCGTGGTGGTTTTGGATACGGCATCCGCAACGCTGAAGGAGAAACTATCCTCAGAACGTGTGCGGCTGCCGATTTGGCCATTGTGAACACGTATTTCAAAAAGAAATCCGAACATCTCATCACCTACAAGAGCGGGAGGCGTACAACTCAGATCGATTTCCTACTCACTAGGCGACACAGCATCGGCAAGGTGCCCAACTGCAAGGTTATACCCGGTGAGAGTCTAACTGCACAACACCGTCTCCTTGTCATGGACCTCTGCGTGAAGCCCAAAGGCAAACGCATCGAGCGGTGCCAGCGCCGCATCAGATGGTGGCTGCTTGATGAAACTAGGTCCCAGGAGTTCGTCTCAGCTGTCGGTGACAAGTGCACCGACACTGAAGGCGAACCAGTTCAAGATTACTGGGACAAAGTTCAGGCGGCCATCCTTGGAGCGGCGAAGGTGGTGCTTGGTGAGTCTAAGGGTGGACACAAATGTGACAAGGAAACTTGGTGGTGGAACGACGCAGTCCAGAGGGAGACTAGGGAGAAGAAAGCCCTCTTTAAAAAGTGGGTAGAGACCGGATCTCCCGAAGACTGCGACGCGTACAGGGCTGCCAAGCGCGCCACAAAGAGAGCTGTAGCCAGAGCCAGACGTGACCACTTATAACCTCTGTATGATAAGCTGGAATCGTCTGAGGGGCAGAAGCTCATCTATAAGCTGGCGCGCTCCAGGGTCAAAGCGGCACAGGATATATCCAATTGTCGCTGTGTAAAAGACCCTGAGGGCAACCTGTTAAGCGAAGACCTCGCGGTAAAGGAGAGATGGCGCTCGTACTTCCACGAGCTGCTTAATAAACAGCACAAAGAGGTGCAGCCTCCGGACCTCCCTCCGAATCAGGGACTAGTGCCACCGGTAACGCCTGGAGAAGTCCTGACTGCGCTTCGCCGCATGAAGAATCGGAAAGCTGTCGGACCCGATGGAGTCCCCATCGAAGCCTGGAAACCTTTTTAACCGCATACTCCTCAGCGGGCAGATCCCAAACCAATAGAGACTGAGTATTATTACTCCAGTCTTCAAAGGTAAGGGGTCAGTGCAGGAGTGTGGGAGCTACCGCGGTATTAAGGTGATGTCCCACACCATGAAGATCTTCGAGAGTATTATAAACTCTCGGATCCGGCAGGAGTGCACTCTCTCGGAGTGTCAATATGGGTTTCGCCCTGGTTATGGGACCACGGACCCTGTTTTTGCCCTGAGGGTTGTCGCAGAGAAATACAGGTCGAAGAACACGCCTCTGCACTGTTTGTTTCTAGACATGCAGAAGGCTTTCGACTGTGTTCCTCGTGCGATGATCTGGTGGGCACTGCGGTCCAAAGGGGTTCCAGAGGTCTATATTGACACTATCCGGGACATGTACTGTGACTCCGATTCAATGGTTCGGACTGCTGTCAGCGACACAAAACCCTTCCCCATCACCGTCGGGGTACACTAGGGTTCGGTCCTTAGTCCGCTTCTGTTCAGTGTAATATTAGACGAATTGTCGGACAGCATCAGAAACCCACATGAGCAGCCTCCATGGTTGCTCATGTATGCTAACGATATTGCGCTGGCAGACGCGGACAGGGGCAGATTGGTGCGACGTGTAAAGGCGTGGAAGGAGACGCTTGAGAACGGCGGTCTTAAACTAAATGTGGCGAAGACCGAGTACTTGGCACTAAACTCGACAGATCCCACATCCGTCCGCATAGGCGGTGATTTGGTCGAGCGTACGGACCAGGTTAAATACCTGGGATCTGTTTTTCACACGTCCAGTGACATCGATTGCGATGTCAAGTCACGCATTGATGCCGCGTGGGCCAAATGGCGGGAGATGACCGGTGTCATTTGTGACCCTAAAATGCCGATCCGGTTGAAGGGACAGGTCTACAAAACCATTATTAGACCTGTCCTTTTACATGGCAGTGAGACGTGGCCGATATTGGAGCGACACAAGCAGGAGCTGCGTGTCACGGAAATGAAGATGCTGCGGTGGATGTGTGGGGTCACGCGGATGGACCGCGTGAGAAACTCTCGCATCCGCGGCAGCCTTCACGTCCGTGACATTGCAGACAAGTTGCAAGAGTGTCGCCTTCGTTGGTATGGTCACGTCTTGCGGCAACCGCCGGGCTATGTAGGTAACAAATGTCTGGCCATGTCAGCCCCGTGGGGTCCCGGTAAGAGGGGAAGACCCAAGAAGTGCTGGCTTGACGTCGTAAGGGATGACATGCGTGCCAATGGTCTCACTACAGGGGATGCCGAAGACCGTGCGAAGTGGAGGAGAAAATGTAGGAAAGCGGACCCCGGGCGTCGCGAGACGCAACTGGGACAGACGCTCGGATGATGATGATGATGATGGTCACTGTCAGTCAGTAGGTAACGTCACTTTAGCTTTAGTACAGCAAAACTCGAAAAAATATTAAAGTATCGATACTTTAAAGTATCGAGTATTTTTCTTAAGGCCTTATGCGTTTCCGTCAGGACGTCAATGGCAATCAGTAAATAACGTCAGTTTAGCTTTAGTAGAACAAAACTGGAAAAAACATTTAAGTATTGAAACTTCCAAAGTACTCGTATCGAGTACTCTTAGAGTATTCCTAGGGCCGTATGCGTATATGTCAGTCATTAAGTAACTTGAGTTTAGCTAGAACAGAACTTGAAAAAACTTAAAGAATCGATACTTCAAAGTATCGAGTACTTTTCTTAAGGCCTTATGCATATACGCCAGGACGTCAATGTCAGTCAGTAAGTAACGTTAGTTTAGCTTCATTAAAACAAAAATCTAAAAAAACATTAATGTATCGATACATCAATGTATATGGTTTTAATTTATATTTGATACTCTCACGTATTTCCGAGATAATGGGATTTCACAGATAGACGGATAACAAAGTGATATGGGTTCCATTTTTTTCTTTTGAGGTATAGAACGTGAAAAAGGCTACTGTGACTTCACAAATTAAAAATATTATTTTAAAATAATATATTACTTATTAGTAAATAACTAAAAAGTAGATAACTTTAGTAAGTTCCCATTCCTTCTAAAACAGAAAATTCGCGGTACGAACATGTAGAATGAAATAATTAACATTAGAACAACGGCAAAAGAGTGGAACTAATGAAGTAAATTATTAGTGAAGTGAATGAAGAAAGTATACGAACTGAACTGTGAACCGAAGGAACGATTTCGAGCCCCATGTTTGTTTAGTACAATTGAATTATGGCGTAAGGTTAAGTTTTAAAATGGGTAATTTCTTAGGTTTGTCAATCCGATACCTGTTAAAAAGTACTCATTGAGTAAAAGTATCAAACACAAAATATCGAGTACAAAAGTATCGGTAGCGAAAGGAAATACATTTTTCGTGTCCCTTCATGTCATTCGCTCTGTGACTATCTCTATGTAGGTAAATAATTTTCTGTTATTTGTTGAATTTCTGGCGTCTTTTTGTATATTTTCATCGAGTATATAAGTGAGAGTTTATATGAAGTGCTATTATTCGTCATCCGATGAGATCTGGATTAAAAGGTAAAAAAAAAAATTCGTGTACAACATAACCTAAAAAATATTCGGGGTCATATTTCTTGAGAATGCCATTGTCAATAAAACTGAAACTTTGGCACTTTGAATTTCATATTTACCCTAACTAATGACAATAGTTTGAGTCCTGTACTGGGTCATTATTTTTAGGGCCCAAATATGTATGGGAGATGGGCATTCTCCTTTAGATTTGTCAAAATTGTCGAAAGAAGGAGTACCCATGTAGTTGTTGAGATCTCCGTGGCCGCGCAATCGTTTCGTTCGCGCGGCCAACTTTAAACCCTTTCTTCTTTTATTTCTAGTTTGTCAATTTTTTGGTTTGTTGCATTCGGTTTTGACAAATTCCTACAAAATTTTGATGGAGTGCTTTTTTTTATTATTTATCGTGTATCTTGACGCTTTATGCCTGACCGGTAGTCAGAGACGACAAACCGCCAGGCCTCGCGATCCATGCATACTTCTTTCGCTTCCTTAATTCATAAACCGCTTCAAACATGCACGTCTGGGTATCCGAGTACTTTTGACTTATCCGTTTTTGATCAATCTGCTCACGTGGTCTTCATATGTAAGTCTCGGCTTACCCTGACTCCTACCCTCTACTTTCGCACAATATTTATTCTTCGTAAATCGTTGCTCACTCATTCGTTGGACGTGGTCACGGCGGAGCACACCCATTTTCAACTTAACACTGACACTTTTATTCAAACCTGCCATATTGCGTATCACTTCGTTACCTATTCTGCCAAGGTACGCCGCACAATATGTGTGTATGTGATCACATCTCCACACCATTCAACCTACTTCCATGCATCTTCTGTCATACCCAGGTTTCGCTATCGAAAAGCAACGCTGTCACTAGCACTGCGTTATGAATCGCGAGACTTGCTTCTTTTTCGATGCTTTGTCGCTTTACTAATTGGGACAAAGCACCGTTAACTTTGTTTCCGGCAGCTACTCGCCGTTCTACACCCGAACCACATCTTCAGTCCGCGCTAAACATACTCCCTAAATACCAACAATTTTCATTCACTTGCTCTAAACGTAACGTCTCTATACGTATATGTTTACATTTTTTTTTTAATCTTTAAATAAGCTTAGGCTAATATTATTTAATATAATACTTAGTATCCTAAGCTATATTTCTCATATATCACAGACTAATAGAATCGTGGCGGTAAACGTGACGCGGCATACTACGAGCAAAGTATCGTGCATCCAGAATATTCAGAATTTGGATATATTTTTGTACACTTCTGGAATTCTGCCATTGTTGCTGTTGTATGTTTACTAAACATTGATATAATACCGTACCGTACATTACGATAGATGGCTCTGGTCATACTCTTAAATGACGATTAATATATAGTGAAATTTTTTAACTTGTTTCGGTACGGTTCGGGTAGTTCAGTGGCTAGAAAATTCCCCGGGTTAGGCACGGGTTTAATCCTGAAACAAGTTGTCTTTTTCCGTTTTAATAAAAATTTATGCAAGTGTTTGAATTGGCCGTCTTTAAATTTTATGCGGTGCAGTACATTATGAAATCCCCAGTATACAAGAAAGCCACTAGCACGCCATGAATATTCAGCGGCGGCGGTGCGCGTCGCGTACGGCTCACTCACTGTGAGTCCTGTCCTGCCGCGTACTATAGTAGGTACTGTACCGTCGCGTCGTACGGTAATAGGAAAAGTAGGTGTCACACGCACACCTTAGTCAAGCAACATATTTCAGTTATTATGAATTGTTTTTAAAAATAAATTAACGAGGCCGCAATTAAAGAATAACTTCACAGTTTCGTTATTCGTCGTAGGTATTACAGTTTAGTTTGCCGAATATTAAGAAAGCGTCCTCAGGAGCAATTTACGCTCACGCCTCTAATTTGTTCATCTATCAGTACCTAACTTACTAAACTATCAGGCGCATCAGTTCTCACAACGAAATACGTATACACAAAAATTACATTAAAAATAACTAATTAATATGTCAGCCAGCTTGGAGGTGTAATGAGGCACTGCGAGCATTCGCGCACAAAATTAGCAGCACGAGTTGTTTTGACAAATTTTAATAGCAGCGTCGAGCTAAATCTGGTAGTACAGTATTACTCCGAATGAGAGACTGTATGTAATTATCGTTGTGGAAAATATTGAAATACTATAAAGTTTAAGCCTGTTCAACTCAGTCAGTTGATTAAAAAAGTTTCATCTATCCTACTAATATTATAAACACGAAAGTTTGTAAGAATGGATTTTTGTTATTCTTTCACGTCAAAACTACTGAATGGATTTTAATGAAACTACAATAATAAAGCTTATACATCAGAATAACAGATAGACTACTTTTTAGCCCAGGAACAAGTTCCAGTAGGAAACGGGAACAGGAAAACTTTTCTACGCGGGCGAAGCCGCGGGCGTCAAAATGGCAAAATCACATCATGAAATCTCTGAAACTACCGGAGCTATGACGCCCAAACTTCGCATGGGGTTCCTTTTAACACGTAGGTGTCCTCTAAGGGATTGTGTTAATTGAATTAATGAATGAATTCTACCCCTATGGAAGTAAATAAGCGATAAACGGTTGTATGGAAGTTTTTCATTATCAAAGTTAGAAACACGAATTTACGTTCACCTGTTTCTGGTTACAAACAAAGGTTTATAGCGGTTTCGCAAAATTTTACCTATAGGGGATAAAACAGGGGTTGTACTAACTGACTCATTGATTACGAAATCTATGAAGCTAACGGAGCTATGAATCTCAAACTTCGCATGAGGGTTCTTTTTAACACGTAGGTGCCTATGCCATGAAGGGGTTATGCGAAATTCTACCTCAAGGACGTAAATAATGATAAACCGTTTAATGGAAGATTGTCATTTTCAAAGTTAGTAACATGAACTTACGTACATCTGTTTTTGGTTACAAATAAATGGGCACAACCGTGTATCGAGGTTTCGCAAAATTCACATACGGGAGACATATTGTCACGCATTTATCCCCGAAGGGGAAGGCAGAGGCATATTAAACGCCCAAATTTCACCGTATGCATTTTTGTCCCACGTAACAGGTTGTTGGTTACAAATAAATGGGCAAGTATATCGAGGTTTCGCCAAATTTCACCTACAGGGGTCGTAAGTTTATATGGGAAATTCTTCATTTTCAAACACAGCTACACAAATTAAAAATCACAACAATCACAAATAAAAAAATTGAAAATCACACATTAGATATTTTTTATAAATTTTACCCTTAAGGGTGTAAAATAGGGGATAAATATTAGTATGAAATTTCATTCATTTCACTAATTTCATATATTCGAAGTTGATAAGGGGCGTGTATTAAGAGTGTGGGATGCAACAGGAGTTTGAACTACGGCACGGGCAAATCCGGGAAGCTATCTTCTTTTATATCTTTATATATAAAAGGGAAAATCACTCATTGACTAATTGATCGCAAAATCTCTGAAACTACCGGAACTACAAAGCTAAAGCTGTTATATTCAGTTTCAGCAGTTTCGCCGAGTATATTATTTGCTTGTAACGCATCAACAAGTATTCCGGTTGCAAATAGTTCTTTGTTGTTACTTAGAAAGTGGAAACTCAAAAGTTGTTTCATAAGAATATAGATGCCTACGAGCCACTCTCTTTAACTAATCTCTCTTTCTTAGTCTGTTTCTCTTATGTGCCGCTAACGAAGTTGCGCGGGTCAGCTAGTTCATCATTAAGTAAAAATTCATCGTCAGCGTGTTGTAATATAGATAACACTTTAATAGATTTGTGCCGACATGTATCACTTCGATTGATTTTTTCTGTAATCTGTGTTTTTAAGTATTTTGCTTTGTTAGTTAATAAGTTTGAGTATTGAACTATTAACTTTAAACAGAACAACCTCGTCTTGATTGTAGTTTTCTATTGGGCAACTCTTCTAAAATGGTAGGTTTCTAATGTAGTGAAGGCTATAGAAACATGAAATTTGAATACGTTATGTAAACTGTTCAAAGATAAAACGAAATCATTTTAAAAGAAAAAAAATAGTCTCATGAAAAGAAAGCGGAGCGGCGCGGCGCGTCCTGCAGCCTATTGCCAATGACATTGTGTTATTCTTGTGTGTCTGTAAATCGCGGTGAAAGCATTCTATATGATACGACTATAACAATCTTTTACAATTTAACTTTTCCATTCGTTTTTATATAAATGAAACGTAGGTAGCGCCACAATAACGTAAAGCATGTATCCATTAATTTCGATTATTGAAAGTAACATAATAATATTAGAAACAATGCCTTCGATATTCAATACCTCACATATTGACTCTGCTCATTACGTTCCCCTTCCCGAGGGAAATTAAAACTGTAACCTAGAGCGCCCAGCCCGGACAACACGCCCTGTTCAAGCCCAACTAAACATTTGACAAACGTCATTATTTTCTGTGATTAGTGTAGACATGTGTAGACTAGGGGCAGATCAGATGTACGCATCAAACTATTTGGGCTAACTCGCCGTAGATCTTGCCCATTACTGATACTCGTTGCTTTACTAACTATTCTTGTCTAAAATATCACGTTGTTGTTGTGAACGACGTATGTTCTTTTTATAAACCACTGAGATGGCAGACAAGCGTACCGGCCTCCTAATCAAAAGGGATCACCGTAGGCAGTCGATGTTTCCAGGCCCGTACTTATTATGTAAATTATTATCAAAGTATTTTTACTGCACGTGAGAACACGGTATGGTAGACGGATGAGACATTTTTGTTGATCCAGTTTTAACGAACAACAAATCTTTCACAACTCACGTCAGTACGTCCTACGCTAATCACTGTTTACCGATTGTGAGTAAGCCATTGCGGCCTAATTCTTGCGCTCCACGCGCTAAGGGCGTGTCAAATGTTATGTTTTCATCTAAGTGATTAATACGTATAAAGTGTTTCCTGTGTGACCTTCTACCTTGTGTGTGACCTTGTTCTCTTTCTCTTTAATAGGTACAAGCGGAAACGGATGATCTCACACTTAATCAGTTGAAATTATTTTCCTGTCTCTCCTCAAAAAGGTTGTAAACCTTTTGGTTCTGCAGGACCCTACGGGAGATAAATAAAAATAGTGGCAGATAGAATATAATATATATTTCCCGATAGGACCAAAAGTTAGTCAGGGTCGCGGGTGTCGAATATCGATAGGGTAAGGTGGACTCTGCCGCGAGAGGCCGCGAAATCTGGATTTATCTGAGGGCGAGCCAGGTGATCTTCCACCAGGTGATGTAGTTAGGTTCTCCGGCTTGGCGACGGCTTCCACTCCCGGTCCAGGCGGAACCAGGAGGAGCCTCGGAGTAGCTCTCAGCCAACAAGTAGTAGGCATAGTAGGGGAACCGTAAAGGTTCAACCGTAACAAAGGACCCTGGAAGACAGAAGTCTGGGGTAAGAACCTCAGCCGGAAACCTAAAAGGTTTTCAGCCTCTCCTCAAGCCCAGGTTGGCTGGAGAGGCGGGAAGTCTCATATAGGTTGTAGGTGGTAGGTACATACAATTAAATTTAATACGGGTTGGTTGGCACACTTGTGAAAATTAAAGCTTTATACGTATATATATAACCACTTACAGCTATAGCTAAAAATTAGCAACTGTAATAGTTTTACCAATGATAAAAATAATATATAAGCTGTAATACATAAGCTGAAATGGAGATAGGTATGAACACTATAGATATAAATATATTTACACACTTCTTCCTGTAGGAAACAAGGTTAGCATGGATGATTGATTTGATTGAAGAATTAGAAAACTTACCGGAGTATTCCGGGTCCAATACTTTAACAAATATTATATTAATGAATATAGTTTTAAGAACAGTACTTTAAAGAAAAGCAATTTGTATTTAATTTGCAATTTATGTCGAGACTGACTGTTGTGTTGTAGTACACAGTAGCGCAATTTACAAATCTAGGTTGTTCCCGAAACTTCCTGTCATCTGCTTATATATGGCCCAGGGGTGGATCGAGGCGCGGGAGTCGAAACGGTCCTCGAAACTCCCACTCCATGCTTATACGGGCGTAATTTAGTGCCGCATCAGTCTGATAGACGGCGTTAGTTGTATGATGGCGCACGCATCATTACAAGGTTATATAGGTTCCATTTTTTTATAAATAACTTTTTCATTACAGAAAGCAAAGTTTATAAACTAAAACACAATAAAGGCTAATATCCACTGTTGATATAATTAATGTGCCATTATAGCGAACTGCAATACTTTTATAAAAAATCTAGTTAATGGTATTTGCTCGAAAAAAATATTAAAATAAGTACAGTTGTTTGATAAGCAACACCACCTTTACATGATGTCACAACAATCATCATTCTAGCGTTAGTCCCGATCGCATCGGGTGCACGAGCTCTAGGTCCTTATTTGTACTGTTCTCCCTCCACTATGCAAAGTCTTCGTCTCGCTTAGTAGTGCCTTGGGCGACATATCATTGTTCATTATATACTAACACTGAACTTATTTCACTACACATTCCCTAGCAATAGTCCTGCGAGAACGTCGTGGTGGTAAGTGATCATGACGAGTGTTATGTACATGTTTGATAGCTCAAAAGGAAATCAATTTAATTGTATTAGACGTTAAAGTATGAAACTGCTGTTTTTTACTGAAAGTCTAAATTGTTTAAATTTTTAGTTTAAAACAAATTTATATAATTAAAATAGTTATCATTATTATCTATACATTGCTGCCATCTAATAGGAAGTTAATTTATGCCTTTGCGATAGAACTCTGAGGATCTAGACTGCACAAACTGTGTGAAAGCATTTTGTACTGCCTCCTGGGAAGAAAACTTCTTGTCACGTAGATAACTGTCCAAATCACGAAAAAAATGGTAGTCTGTTGGAGCAAGGTCTGGCGAATACGGAGAATGACGGTTTTTTACTGCAGTCCCTGAAGGGTCAAAACGGTTTCTGGTGCTGTATGACTTCTCGCGTTGTCATGGAGCAATAATGTTGAAGATCGATTCATGACTCGGGGCTGTTTTACTGCTAGTTTTGCCAACATTGTTCGGAGATCGGCACAATAGACATCTGCCGTTATTGCTTGACCAGATCGGAGAAAACTATAGTGAATAACACCATGCTGAGACCACAAAACAGTTACCATTACCTTTTTATTGGTAAGTTTTGCTTTAGAACACTGTTGTGGCGTTTGACCTGGGGTCAGCCATTGCATTTTTCTTTTACGGTTATCATAAAGAATCCACTTTTCATCACATGTCACAATTCGATCCAATAATACTTTATTTCTGTACCGATTCAACAAGGCTACACAAGTTTCAACACGCGTTTCTTTCTGCAGATCAGTCAAATCATGAGGCATCCATTTTTCGTATTTGTTTATTTTATTGATTTGACGCAAGTGAGTCAGTATTGTGGGTAAGGTAACGTTAAACCATGCCGCTAATTCCTGGGTAGTTTGACTAGGATCGGCTTCCACCATCTCTCTTAATTCATCGTTATTCACCTGTGTGGGCGGTCTTTGTACGGGCAAACCCGTACATTTGCATATGTATTGTTAATATGCAACGCTAGCACAACCCGACAATGTAATTAAGTATCATAAGTATTCATTTCTTTAGTACCAATAAACACCTCGTACGGTAAACGTTGTTCTAATCAGTAAAACCTCGCGCACCGTCGGTCGGTACTCAACACTCCTCCAGTAATACAAGGTGTAGGGCTCTCCCCGTACATCTTTATGGTCCTTCGAGCGCTTCCGTATAAGCGGGATCAGATACCGGTAGTGGCAGTGATTTCAGTACTAAGTTGCCGCAGGTAAGTATATGTTCCTGCATACGTGACCAGTGGACGAGCAGCTTCTGCGAACGGGTAGTATTTCTTCAAGGGGTGAGTGATTTGTTTTATTTATGTGGTCGCAAATCGGTTTGGCTGGCTTCCTGCTCCACGGGCATATCCGGTTGAATTGAGAAGGCGCTTTTATCACAGAAACTTTCAAACTCTTATTCCTGTTGATTATTGTATACCCCTAGACCTCCAATCATGAGCAGCAGAATGAAGGATATGTTACCAACCCAAGAACAGCTTATGACGGCTATGGAGCAGCAAGTGAGGAATTTGGAAAAAGATTCTTCGGAACGTAAGACGCCGTCGAATATCAAAAAACGATTACAAACATTGGAGTCGTACTGAGAGGAATATGAAGCAAATCATTTGAAGCTATGCAAGCTTGAGGATCGTAGCTCCAGCTACTTTTCGGACAACCATTATCAGAAGACCATGACTTTCTATTCTCACGCACAAGAAACCATGGAAGAGTACATGGCTGCTGTTGAGGTTAGACAAGGACTACAGTCAACTAATCTTACAGTAATAACACAATCTTTGAAACCTCCATCGCCTGTGGCTGGCACATCAAGTGCTAGAGACGAGATTACGGAGAAAAGGCTCTCCAAAACAATGCCGAAGTTTAGGTCTCAAGGAACTAACAGCAAGTTAGACGAACTGATGAAAAAGCAATCATGCAATTTCAAAGCTTTTTCTCGGTCAGTATCAAATATTAACGTAGATCTCATAACAGACAAATGGGAATTCAAAGATACGTTAAAAACATTAGAAGCGAGATGGTCGCTTATAGACACTCTTCATTGGGAGTTGGATGGCGAGCTCAACATAGAAGATGGATCCTACGAGGAGATGTTTTCTGCCCATGAAGAGACTATCAGTCGCATAAAACTGTCGCTAAACAGCAAGTTATGGTCAGTCTCACACAGAGATAAGTCCACACCGAAGGTGGACATTCCCGTATTTCACGGCAATTATCAACAATGGGTGTCCTTTAAGGACTTGTTTACAGAAACAATACACAATAACCCATCTCTATCAAATGCTCAGAAGATGCAGTTTCTGAAAAACAAAGTAAAGGGAGAAGCTGAGTCTCTAATACAACATTAAAAATTAGCACAGAGAACTGTACTACGTGTAGGGAGATACTTAATCATAGGTATAATAACAAAAAACTTATATTCAACTCACATGTAAAAACCTTGATGAATATTCCCATATTTGCCATCCAGCCGTATTTGAGCAGTATCAAACGAATACACGATACGACCTACGAGTGTCTCAACGCTATAAAAAATTTAGGCGTCGATGTAAGCACGTGGGACCCTTTTATGGTGTATATTCTATCTAATAAATTGGATACAGGAACATATAAAGATTACACAGAAAATCATAAGCAACCAAGAGAACTGGAGGTTCTCAAAGAGTTCTTGCAGTTTCTAGAGAACAAATTTACCAGCATGGAGACTTCTAGACAAAAGCAAGATCATCAGAAACAATTCGGTTCAAACATGAAATCGTTTAAGGAAACCGGTTCCAAGAATAACCACAAACAGTCATATTCCAGTAACAAAACGATTTCACAATCGTCACACGGTAAAAGGTTCCAGAACAAAATCTGCTTATTATGCAAGAATGGTCATGGTTTATATCAAAGTGAACAATTTATTACGATGTCTGCAATAAAAACAACGTGACTATCCAGAAATTTTATTGGCAACAGCCGAAGTTAAAGTCCAAAAATTTGATGGGTCATACTTAACCTTACGGGCTTTAATTGACCAAGGGTCACAAACGTCCCTTATAACAGAAAATGTAGCACACCAACTATTAATATTGAAGCGCTCGTGGCCCCGCGGTCTCAGTGTTCTGTAAACGATCACTGAGTTACGCAACTTTGACTATGGCTGGTCCTCGGATGGGTGACCACTTCGTGGCATTTACATTTGCGAGCGTTTCCGTGCTTCGGAAGGCACGTTAAGCCGTTGGTCCCGGTTGCCAGTAAAATGGCAGTCGTGAAGCCTGGTTGAATGCCTTATGGGCGGCTTGAAAAATTTCAACAGCAGGTAGCCACAACCTGCGTCTGTCCATTTTCAACACGGCAATGGGCTCACCACCTATTACGTGGGACAGGAATCCACACGGTGAAAAGTGGGCATATAATATGCCTCTGCTACCCCTTCGGGGATAAGGCGTGATGGATTTTATTTTTTAACTATTAATACCCGACAAAAGTGTAAGGGCGTGATAACCGGCATCGGCGTAAAAGACAATTTATGTAAGGGAACAATAAACATAAACTGTTGTTCATGGAATGGCTTTTACATATTCAGCACCGATGTTTTTATCATGAAACATTTAACAAAAAATTTGCCCACTTATAGCTTCCAGCAACCCTCATGGCCTTATTTGGAAAAAATACAACTGGCCGACCCAAAATTTAATGTTAGTCGCCCTATAGACATATTATTTGGAGCCGACATATACTCAAGCATTATTTTAGATGGGATATGCAGAATCGATGAGACAATACCCATCGCACAACAAACGCATTTGGTTCTTGAACTAAAACACTTGTACTGTTCCACTTATTTATTACTTAAACCTGACCGGTTTCGCCTTACGGCATTTTCAAAGGTTAGCACATATTGTATGTATTTCTGATGTCATTGAATACAATATGATAAGTCACAATAACATTGGTTTCACTGAGGGTAAACAAGGAAGTCATGATACCACTTAATATTTTTTCCCCAAAATTAGGGAGAATATAAGAAATGAAGTTATACATTTAAAAATTATTAAATTAAATTTCATCATAAATAATGTCAATAAATATAATTAAAAAATAATAACAAAAATAATAATAATAGAAATAATAATAATAGAAATAGAAATAAATGTCATGAGGTAATTACGTTTGTCAATACTATTTCAGATTTACATATGCCAATGTCATTTGAATTAAGATTAAAGAAATTAAAATATGTAGATGTCACCACTTTACTGTAATAAAGGAGAACGGCTTATATCTAACTGTTGATTTAGGATCATGTTTCTATTAGTATTAATTAATTTATTTATTTCAAGAGCTTCAAGGGCATTCATTTTTCTACCTTTTTCACATGCATGTAAAACTCTAAAATTTATTTTCGGGTCAAATGAATGTTTCTCTGTTATGAGATGTTCCGCGAAATTGGACTCGGTTTTATTGAGTCTCCAGCCACAGGTATGTTCAGCAACTCTGATTTTAAAAGATCTTCCAGTTTGACCTATATATTTTTTACTACAATTAGAGCATGTCAATTCGTATACCCCACTTTTTTGGTCGATCGGTGTCTTGTCTTTGTTATTGCACAGAAATTTGTACAAATTGTGAGTTGTATAAAACGCGGGCTTACACCATGTAAGGTGTCTAGTACACTTATATGATATTTTACCGATATAAGGTATGCGTGCCCATCGTTTTTTATTTATATCTGGAGTTGTAACGGTGCCTCCTTTATAAAGTAGATCTATGACTGCCCTTGATCTCTTTCGTGAAATAATATTGTCTATCAACTTATGTGAGAAGCCATTATTGAGTGCTATGGTCTATATTACTAATAGTTCTTCGTCATAATCATCCTGCGACATTGGAATCGAAATTAATCGGTGTACCATAGAGTGAAACGCAGCATGTTTATGGTTTAATGGATGTCTAGAACTTTCAGCTATACCATTATCCGTGAATGTAGGTTTTCTATATATTTTAAATTTATGACTATTATTAATTAAACTTATAGAGATGTCAAGAAAATTTATTTTATCATAACCAATTTCTATTGTAAATTGTATATTGGAATTAATTGTATTAATAAATGTCAAAAAATTATTTAATTCACCCACATTCCCGGTCCATAAGCAAATGATATCATCTACATATCTGTACCAATAACATATAAATTGTTTGTAAATTAAGTTTCCTAGAATTTGTTTTTCTACAAAGTCCATAAAAATGTCCGCACAAAGTGGAGAAAGAGGACTGCCCATAGCTAGGCCATTAACTTGTTTATAAAACTTATTGCCAAATTTAAAATAATTTTGTTCTAGGCATACCGATATAGTGTGTTCTAAGTCTATAGAAATTTGTGGGTCTACTATAGCCTTCAACAGAATATCCTTAATTGCGATCTTGCATTCCTGTAAAGGTATACTAGGAAACAGATTCTTGACATCAAAGGAAACCAAAATAACCTTATCCGGTACATGTGTGTTTATAAGTTTTTCCACTAAGTCAAGACTATTTCTAATGGTATTAATTGGTACAAATTTGGTGTATTTTTTGAACATTGAATTAATTTCTGCTGCCAACTTGTATGCCGGTGCTCCGATGTATGCCACCACTGGACGGATAGGAACTTCAGGTTTATGAAGTTTATAGTAGGCATGAAGTTTTGGTGGTTGAGGGTTCATCATTTTGACCTTGTATAAGGAATCTTTCTTGAAAATACTGTTGGCTGATTGCAAAGTCTCCTTTACAATTTCATTAAATTTTTTTTTTTTTTTTAGTTGGATCTTTTTTCACTTCAACAATAGATGGGTCTTTCAAGAAATCTTCAACTTTGGAGACATAATCTTGGCGTGTTGCTATGACCACTGTATTGCCCTTGTCCGCCTTAGTAATGATAAGATCATTCTCTTTAGGGCAATACAGTGGTCATAGCAACACGCCAAGATTATGTCTCCAAAGTTGAAGATTTCTTGAAAGACCCATCTATTGTTGAAGTGAAAAAAGATCCAACTAAAAAATTTAATGAAATTGTAAAGGAGACTTTGCAATCAGCCAACAGTATTTTCAAGAAAGATTCCTTATACAAGGTCAAAATGATGAACCCTCAACCACCAAAACTTCATGCCTACTATAAACTTCATAAACCTGAAGTTCCCATCCGTCCAGTGGTGGCATACATCGGAGCACCGGCATACAAGTTGGCAGCAGAAATTAATTCAATGTTCAAAAAATACACCAAATTTGTACAAATTAATACTATTAGAAATAGTCTTGACTTAGTGGAAAAACTTATAAACACACATGTACCGGATAAGGCTATTTTGGTTTCCTTTGATGTCAAGCCTCTGTTTCCTAGTATACCTTTACAGGAATGCAAGATCGCAATTAAGGATATTCTGTTGAAGGCTATAGTAGACCCACAAATTTCTATAGACTTAGAACACACTATATCGGTATGCCTAGAACAAAATTATTTCAAATTTGGCAATAAGTTTTATAAACAAGTTAATGGCCTAGCTATGGGCAGTCCTCTTTCTCCACTTTGTGCGGACATTTTTATGGACTTTGTAGAAAAACAAATTCTAGGAAACTTAATTTACAAACAATTTATATGTTATTGGTACAGATATGTAGATGATATCATTTGCTTATGGACCGGGAATGTGGGTGAAATAAATAATTTTTTGACATTTATTAATACAATTAATTCCAATATACAATTTACAATAGAAATTGGTTATGATAAAATAAATTTTCTTGACATCTCTATAAGTTTAATTAATAATAGACATAAATTTAAAATATATAGAAAACCTACATTCACGGATAATGTTATAGCTGAAAGTTCTAGACATCCATTAAACCATAAACATGCTGCGTTTCACTCTATGGTACACCGATTAATTTCGATTCCAATGTCGCAGGATGATTATGACGAAAAACTATTAGTAATAAAGACCATAGCACTCAATAATGGCTTCTCACATAAGTTGATAGACAATATTATTTCACGAAAGAGATCAAGGGCAGTCATAGATCTACTTTATAAAGGAGGCACCGCTACAACTCCAGATATAAATAAAAAACGATGGGCACGCATACCTTATATCGGTAAAATATCATATAAGTGTACTAGACACCTTACATGGTGTAAGCCCGCGTTTCATACAACTCACAATTTGTACAAATTTCTGTGCAATTACAAAGATAAGACACCGATCGACCAAAAAAGTGGGGTATACGAATTGACATGCTCTAATTGTAGTAAAAAATATATAGGTCAAACTGGAAGATCTTTTAAAATCAGAGTTGCTGAACATACCTGTGGCTGGAGACTCAATAAAACCGAGTCCAATTTCGCGGAACATCTCATAACAGAGAAACATTCATTTGACCCGAAAATAAATTTTAGAGTTTTACATGCATGCGAAAAAGGTAGAAAAATGAATGCCCTTGAAGCTCTTGAAATAAATAAATAAATTAATACTAATAGAAACATGATCCTAAATCAACAGTTAAATATAAGCCGTTCTCCTTTATTACAGTAAAGTGGTGACATCTACATATTTTAATTTCTTTAATCTTAATTTAAATGACATTGGCATATATAAATCTGAAATAGTATTGACAAACGTAATTACCTCATGACATTTATTTCTATTTCTATTATTATTATTTCTATTATTATTATTTTTGTTATTATTTTTTAATTATATTTATTGACATTATTTATGATGAAATTTAATTTAATAATTTTTAAATGTATAACTTCATTTCTTATATTCTCCCTAATTTTGGGGAAAAATTATTAAGTGGTATCATGACTTCCTTGTTTACCCTCAGTGAAACCAATGTTATTGTGACTTATCATATTGTATTCAATGACATCTGAAATACATACAATATGTGCTAACCTTTGAAAATGCCGTAAGGCGAAACCGGTCAGGTTTAAGTAATAAATAAGTGGAACAGTACAAGTGTTTTAGTTCAAGATGTGTAGCAAGTTCCACCAAGTGCCATCAATCAACAGTGTAAACAAACGCATTTGGGTTGGATTTTGTGTGTTAATGTAACTACTTTTCAATGCAATGTTGCTCAAATTGAAGTAGATCAGTTAAAGAAGTTTTGGGAGACAGAAGAAATATCAGAACCAACTTCACTCTCGTCAGATGATCTGAAATGTATACAGCTGTACAAATCTATAGCGTTTCATTCAAAGAACCAGTGTCTACAAAGACGCTGGGCCTGCGCTGGAATCCTATAGGAGACACCTTTATTTTCGATCCAAAAATCAGCGGTATTATCAAGAGACCAACGAAAAGATCAGTACTATCTGATATCTCTAGGTTCTTCGATCCTTTCGGAGCCTTGACACCCCTTACAACAAAGCTAAAGATAATGTTCCAGAAAATTTGGACCTCAAAAATACAATGGGATGATCCTATACCCGAAGACATTCAGAAAGAGTGGGTCAAAATCATAGCAGATTTAGCACAGTTACAGCAAATTGAAATACCAAGATGCCTGGGCACAAAACCAGCACATAAAATTGAGTTTCATGGAGTGTGTGACTCGTCAATAAAGGCATACGCATGTGCTATTTATTGCAAAGTCTATCAGAAAAGGCAACAATTACGTTAGTAGCGGGCAAATCAAGAATAGTACCGCCTAACAAAAACATATCTTTACCTCGGTTGGAGCTTTGTGGAGCTTTTTTGCCAGCAAAGCTCATGGGTAAAGTCAAGCAATGTTTAGCTAACTTTGACATAGATGTATACGGCTGGATAGACTCTACTGCCGTATTAGGATGGCTTCAAGGGGACCCAACCATTTGTGGCCAACCGAACAACAACAATTACTAAGTTTATACCTCGTGCGTGCTGGCGTTACGTAAAGTCTAGCGACAACCCAGCGGACTGCGCAAGCAGAGGACTCTACATACCGCAATTAAAATCACATCCCTTGTGGTGGCACGGGCCATCGTGGCTTCTCACATATATAGCCAATAATCAACAATTGCAGCCCATATATACCACGACACAAGAGATGAAGAAACAAGTAGCAGTTGTTATAAAACAAGACCCAGATAGCATGGTCATCAATAATTTATTGAAAAGTTATAGTTCGTTTACCAAGATTATACATATACTAGCATGGATTTATAGATTTATATCACGTAAGCAGAATGGAAAACAACCATATCTTACGTTAGAGGAGATACGAACGGCAAAATTATGCATTATCAAGCACGTGCTTGATAATGCATAATTTTGCCATTCGTATCTCCTCTAACGTAAGCAATGTAATTCTCCTCTAACGTAATACAACAAGAAGAATTTGCAGAGGAAATAAAATGTTTGAAGGATAATGAGAAATTAAGCAACAAAAGTAGAATCCTAAATCTCAATCTCTATCTAGCCTTTGTAAGCTTCATCAAGGCTAACAAAGGCCGTGGAATAAAAACGACAAAAGGATACGTTGCACTCTTTGTGTGCATGGCCACCAAGGCTGCGCACTTAGAACTGGTATCAGACATAAGCACTTCAGCATTCGCAGAATGACAGCTCGCAGGGGTACACCGCGCCACATTTATAGTGATAACGGTGAAAATTTTGTGGGAGCTAACAAACAATTACAACAAGAATTTGAAGAACTACAGAAAGTATTCAATACAGAGTTTTTCGCTGAAGTTGCAGAAATGGAAATCCATTGGCATTTCAACGCGCCTAGATGGCCAAGTGCTTCTGGATTAGTCGAAAATCTAGTAAAAAGTTTTAAATATCATTTTAAAAGAGTAGTGGGAGAGCAGAAATTGACATTCGAGGAGCTATCAACAGTATTATCTCAAATTGAAGCCTGCCTCAACTCTCGACCATTATGCCCCTTAACAGAAGATCCAGAAGATTTAACTTTTTAACACCGTCACATTTATTGACGGGGGGCCCGGCACTTACTCTTATGGAAACGGAAAGAGATTTCCGCACAAGGTGGCAGCTGACGCAGAAAATTGTAAGCGATATATGGAAAAGATGGCGTTCTGAGTATTTGACACAACTAACTACTCGAAGCAAATGGCGACAACCACATGAAAAATATCAAATTGAATGACGTAGTACTTCTCCACGAAGATAACTTACCGCCAGGAAAACGGTCCATGGGCAGAGTTATTGAACTACACCCAGGAGCCGATAAATATGTAAGAGTCGTTACCATTCGTACCAAATCAGGAATGCTCCGTCGGCCTATTACAAAATTATCAATCCTACCTGTAAATCAGAAAGCAACGGATAAATCTCAAACAACAAGACAACTGATAACATACGCTAAGATGCCAAATTTGTCTACTCAACATACAGATTCTAACTTCAAACGATTTAAGTCAGCAACTTGCAACATCATGACATTGTTTACATTATTAATATTCTTTATGACAATTATATCTACCGCTCAAGGCAACTTCCACGTGACAAAATTTAGGCCAAACAAAGTCTATATTTTGGAAAAATGTCTAATATACACATAGTAAAGGATAATTGGAAACTTATCGTTTACTACGACATGGAACCTTATTGGGAAGGTATACGAGCTCTCAATAAATACACAACGTCACTGGGTCAAACATGCAGAAGAATAAATAACGCAATGAGTTGTGGTATCATATTACTACAATTGAATCACGGGATCACTGAACTCGAGTACTACAATCAGATCTTGTTCGGTCAGCAAACAAATACGGAAATCCCGAGACAGCGACGCGGACTCATTGACGGTGTCGGATATCTTGCCAACAATCTCTTTGGAGATGCGAGATTCGCAGAACAATATTAGAAAGATATTACTCTACTACGTGAAAATCAGAAACATATAGCATCCTATTGGAAAAAAACAGACATCAATAATGGAAGTTGAGTATAATCTTCTGAAACGTACTGAACAAACAATGAACAGGCAACATAAAATGGTTACTCAACACATTATTTCTATGGAAAGCGCATTGAACAACAATGCTTCGGCTACAAAAAACATGTCTCTTATCAATGAGTTGACTATAGGAGCCATTATAGAAAGCAATATTCTGCAAAACCTAAAATCTTTGCAGAACACATAACTTGACACTGTCACAGACATCTATCATGGTAACTTTAGCCCTCACATTGTGACTCCTATGCAACTACAAAACAAATTGAGTACCATCGCTAGCCAGCTTCCAAAGGACTTATCATTACCTATTGACGATATACATACGAGTCTGAGTAAAATATACAAGCTTCTTCAGGTAAAGGTCAGAATGCTGCCGCAGTACCTTATATTTGAAATTAGCCTTATCAGCCGAGATTCTTTCGAATTATTTAAAGTATTCTCGATACCGTAAGTCAAAGGACGAGACATGGTTAACATAATACTAAAATCGAACTATGTTGCTATCAACCTGAAGAAAGATGCCTACACTACTCTGACTGATGATACCCTATACAGGTCATGTATCATAACGGATGTATACATATGTCACATACCAAAGCCAATCTATCAATTCAGAAACAACCTAGACTTTTGTAGGACAGATAGAGTGGGATGTGAGACGACTACTAGTCCCTGTACAAACAAGTGGCTTGAAAGTATAAACGTAAACAACTACATTTATTATTGCTGCGATCAATGCCCACTACGTATAATCTGTGAAGATCAGGTTACCGCATATCAACTGACGGGTGCCGGCATTATTGTATTAGACAACTGCCCAATTGTTCTTCGAAGTTTTCATTGAGAGGGAACTTGACTTCATATCTGCCGTCCGATTTCCGAGTGGTGGTAGATTTGTACAGCTGTATACATTTCAGATCATCTGACGAGAGTGAAGTTGGTTCTGATATTTCTTCTGTCTCCCAAAACTTCTTTAACTGATCTACTTCAATTTGTGCAACATTGCATTGAAAAGTAGTTACATTGCCACACAAAATCCAACCGAAACGCGTTTGTTGTGCGATGGGTATTGACTCTTCAATTCTGCATATCCCGTCTAAAATAATGCTTGAGTATATGTCGGCTCCAAATAATATGTCTATAGGGCGACTGACATTAAATTTTGCGTCGGCCAGTTGTATTTTTTCAAAGTAAGGCCATGAGGGTTGCTGGAAGCTATAAGTGGGCAAATTTTTTGTTAAATGTTTTATGATAAAAACATCGGTGCTGAATATGTAAGAGCCATTCCATGAACAATAGTTTATGTTTATTATTCCCTTACATAAATTGTCTTTTACGCCGATGCCGGTTATCACGCCTTTACACTTTTGTCGGGTATTAATAGTTGCTGTGCTACATTTTCTGTTATAAGGGACGTTTGTGACCCTTGGTCAATTAAACCCTTCAAATTTTTGGGCATTAACTTCGGCTGTTACCAATAAAATTTCTGGATAGTCACGTTGTTGGGCCACATGCGAATTTAATCGCTGTGCTTGCTCAGCGGATGTGTTCGCGGCTCCGTGCTTAGTAACTGTTGAGTTATCCGATTTCATTATTGATTGCGAAATTGATTCATGTAAAACTGTATTATGATATTCATTGCATTCACGACAACGTTTTGTTGAAAGGCAAGCCTTGCCATTATGGCTGTAAAGGCAGTTTTCGCACAATTTCAACTTTGTTATGGTTTGTTTTTTGCTAATTGCAGACATCGTAATAAATTGTTCACTTTGATATAAACCGTGACCATTCTTGCATAATAGGCAAATTTTTTTTTACTGGAAAAAATCGTTTTGTTACTGGAATATGACTGTTTGTGGTTATTCTTGGAACCGGTTTCCTTAAACGATTTCATGTTTGAACCGAATTGTTTCTGATGATCTTGCTTTTGTCTAGAAGTCTCCATGCTGGTAAATTTGTTCTCTAGAAACTGCAAGAACTCTTCGAGAACCTCCAGTTCTCTTGGTTGCTTAAGATTTTCTGTGTAATCTTTACATGTTCCTGTATCCAATTTATTAGATAGAATATACACCATAAAAGGGTTTCACGTGCTTACATCGACGCCTAAATTTTTTATAGCGTTGAGACACTTGTAGGTCGTATCGTGTATTCGTTTGATACTGCTCAAATACGGCTGTTGCATTATGGGAATATTCATCAAGGTTTTTACATGCGAGTTGAATATAAGTTTTTTATACCTATACCTATGTATAGATACCTATGATTAAGTATCTCCCTACACGTAGTATAGTTCTCTGAGCTAATTTTTTAATGTTGGATCAGAGACTCAGCTTCTCCCTTTACTTTGTTTTTCAGAAACTGCATCTTCTGAGCATTTGATAGAGATGCGTTATTGTGTATTGTTTCTGTAAACAAGTCCTTAAAGGACACCCATTGTTGATAATTGCCGTGAAGTACGGGAATGTCCATCTTCGGTGTGGACTTATCTCTGTGTGAGACTGACCATAACTTGCTGTTTAGCGACCGTTTTATGCGACTGAAAGTCTCTTCATGGGCAGTAAACATCTCCTCGTAGGATCCATCTTCTCCGTTGAGCTCGCCATCCAACTCCCAATGAAGAGTGTCTATAAGCGACCATCTCGCTTCTAATGTTTTAACGTATCTTCGAATTCCCATTTTTCTGTTATGAGATCTACGTTAATATTTGATACTGTCCGAGAAAAAGCTTTGAAATTGCGTGATTGCTTTCTCATCAGTTCTTCTAACTTGCTGTTAGTTCCTTGAGACCTAAATTTCGGCATTGTTTTGGAGAGCGTTTTCTCCGTAACCTCGTCTCTAGCACTTGATGTGCCAGCCACAGGCGATGGAGGTCTCAAAGATTGTGTTCTTACTGTCAGATTAGTTGACTGTAGTCCTTGTCTAACCTCAACAGCAGCCATGTACTCTTCCATGGATTCTCGTCCGTGAGAATAGAAAGTCATGGTGTTCTGATAATGGTTGTCCGAAAAGTAGCTGGACTGGTGTGCGCGTGGCGTCGCATGCGCGCGTGGCGTGTGGCGTGTACCGATAGCGCCGCCGCGCGCCGCCCTCTACTGCGCAGGGTGCGCAGTCTCCTGAATCCACGTCGGTAATACAAGACAGTGTTCAGTGTGCAAGTGTCAGTGATAAAGTAATATATCAGTGTGTAAGTGAATCAAATGACAGCAATAAAAACCACAGTGCTAAAATAATCAGTGCTCGTGTACATAACAAGGCAACATCGCCTATTTTTAATCGATGAACTTTATTGAGACAATAAGGCATAACCAATTTAAACATTAAAGAATAATTTGTTGTTATCGCATGAATTTTAATTGAATATTATTTTTTGTATTCACTTATATTTGAATCAGATTTATCATTATGTTATCATTCTTTGTTGCCTAACTTGTTTAATTTTCTTATCCGGGAGCATGTACGGGCAAACCCGTACATTTGCATATGTATTGTTAATATGCAACGCTAGCACAAGCCGACAATGTAATGAAGTATCATAAGTATTCACTTCTTTAGTACCAATAAACACCTCGTACGGTAAACGTTGTTTTAATCAGCGAAACCTCGCGCACCGTCGGCCGGTACTCAACACTCCTCCCTAACTCAACTCCAGTAACACAAGGTGTAGGGCTCTCCCCGTACAGTCTTCCTCGTGGCTTGTTCTTCAAGTTGAAGTTTCCATCACAAAAGCGTTTAAATTTAAACCAAAATCGCACGGTGCGTTCATTAGCAGACCCCTTACCAAACGCAACATTGATATTGGGGGCTGTTTCTGCCGCGGTACTTCCCCGTCGGAAGTATTAAAAAATCACTCGAATTTTCGTAGTATCCATCTTTCTTGTCTAAGTTGAATAACAAAAACAATTGAAAGTCGATATTCAAATGTTTCACATTTAAAAAAAAAAGAAAATAGAAACCATGTGAAAAAAGATTCATTCGAAAACCTCAAACCATGAAGATTCTATGTCAATTCAAAAAACCTATTACAATAAAACGGCAATTTCATACTTTAACCCCTATTATTTTGCGTCAATCAGCTGTTAAAATTCAACATTGGTGTTATCTATGTTAAGCAAGCGTCAGAGTTGACATCTTTATAGCGACTAAGACACAAATTTGACACCCATATTCGTAAAATCTCCTTATTAATTATAAAACTTTTGATTTAAGGTACCATTATCAAAGCGCTCTTACCCCACTGTACCCTATATAAAAATATTTCCTAGACTATAGTAATATTAATTCTTCTATAGTAATATTCATCAACAATTTGTGTGTTATACTTAATTAAATTAGACAAGACAATGACTTATTTATAACCGTGTCATTGGTCGCGGCGCGGCGTGGGTAATCTCACCGGAACCAACAGGGCTTGTAGCTTGTAGTATGGTTGTGTTGGTGTGGCAGCGTTCACTGTAGAGGCGTCCGTCAGTGCGGCGCTGGGTGGCAGCGCGGCGCGAATGCTCCGCGACGCGCGCTCGCAACTCTCTCGACGCGCGTCATCTTTCTCTAACTTTTGAAAGTGTTATCAAATCGTATCGAGGATAATAATATGTCGAGTACTTCGAATTATGTTCAATTTATTATGAGTTTAGTATACAGTTCAGTTTTTTTGGTTTGGTTTTATAAAGTGATGTGATAAAACTATTGAAGTTGTATAAAGTGGCAAGAAAGAACTAAGTATGTGTGAGATGGGACGTGGTTATTGTTGATTCTGGCGTGAGATATAAATGTGTGCGAGGTGCGATGGCGGGGCGCCGCCTGGTGCTGAACGGGCTGACGGTGGAGGGTGGTGGCGGTGGCGGTGGGCAGGCCGGGTCGGGCGACTCGCGCGAGTTCTACCACGAGCTGGAGCTGTACCGCCAGCTGCTGGCGCTGGAGCCGCCGCCGCGCTCCCGCACGCCCGACCCGCCGCGTGCGCCGCGGTGCCACGGTAATACGCGCGCTACGCACTACAATGTTGACACATTTACACTACTTATATATAGAGGTATTATCGAGCTAAATAGAGTGTCAAAATTCTATATCGCACCCTGTTCGGCTTATGGTACGAATAGTATGGGAAAAAATTGTGGGTTTATATTTAACTTGCAAATTTTCAAGCGAATACAAGGGTACAGTCAAAAAAGATATGTTCAGTATGTATTATATACAATTTGTATCATAGCTAATATTTAATTATTTTAGGTTTTGCAGATGTGGTACTCTTTTCCGAAGTAAAGTTTTTATAGAATTTACTATTTGAGCTCACTATGCTTTATTGTTGTAGAATTGATGTTTGTATTTTTGTGTTCTGTGATTCATGCGTGGAGACCTATAATTGGTTTTCAGGTATTTATTATATAAGTCTATTGGTGTTGTTATTAGCTGTTGGTCTTTCAAAAATAAATAAATAAATAAATGTATCGTGTACGGTGACAACGACACTTCGCATCGATACTTTATTAAAACAATACATCACGGCTTATCCCTAAAGGGGTGACAATGGCATATAACTATTAAAATTGTACACTCGCAATACTGATACCAGACTGTATGCACACAATTATATGTTAAAAACCTACTGAACCCTAACGCCCCACTGAACCCTAACGCGCCTAATACCCTAAGGCCCTATCCTACCATATAGTATGTGATGAATAAATACACAAATAGATAATGCCGAGATGCCTGCACTAGGCGACCTAATGCGACAGACGGATGGATGGGATGTCCAGGATGCGGAGAGATAACTCACTGTCAGTCGCACAGACTCGCACGACGGATCAAAGATGGCTATAGGTGTCGTGGCCAAGTGACGGCAGTGAGGGGGTGGTAAGGTATTGAGTCAAAGTCGGATTCAACAAAAGACTGATTTATTTACAAAATATACTGTCTTACATATATACAAACATATTGTCACGCCTTTATCCCTGAAGGGGTAAGTTGAGGCATAATAAACGCCCTCATTTCACCGTATGCATTTTTGTCCCACTTAACAGGTGGTGAGCCCAGTGCCGTCTGTCTGTCTTATATACTAATATTAACACTATGTACACAAGTGAAGGTATTTGCTTATGTGCCGTCGGTGTAAAGTGCCTCTGCAGTTTTTTTAAATCTTGGTCAAATAATGTGTTAGTCACGGCCGACCTCTAGACCGTTCGATTTGGTGAATTGCAGTGTTCCCGTTCATGTTATACATTAAACAACGTTATTAAAATACGTGGGTGGAAAGTATAAAAACGAATGTGCAAATTGAACTTATTTTTTTCTCTCTTGTCGCAAGGCAGCAATATGCTGTATGGAGAAAGGTGTAGATGTGAGGAGTGTTTTAGGTATCTGTATATCGGTAAATCATCGATCACGAAAGAAAATAAAGATAATCGGCGCCCTACACTTCAGCCTAAGACTAAACTGGCGATGGGCGGGTCACGTAGCGCGGAACACTGACCAACGCTGGACAGCTGCAACGCAGTGGAAGGGACCTATCGGAAAAAGACAGAAAGGTCGACCCATGAAAAGATGGAGTGACGATATTGTTAAAGATGAAAATGATGAATGAAAAGAGTGGATCGGACGAGCTGAAGACAGGGAAAAGTGGAATCTAATGAAGGAGGCCTATACCTAAATCGGGGTTCCTATCCAAGAAGACTTAGCACAACACAAATGAACGATACAATAGCATAATGAAATAATATTAAGATATAGACTAAATAGTATTCTATTACCTAGGTGATAGGACAATATAAGGCTTTATTATTATTATTATATCGGTAAATAAACCATGACATGTGTATGATACTGAATTTTCATATTCGCTAGTGTTTAGTGTACCATGTGTGTGGTTCAAGTAAAACTAACAGATGTGTTTGTGGCAGCGGAGCCGCGGCGCAGTCGCACGCCGGGCGCCACGCCAGCGCGCCCGCCGCCCGTCGCGCGCCCCGCCACGGTGAGTAGACCACCTTGTCATTGCAGATATTATTTAATAATGTATTATTAATAGGGAAAAATGTTACGTTAAGTTAAAGTTACCCGGCAAAGATTGTCAGGGCCCAATTCAACCTCAACAGCTGATCATCTGACAAGACTCTGACCTGACGCAGATACCTTAGTCCGACTGGCGCTTCAATAAATGCTGAGAGTAAAAGGCCGCATCATAGCTGACCCTAGCTAATAATAAAAGCGTATCCCATGCTCCGAGTCCAGTTCGGAAGCAATTGGGAAGCCGTTGAGGTGAAGAAACAAGCCAAAGATGTGAGCTATTTTTGCATAAAACACGTAACTACGAATTTTTGGAACGAAGTTCCTTATGGCAGGCTTGGAGGAGATTCGGATTTTGCTGCGCGACCGAACTGAAAAATATGTGATAGTAAAACCGTAAGAAAAATTGGGTGAAATAAAAGCGTTAAATGAGACGTGCGCAGGCGCGACAGTCGTTTCGCTATGAGTGTATAAATAATCATAAATTTTCTTGAAGGTGCCGCCTACCACTGTATGTACTAAAGTGCAAGACGTCCTCGTTGTGCTATTAGTTCGCTAATAACGTTCATTAATCTAGCTATGTTGTATAGTATCTGACAGGGTTGTAATTACACGCGCCTTAGTTCGGGCGACGGTCGCGTCGCAGGCGGTGCCGCGCTCCGTGACTAGTGTTACGATGAAGAACCACTCGCGACAGTGGTTGAACTAATATTTATTAATTTAGGTCACACAGTAACACTTGTGAACATCATTATGAATGTTTCTACATTTACTGCCTGATTTGCAGTGCAACAGGTATAGCTTGTGAATAAGAATCTGACAAGAAATCTCACAGCCACTCTTTTTCAACTCCAATAAGTATTTACAAACTGTTACAATACACTACAGTAATCCTAAGTAAATATTATAAAAGAAAAGGTTAACCACAAAAAAGCACATCAATTACAATTATGTTTTTGTATTATTGGAATATTCACTCGTAGTGTAACAGCCGTTCTTAATAAGCGAATCTCAAAATCAATTTTAAAATTCTAGCTAAGTCCACTGAATGATGTGCTTGGGATTTTTGTTAAAGAAACACACACTTATACATACACAAATATTTTTAAACTTATTTAGTCATTAACAATAAATTTGCAAGGAATTTAGAGTTTAAAATAGTGTCCACGTTCTGATGTGATGGCTTAGATAAGATAGGGACTCCGACACAAACTTGGACTTGCCGAGTCGTGGTGTCTTATCACAACTCAACAAGCTATAAACTTTCGTGATGCCTGACATCAGCGTCAGCGGTGATAGAGCACTACACGTGGTCTGCTGTTAGGCTTATGTATGGCTCCCCGTTTGCATACATAACTATGTACTGGTGTCGTGATAAGGACTTTGATTGTAGATCATACATAGTTTATCAACCGCGCCTTTATCCCCGAAAGGTGGCATGGCATATATATTATACCCGCACATATCACCTGAGTTTTTCTCCTACGTAATAACCCATTGCCGTGTAGAAATAGACATACGCAGCTTGTGGCTACCTGATGTGAACAATTCCAGCCACCCGTAAGGCCTTCAACTTGGCTTAACGACTGCTATGTTACCAGCAACCGAAACCAATGGCTTAACTTTTTAATTTTTATTTAATTTAATTTATAATTATTTAATTGCTATGTAATATGAATCTAATGATTTGAAATAAAAATAATTATTATTATATTATTATTAACGTGCCTTCCGAAGCACTGAAACGCTCATAAATGGAAATACCACAAAACGATCACCCATCCGTAACCAGCAATAGCGAAAGTTCTTAACGCAGTGATTGTTTACAGAACACTGAGTTATCAGGACCGCATCGTCGAGCGCATGAGACGATCATACATATCTTGCGATTTAATCCAATAATTATATCTCACTCACTGTAACTCCGGTAAATCATACAACATTGTTACTCAGTTCCGTCCATTTGAATTGCATCCGCAAGTGAAGAGCTGTGTGAGCTCTACGCTAATGCTACGAGCGTAGAAGTTGCAAGTATTCGTAGAGGCGCGCTCTACGTTGGTGCTACGACGTTAGGCGCTGACGTGTACTCGCAAAAGCCACTACTTGTACCCACTTCCAGGCCAATTTCCTGATGCACTGTCGCTGTTGTCATATCAAATAACATCACCGTATTGTGGTGAGAGACAAATTAATACTGAATTTCATTTCCTTATATTTACACTCTGCAATCAAACAATATCCAAAATTTACATCGTTGAGCGCCATCCATCGCTCGACGCTACAATATGAATTTGATGTTCTACAACATTCAAAAAACAATGATTTCTAGTAGATTCCTTAACACTACTTCTGTATATCTTTAGTGGGTATTAGATTATTTTTGCATTTCAGATATCTGATATTGCCGCAAGAATGTGTTTTAAAATTTAACAAAAGGTATACAGAGTTATAACTGTAATTGCATTGAAAGTTACAAGTATATATATATATATATATCTATATGAATTTCATTATATATATATATGAATTTCATTCATAATAATTTTTGTGGTATAGGTATTCCCATATTTCTCTGAACACAGTATGTAGCAAACTTCGAAACTTAATACAGTTGTAAAACGATTTAAAGTAGTGTTATGTTTAGACTACCTTGGTGTATATTTAATGGGATAATAGCAAAGGACATGCCTTTGCTATTATTCCATTAAGATATAGATATTAAGAACTATATTAAATAAATTATTGCAGCGCTGTATAATGGCCGTGCACAATTATGTAGACGAGAAAGCACCGATATATTTGCTACGTCAAACATGCGCATCAAGCACTATAGTTATGAGGCTTAGTGTAGGCGTCCATACTCATACTTTATAATATATGCTGTATACTACTTGGGACTTAAAGCGAAATATCATAAACTTTCTTAGACCGACATCGTTACAGCGTTCCAGTGCGCGGCTGGTTTGCTAAAATATTATTTCACGTTAAGTGCCCAGTCCTTCAGCATGTTGGTTTTGACAAAACATCGGTGGAGCAAATAGATTAATGATGGACCTATTGGACCTGTTGCCTTCACTTACAACAAATTGTTTATTTTATTACGTATTCGTAGTCGTTATAGAGCCTTCTAAAGCACGTACATGTCACAAACGGTCACCGATGTCAGGACCAACCGTAGCGTAAGATGCTTAACGCAATGATCGTCTATACATATAGAGCTACTGAGCTAGCGGGGGTACACAATAAAAAAAAACTGTCAACAAAAAAATAGACAAAATAGTCCAATTACATAAATATTTGTAGTTTGTTTCCTTTGTAATTAAATTGGTGTGTCACTCAATAAGCAGAGGGTTTATATCCACAGTACATAAGAGAGAAATAACGCGCACGTCCGAGCTATTCACAGGCCTCGGGCGGAGCAATAATACTGAACAAACAAAAGACGACTAACACTCAGTATTCATTTCTCTTTATAATTAGGTGCTATTGGATTTTTCCCAATATTAACAAAGGAAAAGGTATTTTGGGTATTTGTTCGATTCCTAATAGGAGCATGTAGGGTAGGTGGGCTATATAGTTCGCTGCCAACATCAGTCAGTCCGCTCCGCCAATATACATTCCAACAGAGCTCGCTCGCGGGCGCTCCAAGGGCACCTCAACTATTGGGCGGCTTGCATTCTTTTCCACTTCTGTGAGATATTAAAGGACGATGCCTTTATATATTTTGTACTATACGGACAATAGAGCTATTGAATTTAAAACACAGATATTATCATCATCATGCTTATTTATGTTAAATTCGCTTAACGTTCCGACTGGCCTGCACCAGCCCAGGTCACAAGCAAGTCGGTCTGCTTAAAAAACAGCAGATCTATTCCCTACTCTAAAGGAATTTGATTTTAAAGTACCAATAGTTAGATTATACCAGTCCAAGAAGTGATAGTTGATGGAGTAAACGACTTCTGAAGCAAAAAACCCGACTCGGCATGCTTTTATGAAGCCCCTCAACCAGAGGGACTGAATTAATTTACTATTTTAATGCTAAGGGTATGTGAAACGGGCTCTACAGTTTTCGCTCTACAATATTATACAGCGAGTGGATCACTTTCGAGCGGAATTGAGCTAAAGCCAAACCTGCTGACTAAAGCTAGCAAGTTATATGAAGTGAAATATTACAAATTATTAAAAACCAGAGTGCAATAAGATATAAAAATGATGTTAAAGTTTGCATATCATAGATTCTTTTATAATATTGCTTGCTTGCTGTTTGTTGGGCAATGGTTTGTTGTTATCCGCTATTTCACTATTCTTTCATGACTTGGTACAATCGTACCCAATAAGAATGCACCTACTTCCATATACTCGGGGCGGCATGGCAAAAACGTTTTCCATACGTCGATTGACTAATCTGATTCATTGAATTGAGCCACATTCTGTATCGCGCAACGTTTGTACATCGTGAGTATTGGACACTGGCCGAAGTCACACTTAACGCTCCTTATCGGCGTTTATCAATTAATGGAAACGTTCTCTCGCTCCCCCCCCCCAGGGCCACATTTAACTAATGCCATTAGGTTGCCTCTACTTCACTGATGTAATTATCGCGATCTCCAGATCAGCTCAGATCAGATCTCATTAGAGGTTTTGTTGGCCGTTGGTAATTTAAAGATTATTTGTCTCTGGCAAATTAAGTGCGATACTTTGAAAATACTGTAATATCCTTTGTACACGACAGAAGGTTTTTGTATATTAAATGACTGTAACGCTAACGCTACAGCAGAGCGTTATTCCATTTGGCATTTAAATGAGTAAAACACTTTGTGACAGTCTTTGCCGTTCGTTGGTGATTTAGAAAGTACGGTAGTTTACATTAGACCCGAATAGACTTTGATGAAGTAAGAATAACAAACTAGCGACTTTAGCAATAGCAGAAGTCGCTAGTGGCACGGCACACACAGCACCCAGGTATACTCATATGTACAGCGTGGGAGCGGGAGCGGGAGCGTTCGGGGCAGACACTCTTGCTCCGCCGTCGTATTCAGGGGCGTCGTCGTGAGCAATTGATAGCCCCCAGCCCCCGAAAAGTGTCTGGCCGTGGGTGCGATCCAGTTAGCCACAAGGCGAAGGGCACCCTCACCGTGTTCCGGGAGTGCCCATTTAGTGCACGCCCGTACCGGCTGCTTTCTCCCTCCTCTGCTTTCAGATCAGCTCCTTAGGGAGCTCCGAGGTGGTCGCACTTTCGGTCTCCCTGAAACGAACCCCTCCATCCTGAGGTGCTGCTTGCTGGCTTGCAGTAATTTACCTCAGGCCTACCCTGCGTAAAGAAACTTTATAATACTCGTAAGATACTACCTGTAATATAATGCCTTTTATTAGAGAAATCCTTCCAGCTGTTAGGCCTATAGAGTGAAACAAAGACAACAAGTTCTTACATACAAACAAACACTCATACGCGTGCACAACATTACATGTGAAAACATAATTATATATATATATATATATCCATCACGCCTTATCCCCGAAGGGGTGGCAGAGGCATATCATATGCCCACTTTTCACCGTGTGGATTTCTGTCCCACGTAATAGGTGGTGAGCCCATTGCCGTGTTGAAATAGACAGACGCAGGTTGTGGCTACCTGCTGTTGAAATTTTTTAAGCCGCCTATAAGGCCTTCAACCAGGCTTAACGACTGCCATTTTACTGGCAACCGGGACCAAGGGCTTAACGTGCCTTCCGAAGCACGGAAACGCTCGCAAATGTAAATGCCACAAAGTGGTCACCCATCCGACGACCAGCCATAGTGAAAGTTGCGTACCTCAGTGATCGTTTACCGAACACTGAGACCACGGGGCCACGATGGAAAACATAATTATGAACACTATTGTTGGGGATGAAGAGTAGAAGCGTGCACGTCGCCATCCCTGCCAGCTACGGCTGCAATTCTACTCCAACACGAGTACCACCAGGGCGAATACTGCTAGGGCGTGCCCCCGAGGCGACGCGCACCAGTTCGTCCCCGCTGGTGCGAAAAGTGTGAGCCAGAGCGGCGTAGGGGACCGTCACACTACACGCGCGGCCCGACACGGCGGGAAGTGGAGGATGGAGTGCGGGGTAGCTGCGTGGATTGTTGATGGATGTTATGAATGAGAGAAAGTTAGATGTAGTGTGCTTGACAGAGACCAAGCGCTAGGGCAGCGAAGTCGTGGAGCTCCCGGGCGGGGTGCTCGCGCTATGGTCTGGAGTACCAGAGAGCGAGCATGGCAGTCGGGGGGTTGGAATTTTGTTGTCCTCGCAATTGGCCTCCGGTATGTATGAGTATAAACTGGTAGGTCCTAGAATCCTCTGCATCCGTCTAAAACTTGGTTTGACGAAGATTTTCCTAGTAGCTGCTTACGCGCCAGTATCTTCGTCGAACGCGAGTGAGCTAGAGGACTTCTGGGAGAGTATGAGAGAAGCTCTAAATGTGATAGAAGGAAATGAAAAACTTATAGTATGTGGAGACTTGAATGGATGGGTGGGTACCGCTCGCGATGGTTTTGAGTCGGTACTCGGGAAGTATGGGTATAAAAGGGTGAATGACGGTGGCAAGCTTATACTGGCATTTTGTAAGGAAAAGGATTTGTTTGTGGCGAACACAATGTTCAACCACAAACAAATTCATATGTATACGAGGAGATGCAAGTCAAAGAGAAACATGATAGCTCTATTCCTAATGGACAGTCGACTTCGTAAACAGGTGATGGACACCATGGTTTATAGAAGCGCTGAGCTGAGATCAGACCACTACCTAGTAATAACTAGGATAAGGGGTCTATTCGCGGGTTGGCGTCATCGTACCGAGTGTCCTGAACCTGAGCCGACTCATAGCATCAAAAACTGGAAGCTGCAGGATGCATCCATTAGGGATAAATATAAAGAAAGGGTAGCCGAAAAGCTTGGCGACGTCAATGTTAGTAGTGAGAATGTGGAAAGTGTATGGCAGAACCTTAGGGATAGTATGGTAAATGCCGCTGTGGGAGTGTGTGGAGAAACGAGAAGAGGCAGTAGTAATAAGCGTGACGCATGGTGGAATGAGGAAGTGAAAGAAGCAGTTCGAATGAAGAAGAAAGCATGGTTAGACTACTTAGCCTTGCGGAATGATTTTAATATGAAAGAGAGATACAAGCTGCAAAAAGTTAACACGAAGGCACTGATAGAAGAAGCTCGTGAAAGGTGCAGAATGAAAGCGGATGAAAGGTTGTCGTCCAATTTCCGGGATAATGCCAGGCTCTTCTGGAAAGAGGTAGGCAAGACCCGGAGTTGTTCGGCAATCTGCAGAATGAATAAAGTGCTTAGTGTTAACAATGACGTCCTAACAGACCAAACTGACGTCCTGCAGAGATGGAGTGAATATTATGGAAAGATGTATGCAAGTAAAGACAGAGATGCCACATCAGGAAGTGGAGCTCACTTCGATGCTCCGGATCCCGATGTCATTGAAGTCATTAGTATGAAAGAAATTGAACAAGCGATATGAAGTATGAAATGTGGTAAGGCTGAGGGAAAAGACAGAGTTACTGCTGAGATGATCAAGTACAGTGGGTCGCGCGTCTGGGACACTCTATGTCTGTTATGCAACTTGTGCTGGCGGACGGGTGAGGTCCCTGATGACTGGCGAATAGCAGTTGTAGTACCTATTTACAAAGGGAAAGGCTCGCGCCTAAACTGCTCCAGCTACAGGGCGATCAGCTTGGTCAGCTTAGCTAGTAAGGTGTATGCAAAGATTATAACGGCAAGAATGCAAGAAAAGTCTGAAAGGTATTTATGGGAGGCTCAATGCGGATTCCGCCGTGGAAGAGGTTGCATGGATCAAGTGTTTTCTCTCCGCATGATCGCGGAGTAGTTTCCGGCTATTAACCAGAGGGTTTTCTGCGCTTTCGTGGATCTGGAGAAAGCATTTGATAACGTTGTGAGGGATACTCTGTGGGATTTGCTGCCCGGATATGGTGTGGACGGCTCGCTGCTGCGGGCAATACAGTCGCTTTATAAGGACTGTAAGGCTTGCCTGCGAGTAGGGGGGGATGTGTCACCTCTTTTTGATGTCTGTACAGGCGTCAAACAGGGTTGTGTCATGTCCGCCTGGCTGTTCATAGTGTATCTGGACAGTTGCCTGCAGAAGTTGAAAGATTGTGATATGGGTGTGAATTTGGGTGACTTTTCAGTAAACTGTCTGCTGTACGCTGATGATGCGGTGACGTGCCTCATCAGAAGCCGACCTTCAGGCATTAGTCACTAATATGAAAGAGGAGTGTGAAAGTAAGGGTCTTCGCTTGAATGCAAGTAAGACTAAGGTTCTAGTATTTGTAAGAGATGACGTAAGAACTAAATGCGAGATTAGGGTAAACCAGGAACGTCTAGAGCAAGTGAATGAAATTGTGTATTTAGGGAGTATGTTAAGCGCGGATGGAATATGTGATTCGGATGTAGAACGGCGAGTAGCTGCCGGAAACAAAGTTAACGGTGCTTTGTCCCAATTAGTAAAGCGACAAAGCATCGTAAAAGAAGCACGACTGGCGATTCATAACGCAGTGCTAGTGCCAACTTTGCTTTACGGTAGCGAAACCTGGGTATGTCAGCAGATGCATGAAAGTAAATTGAATGCTGTGGAGATGCGATCACTTCGAAAATTGTGCGGCGTCACCTTGGCCGACCGAATACGTAACGAAGTGATACGCAATATGGCAGGTTTGAATGAAAGTGTCAGCGTTAAGCTGGAAAAGGGCATGTTCCGTTGGTTTGGTCACGGCCAACGAATGAGTGAGGAACGACTGACGAAGAATATATATTGTGCGAAAGCAGAGGGTAGAAGAGGTCAGGGTAGGCCGAGTTACATATGAAGACCACGTGAGCAGATTGCTCAAAAACGGAAAGGTCAAAAGTACTCAGATACCCAGACGTGCGTGTATGAAGCGATTGATGAATCTTGAAGAAGCGAAAGAAGTATGCATGGATCGCGAAGCCTGGCGATCTGTCCTCTCTGACTACCCCGTCAGGGATACAGCGTCAAGATTCAATTCAATTCAATTTATTCATAAACAAAATTAACATTGTATCTGAATGTAACTTACATGAAACATTATCTATTGTACACACACACATGTAATAATATTTAAAACAAAATCAATTATATAAATTAAAACACAATAAAATGAAATTTCTATTTCATTAAAACATAGCATAATAAATAATATTCAGAACAAAATCATATAAATTAAAACATTATAAGAAATTAAAAATAATCATTAAGATTAACAATTAATAAAATAATTTATATAATTATTATCATATGTCCCAAAAATTGAATAATCTCATATTAAAAAAAGTCATCTAAACAATAAAAACAATTTTCCAATAAATATGCTTTCACTGCAGGCTTAAAGGATCCTGTGTATAACTTATTCTTTATTTCGCTAGGTAACCTATTGAAAACCCGTACCGCCTGATAATGTGGACTGTGTTTCACAATATCTAAATGTGGAATTGTTACACTACTGAAATCCATCCTTCTTGTGTTTTCCCGCCTTAACCTGTCATCATGTGACTCATACTCATGAACATGTTTTTTAAAATGAATTAATAACACCAGTATATAAACGGAAAGGTCAAAAGTACTCGGATACCCAGACGTGCGTGTATGAAGCGATTGATGAATCTCGAAGAAGCGAAAGAAGTATGCATGGATCGCGAAGCCTGGCGATCTGTCCTCTCTGACTACCCCGTCAGGGATACAGCGTGAAGATAGTTAGTTTTTTTTTTTTTTTTTAGTATATAAAGACTAGGCACCGTGAGAATTTTTAGTTCCTTGAAGTATGGTCGACAGCTTTCTAATTGGGAAATGCGATTGATGGTTCTAATAGCCCTTTTTTGAAGAACAAAAGCTCTTTGCCAGTTATAATGGTAGCTATTACCCCAAAATTGAATACTATACCTGAGTTTGGATTCTATTAACGCATGGTACACTATTTTTAGATTGTCTTCTTCATCTCTCAGTGTTCTTAAGGCATAGCATGCTGACGAAATTGACGAATCAAGAGCTGTTAATTCCCGTTTCCAATTTAAGAATTCGTCAATATATATTCCTAAAAACTTAACTTCGTTTACAAGTTGAATTTTAGTTTTATTCAGTTCAATGTTCATATTATCATTATTGCGTGCCGTAGTCCTAAATAACATAACATTCGTTTTACTCGTGTTGATTGTAAGTTTATTCGCAGTAAACCAGTAATAACATGTTGCTAAGGTTGCATTAACTTTACTATTCAAGGATTGCATATCTGTGTCTGCTACAACAGCATTAGTGTCATCTGCGAATACTACAAGTTGTATATCAGGTAATATTTTAGCTATATAATTTATTAAGTCGTTAGTAAATAGTGTGAATAATGTAGGCCCCAAGATTGACCCTTGTGGTATGCCAGCTTTAATATGTACCATATGTGATGTATGGTACTTTTTAAAACCATCTGAATTTATTTTTCCCACCTCAACAAACATTTTTCTATTGCACAGGTATGATGCAAAAAGTTGACTGGCACTGCCTCTTACACCATAGTGTTCCATTTTTGTTAAGAGTAGTTTATGGCAAATAGTATCGAAAGCCGAACTTAAGTCCAAATAAATGCCAGCTACCTTCATTTTAGAATTTAATTGGTTGACTATATCACCTATTAACTTGTAAATAGCATCACCCGTGCCAACACTCCGCTGGTATCCAAATTGTCTTGTATGCATCACTTTATTTGAGTTAAGATGACTGTTTAAGCGGTCTATTATAATTTTTTCGAAAATTTTTGAAAGCGTGGGTAATAGGGAAATTGGTCGATAATTTTTTGGGTCTGTTTTAGTTCCTTTTTTATAAATTGGGACTATCTTAGCAATTTTCAATTGTTCGGGGAAGACGCCCTCTAGTATACACTTATTGTAAAAAGAAGATAGTGGTTCGGCCAAAATTAACAAATTATCTTTAATTATAGAGATTGGAATTTCATCATAACCACATGATTTTTTGCTGGGCATTTTATTAACGATATTTGTAATTTCATACGGTGTAGTAGGCCTGATATCCATATCGCCTTTAACTCTTGCTGTGCTCTGTTGAAGCAGAAAGACAGCGTCACGTATATCACTGTCAGGTAAGGTGTGGTTGAGATCGAATTGTTTCACTAAGATGTCAGCTACTACGTCAGGATTATCTACGATTTGGTTATTTAATTTTAGACGCATATCCACCTGCACTGCCTTAAGTCTGTTAGTACTCCTGTTTATTATTTTCCATATTTCCCTACTCTGGTTTTTAGATCTATAGAGGTTTTCACTGATTGTAAGTTTTTTAGCTTTTGAAATGACTCTCTTATAAATCCTAACATATTTCTGTCTATAATTGAGTACACTCGCATCAAGTTTATTGCCGCCAGTACAAAAGAAGCGTTTCATTTTACTAGCCGTTTTCACACCTTTCGTGACCCACTTTAGTTGAAAGTGAGTCTTCACTTTAATTTTTTGTTTAAGTTTTCTAAAACTATAATGGAATGCTTTACCAAAAGTTTTTAAAAAAGTATTAATTCCCATACCACTCCAGTTATATTTAAGTAATTTATTCCTAAAAGTGTCTTCGTTTTTGCCATTAAAAATTCTCTTATTGACTATGATTTGATTAGTTTTATTACAGCCAACTAAATCACCGTCCAAAAAAATTCCTGCTGCTGATACCACATACATTTTGATAACAAATTAACATTTTACATTGTAAGTCTAAAGACTCTGCTGTCATTACATCTTTTTCACATGATATATGTGTTCTAATTGAGTTATTCACGAAAAAACAAATCTGCAAGGCGCGTGTGTTCACTCTCCGGTGCAGGTACGCCGCTTGCTTCAGGACTACTACAATTAGCAAGCACACTTAAATGGTCTGTCTGAGTAGCTGCGTTCTTAAAAAGGACAAAATTATCGCGTTTACGAGAATCTGCTAATGTTTTACTGTAATTTTGATAATTAATGGTGTAATTTACATGTAAAATATGTCTAAAAATAAGTCTACCGTTTTGCAATTTATTTAAATAATTCCATGGTCTCTCTTGATATTCAGCATTTGTAGGAATAAAGGTTGCGTTTTGACAGTTATCACATACATGTTTGATTAAACTATTCAGTAAATTTGTATTCAAAAACTTATTTTTGAATATTTGCCCCACTATTACATTCGTGGTTTTAATTTGAGTTACAGTGTAGTATAAATATGTCTCAACTGACATGGGACTCTTATCATTAGATCCTGCCATTATGATAACAAAATCAGACGGAGTACAGTCTTTACACATAGATATACACGATTTAAGTACTTCTTCTGTTGTTGCATACGGTTTTAGAATGGAAGTTACCAAAAATTCGTCTCCCAAGTAATACTGCAGCGTCCGCCGAACACCATATCCAGTTTGATTAGCGAAAATCAAGACTTTGTGTTTCTTTGGATAGTACGTTTGACTTTGTTGTGTTTCGGTGTTTGTTATGTTTCTGTGAATAGTATTATCCACCGAAACATCTTTTCGCAGTCGCTTTCACACATAGTTGGTCGCAATTTCTTTTAGAACTTCCTCTTGAGATGTTTCGTTCACTATAAAATTCCTAGCGGGCGATTTCTGATTAGATATACAACATGGTTTTTTCCAATTATTATTATTTTCAGGTCCGAGCAACTCATCGCTATGTGTAATGTTGCTCAGTGTTGTACCGCAGGCGTCACGGCATCTACTATTGTAGTTGCTGCATTTTTTATCCTCTGGAGCCGGCCCTTCAGCAGCAATCATAGTGTTAGGGATTGTAATTTTGGCTGGTAATGTTTGTGAATCATTATGTACTCGTATGATAGAAGAATTTTGGGGTTTATGGGTCTGAGGTGTAGAAAAATTATTATCTTGCAGAATACTTTTAGAGCGACCAGGGGTAGAAAGGTAGTTTGTGTTGTACATTCTGTTTATTAACACAACGCGGTGTCATGCTCTTTCTATCTAATAAAGTTACTTTTTAATACGTATTAATTGTGGCCTGGCATTTACCTAAGTCCAGCTTTAATCTGAAGTTTTCACTATTTAAATTCTCAATCTCCGTGTGTGCACTTTGTAATTCACTTTTCAATCTTTTGATAGTATCAGTAAAGTTCAAAATGGTGTCACTCTCATTTAATGATGTATTTGGCACAGTCCCGAATGAAGCATCCAGCAAAGTAGTACTGCCATAACAGAGACTGTCCAATGAGTTCGCCCTCCTAGGTTTTCTAAAAGTTATGTTTATGGATTCCATATCGATCAATTAGCACTAGTAGTGATTATTAAGCAATTAGCAAGTAGGTACCAATAGTGAAGCCCAACAATGTCTGATGTCTGAATCGCGATATCGAAGTTTGCAAACCTTATAATTTTTGACGATGGTAGGTAGGCACAACGCTAATATATTAATTATCAAAACTTTAATTGTTTATGTCCACAAATACTCGTTTGGTGTGAGATTTTATAAATACTTTGCAATAAGGATTGTGCACAGTTATAGATATAGTTAGAAATGTGTTTATAATATGACAATATAATTTTGATGACACTCACTTGACTCACGTATATGTTCATAGGATCGACACTTTAATGTCTCTTTTTTAGATTTACACTTTAAATATTCTTTCACAAACAATGTATATTAAGTATTGGACGCCAAACTTTGTAGATGTTATCTCACTTGGCTGTAAGGACACTGTTAATATTTTTAATTTCTTGATTCGTACGGAGCTGATATAAACACGGCAACTAGCGCCATCTTTTGAAGATAGTTATCTTTTCTTCTTTTGATCTTTTCAAGATAGTTAGTTAGTTAGTTACTATTGTTGGAAACATTCTAATTCAACTGATATAATTTTTATTATTAAAGCTTAGAAATCGGCTCTTTTTAGCTGCAACAAAGAACAAAAAATATTTCACAATATTTATTATTTAACAATAAATATTTCAAGTACGTAAGGTGATACTGAAAATTATTGTAACGTCATTAAGTACTTCATATATTACCAGGACTAATACTTGGGTGAGAGTTTGTGTTTTGAACAGTTAAAACCCACTTCGTTGTTGTAATAAAATCAATTTAAAAAAATACGATTACCAAGTAGGTATCTGGGAACATTTCCCTCAAACTATGCCGTATAAATCAACTGAATTGTAAAAGTAATGTTGTCAAAGAATATCTACTACATTATATTTCCCGATGTGTTAAAACACCAGTCGATTCGACGTAACGTGGGCGAAGATAAATGACGTGGGAGTGTGGAGCTGTCTCCATCGCTCACAGCAAATTGTTTTTCCAATAGAACAGTCAGCGCTCGCTCTGACATACGACCACTACCGCGCCGTGCCTCAGCTGTTTGTGTCCGCCGCGGCCACCGTGCACAGGTGGCACAAGTGCACAATCACGCCTTCACCGTGTTGTATCACAGAGTATAAACTTGAAAATATGCATTTGCTTATGTTGGGACCACATTACTCCTAACACACTCACCGCATTTAGAATTCTTCGTTTGATCAGTGTTGTACCCGCGCACACACACCACGACATGGCTGAGAGTGCGTTCATACATTGTCATACTCTTATTTTAATCAAGATCACATTATTATATTTATTGTCTTATGTGCATACATGAGGACAAGTTCAGCCGCTCCTCACTTTAAAAAATAAATAAATGGCTTTTATTTAACCGGAAACAAAGTTAACGGTGCTTTGTCCCAGTTAGTAAAGCGACAAAGCATCGTAAAAGAAGCACGCATGGCGATTCATAACGCAGTGCTAGTGCCAACTTTGCTTTACGGTAGTGAAACCTGGGTATGTCAGCAGATGCATGAAAGTAAATTGAATGCTGTGGAGATGCGATCACTTCGAAAATTGTGCGGCGTTACCTTGGCCGACCGAATACGTAACGAAGTGATACGCAATATGGCAGGTTTGAATGAAAGTGTCAGCGTTAAGCTGGAAAAGGGCGTGCTCCGTTGGTTTGGACACGTCCAACAAATGAGTGAGGAACGATTGACGAAGAATATATATCGTTCAAAAGTAGAGGGTAGAAGGAGTCAGGGTAGGCCGAGACTTACATATGAAGACCACGTGAGCAGATTGCTCAAACACGGAAAGGTCAAAAGCACTCGGATACCCAGACGTGCGTGTATGAAGCGATTGATGAATCTCGAAGAAGCGAAAGAAGTATGTATGGATCGCGAAGCCTGGCGTTCTGTCCTCTCTGACTACCCCGTCAGGGATACAGCGTGAAGATAGTTAGTTAGCTAGTTAGGCTTTTATTTAAACATTTCGTAGAAGTTACTGCACGAAGATAGGAATTTAGGGCGAGAAGTTTAAATTGATCCAGTTCAGTTGAATTTAAGGAGTCCCATTGGGGCCCAAGCGACCTCACCTTCTGCCCAACAGACGAGGCCACGATGCAGGCACTCACGTGTTTGGGAGGTCAGCCGGCACTCAAGGAAGGTTATAGACATCATAACGTTACATGTTACTGCCCAGGAGAGATCATAAATGTCAACAAATCGGGCAAACTTATTGTACATACATACATACATACATATTGTCACGCAGTGTATACGCAGGTGTAAGGGGCCCCACCAAGATCTTCGGGGCCCACGTCAACCTCCCGTGCTAGTACGTGCACCTGCTGATTAACGGACGACGCTCTGGCGCTGGATTTCCCCTCTGGGGTTGGGAGGTCAGAGGGCGTCGCTCCCATAAAAGCCACCCGTCAAAACAAATAATGGAAGTGAATTATAGGAATGTTGCTAGGGATAGGGCGCCGCCGCAAAACGGCGCGCAGGAGCCCGCCCGACTCCTGTGGCAAGTGGGCTAGGGCTGCCATGTGGCGGGCCAGCATGGCTAAAGAAGTTAGCCCCAACCCGTATCCGCTTCGCATCGTGGAACATTGGCACGCTGACTGGGCGTGCGGTAGAGTTGGCCGAAGTACTCTCCAGGCGGAGGGTGGACGTGGCGTTCCTTCAGGAGACTCGGTGGAAGGGCAACAGAGCCCGGCCTCTGCAGAACGGCTACAAGCTACACGGGTGCGTTGGTGGGGAGAACGGGGTGGCCGTGGTGCTCTCCGAGTGGCTGCAGAGCTGCGTCTTGGAGGTGAAACGCTGTAGCGACAGGCTTATGATCGTGAGGGTGCTTATCGATGGGATTATTACCCACCTGATTAGTGCCTACGCGCCACAGGCCGGTTGTAGCGACGCCGATAAGATGTCGTTTTGGGGCCAACTCAAGGGAGTGCTTCGGAGCAGTCCGTTGTCACAGGAAATCGTTTTGGGCGGCGACCCAAACGGTCATGTGGGTGAGAGGTGTGAGGAGTTTGAGCGTGTTCATGGTGGTTTTGGATACGGCACCCGCAACGCTGAAGGAGAAACTATCCTCAGAACGTGTGCGGCTGCTGATCTGGCCATTGTGAACACGTATTTCAAAAAGAAATCCGAACATCTCATCACCTACAAGAGCGGGAGGCGTACAACTCAGATAGATTTCCCCCTCTCTTGGCGACACAGCATCGGCAAGGTGGCCAACTGCAAGGTCATAACCCGGAGAGAGTCTTACTGCACAACACCGTCTCCTTGTCATGGACCTCTGCGTGAAACCCAAAAGCAAACGCATCGAGCGGTGCCAGCGCCACATCAGATGGTGGTTGCTTGATGAAACTAGGTCCCAGGAGTTCGTCTCAGCTGTCGGTGACAATTGCACCGACACTGAAGGCGAACCAGTTCAAGATTACTGGGAAAAAGTTCAGGCGGCCATCCTTGGAGCGGCGAAGGTGGTGCTCGGTGAGTCTAAGGGTGGACGCAAATGTGACAAGGAAACTTGGTGGTGGAACGACGCAGTCCAGAGAGAGACTAGGGAGAAGAAAGCCCTCTTTAAAAAGTGGGTAGAGACCGGATCTCCCGAAGACCGCGACGCGTACAGGGCTGCCAAGCGCGCCACAAAGAGAGCTGTAGCCAGAGCCAGACGAGACCACTTACAACCTCTGTATGATAAGCTAGAATCGTCTGAGGGCAGAAGCTCATCCTTAAGCTGGCGCGCTCCAGGGTCAAAGCGGCACAGGATATATCCAAGTCGCTGTGTAAAAGACCCTGAGGGCAACCTGTTAAGCGAAGACTTCGCGGTAAAGGAGAGCTGGCACTCGTATTTTCACGAGCTGCTTAATAAATAGCATAAAGAGGTGCAGCCTCCGGACCTCACTCTGAATCAGGGACTAGTGCCACCGGTAACGCCTGGAGAAGTCCTGACTGCGCATGAAGAATCGGAAAGCTGTTGGACCCGATGGAGTCCCTATCGAAGCCTGGAAGGCGATGGGTCCTCGCGGTGTGGGCATCTTAGTAAACCTTTTTAACCGCATTCTCCTTAGCGGGCAGATCCCAAACCAATGGAGACTGAGTATTATTACTCCAGTCTTCAAAGGTAAGGGGTCAGTGCAGGAGTGCGGGAGATACCGCGGTATAAAGGTGATGTCCCACACCATGAAGATCTTCGAAAGGATTATAGACTCGGATCGGGCATGAGTGTACTCTCTCGGAGTGTCAATATGGGTTTCGCCCTGGTCATGGGACCACGGACCCTGTTTTTGCCCTGAGGGTTGTCGCAGAGAAATATAGGTCGAAGAACACGCCTCTGCACTGTATGTTTCTAGACATGCAGAAGGCCTTCGACTGTGTTCCTCGTGCGATGATCTAGTGGGTACTGCGGTCCAAAGGGGTTCCTGAGGTCTATATTGACACTATCCGGGACATGTACTGTGGCTCCGATTCCATGGTTCGGACTGCTGTTGGCGACACGAAACTCTTCCCCATCACCGTCGGGGTACATCAGGGTTCGGTCCTTAGTCCGCTTCTGTTCAGTGTAATCATAGACGAATTGTCGGACAGCATCAGGAACTCGCATGAGCAGCCTCCATGGTTGCTCATGTATGCTGACGATATTGCGCTGGCAGACGCGGACAGGGGCAGATTGGTGCGACGTGTGAAGGGACAGGTCTACAAAACCATCATTAGACCTGTCCTTTTACATGGCAGTGAGACGTGGTCAATATTGGAGAGACACAAGCAGGAGCTGCGTACGGAAATGAAGATGCTGCGGTGGATGTGCGGAGTCACGCGGATGAACCGCGTGAGGAACTCTCTTATCCGTGGCAGTCTTCACGTCCGTGACATTGCAGACAAGTTGCAAGAGTGTCGCCTTCGTTGGTATGGTCACGTCTTGCGGCATCAGCCGGGCTACGTAGGAAACAAATGTCTGGCCATGCCAGCCCCGCCGGGTCCCGGTAAGAGGGGAAGACCCAAGAAGTGCTGGCTTGACGTCGTAAGGGATGACATGCGTGACCCCGGGCGTCGCGAGACGCAACTGGGACAGACGCTCGGATGATGATGATGACATACATATTGTCACGCCTTTATCCCCGAAGGGGTAGGCAGAGGCATACTATACGCCCACATTACACCGTTTGCATTTATGTCTCACTTAACAGGTGAGCCCATTGCAGTGTTGAAATGGACAGGAGCAGGCTGTGGCGACCTGCTGTTGAACATTTTCAAGCCGCCCATAAGGTCTTCAACCAGGCTTAACGACTGCCATTTTACTAGCGATTGGGACCAACAGTTTAACATGCCTTCCAAGGCAGGGAAATTTAAATTCAAAAAAATGTGTCAATTTTAGATGTTAAATTTGGAAGAAATTTTGAAACCGTTGCCTTTTTAGTGAGGTGGTAACAAAAAGGCCTAAAGGTCTTATGTGCTAGATACTAATTTGCACGACCAATTAAAGTCCTCGTAGTCTCGGACTATAAACTTATTTATTATATACTAGTCGACGCCCGCGGCTTCACCCGCGTAGAGAAGTTTTCCCGTTCCCGTTTCCCACAGGAACTTGTTCCCGGGATAAAAAGTAGCCTATGTGTTATTCTGATTCATAAGCTATATTATTGTAAAGTTTCATTAAAATCTATTCAGTAGTTTTTACGTGAAAGAGTAACAAACATCTATACAAACGCATTTATAATATTATTAAGATTAAGATTTATTTCGGACTATATATTATAAACTTATTGTACAAGGACTTAATTACGAGAAATATGGGTTATACTTATATTGGTGCCGGGGGATCAAAGTATATAACAGGGAAAGCCGCTGGGCAAAACTAGTAAAAAAAAACGCCTTCCTAAGATTCTTGCCGGTTCTTTTCAGGTGGGTCGCGTTCCGAACCGGTGGTCACTTTAAATATTTTAAATAGTGTATGACATTTTGTAAGCGCCGTTAAAATGGTCTATGCAAAATAAAGATATTTTTATTTATTATTTTTTTTTCATTTTTTATATACATCGCAGAACATTTAGAAATTAAGTATTTTCCATCGTATAAAAACTTATAGCACTGACGTTATATAGTTCTATTATCATATATTTCCATTCGGTCCCGTGTCGCTCAATTTGCAATAGTGTCAGCCCCAGCCGGTAAAAATATCCGTCGCCGTCCGAGCGCCGCGCTCACCCGCCCGTCGGACGGCGACGACGCACTGGGGCCGGTCGTTCTCTTTGTCAATTTAATGCACTTTCAATTGTATTGTTAAAGGCTGCCATCGATTTACTTTGTTACGTCTCTGCATAGTTTATATGCAAAAAGAAATAAATTCAAACGCCTTGATATTTATCTTTACGTATGCAATTTAGATGGATAATTTTAGCTCTCAATTCTCACAAGGTTGGTTTTACACGGAGAAATCAGAGTTTTTTTGTACTCCTGTAAGGTTCGTAGGTTGCAGATCAAGTACGCCGTTCAAGTTCACGGTAAAATAGCGCTATCAGTGCAGCGCGGCGCGGAGAGGCGGCGGGGTTATTCATATAAAAGTGGCAGTAGATTTATTGTCTCATTTCCGATTTGTCCCATATTTCATCGGATCATCGAAGAATTTAAAATTAATTTTGTTTTATGTCCCTCATGGGGAAATTTACGTAACCACCAGCTAGTAGAACATACATAGAATTCACCAAACTTGTATCGTGCAACGTTGTGTGTGTATTGCATTTATCAACATTGGTATGTCATGTTAGAAATAAATTATATATTATAGTTTTAATGATAAAGCAGCTGGTGCGTCACTTTGCCCTGACGGAATTCAAATCCCTGTTACATCCAATTTAATGAGAAATTTCGAATGGTTCTCAAACGTTGTGCATCATAATACATACCTATATGTTTACATATCCTACAAACATTTATTTTGACTTTTTAGTTATTTTTAGTTAGTTTAGCATATACGTTACGTAGTAATACGCAAAGTGTAACTGGAAAAGGGTGTGCTCTGTTGTTTCGAACACGTACATCGGATGAGTGAAGAACGATTAATGAAGAATATTTATTGTGTGAAAGTAGAGTGTAGAACGAATCAGGATAGGCTGAGGCTTACATACAAGGACTGTTGAAAACTGCTCAAAACGGAAAGGTTCTCTGCACATCTTGGATACCAAGATGTGCATTGCGTTTCATACGATAAAATAAATTTGCAGACTGCAATAGAAGTACGAGTATACATGGATCGCGAAGTCTGGTCATAAATCCTCTTTGACAACCGAGTCAGGGATACACCGTGAAGGTAATTTTGTAAACACAAAACCGTTTAGCAAAATCAAAAATAGAAAATATAGAATTCACGTTAATGATTTTTAACGTTACCAGAGCGCACCGGTTGGAGGCTCCTACTATTATACATATTCACGAGATACGTTGTCCTAATTGTTTGAAACTCGTGTTAAAAGTAAGGCCTCATATTTTTGTCGTATATGCCATTGATTTCCGATACCGAGTAACCTCACGAAGTTTGTAGAGTTTATATTGGGACGTCTTATATAAATAGACTCTTTTCAATTACTTTCATCATTTACTACATTCAGTTTAACTAAATATTCTATTTTGTTTTACGTCAATGAGTGATTTTAAGCGATGTCAATATTACGTAAACAAATTATTGTTCAATTGACACAGTGGACACGCTTACATACTGGATTGGATACCTCACGGACACCAGTTATTGTCTCCTATGATGCTTGTAAGATCAAAAGTGTTACATCACACGCACACTGACAGACAGTTTAATTACCTATCGAGGAGTGTAAGGTATTTTGAGTGCGGGAGTGGATGAGAATATAACTAGCCCTAGTACTGTCTTATTAACTAACTAACTATCTTCACGCTGTATCCCTGACGGGATAGTCAGAGAGGACAGATCGCCAGGCTTCGCGATCCATGCATACTTCTTTCGCTTCTTCGAGATTCATCAATCGCTTCATACACGCACGTCTGGGTATCCGAGTGCTTTTGACCTTTCGGTTTTTGAGCAATCTGCTCACGTGGTCTTCATATGTAAGTCTCGGCCTACCCTGACTCCTTCTACCCTCTACTTTTGAACAATATATATTCTTCGTCAATCGTTCCTCACTCATTCGTTGGACGTGTCCAAACCAACGGAGCACGCCCTTTTCCAGCTTAACGCTGACACTTTCATTCAAACCTGCCATATTGCGTATCACTTCGTTACGTATTCGGTCGGCCAAGGAAACGCCGCACAATTTTCGAAGTGATCGCATCTCCACAGCATTCAATTTACTTTCATGCATCTGCTGACATACCCAGGTTTCACTACCGTAAAGCAAAGTTGGTACTAGCACTGCGTTATGAATCGCCATGCGTGCTTCTTTTACGATGCTTTGTCGCTTTACTAACTGGGACAAAGCACCGTTGAGTGAAAATCTCTCAGCCCATTTGCTTATTCTTTTATTTTCCCGTACTCGCGCGATAGAGCTAATAAAAAATGGCCGGGATCTACGGATATGGCCCGCTTTATTTTAATAACAATATAAATCCGTAAATGGAATTGCCGGTTGTGCTGGCTGCCTACGTTTTACAATGGTAGGCGGGACAGACACTTATAATTTGATGCAAAATTGTAGAATTGTATTCTCATATGATCTGTCGAAGCCTTCTTTATGTAATAGCAGCTATTCGTACGGACAATACATCACACAAAGTTTCATTTTATATGTTTTTTATATGTATATGTTGAATTTTGTGTCTGCGGAAAGAGTGATAACTTGTGCTAGAACCTTCGCAATGAAAATTCCGCTTCATTTTGCACTAAAAATCAGTTAAAAGTTTTACACTTAACTCCGTCATTTATTTTCGTAAACACAACGCATTACACTATGTTTATTTGATCCCTTTGAATAGGTAATATCTTTCTTAATTCATTTAACAAATTATAAGAAAAAACTAAGGAAAAATATATCCTTAGACGCTGTAATTTCCTATTGTAGATCCATACTGCAACTCAAGGCGTTACACCCTCTAACCGCTAAAACCGTAAGCAAGTTACATCACAGATCTACTATACCCCTCCCGGAGTTTATATTCATTAATTTACTCTCTTTATAACGCTCAAAGAGTCAGTAAGCTGCACGTAGCTCTACCATACCGCTTAAGGAGTGAATGGTCACCAAAATACTACTCTTACAGCGCTTTAGGTCTCAGTTAGCGCTACTGTTCCTCCACAATTGCTCTTCTATACCTCTTAAATTCATTCTATAACTCCACTACATTGCCATAGTGGAACCTAAGATCATAAGAATTTGTGCCCAATCCGGGGGTATAGTAGAGTTATAGCTTGCTATAACTCCTATGTGATAGCACTTATTGATGACCTTAGGATCTGTTTAGCTCATTTATATATCTGTTCTAACTCTTATAGTAGCGCCTAATGTTAGTTGGGTAGCGACCTAATAATGGTGTTTAGAAATATGTAGACTGCCACGGTGGCGAAGTGATTTTATATGTGACAGTAGACCGTGCTGATGTCTACGGTTCGAATCCCGGGTGGGTTGAACCAAATATTTGTATGTCTATCCACAAATTTGCCCATATACCTTCAACTTGGCTTAACTGTAACGGCTTAACGTGCCTTCCGAAGCACGGAAACGCTCGCAAATATAAATGACACAAAGTGTTAACAACCGTGACCAGCCATAGCGATAGTTTCTTAACGTAGTGATTGTTTATAGAACATCGAGTCCGTGGGGCCACGAGCCCTTTAACATTTCATAAATAATGCAATGCTTTACTCAAAATTTAAAAGTGGTAGTTACTTACATTGCAGAGCGCAAGAGCAGCCCCGCGGTATTTTCAATCAGTGTCGTTCGGAGCTTTGCAAGTATTATTCGCTGTCTGATTAAGTCGCTGTTCTGATTGTGAGCCAACGGAGATGAATCTGGCAACAGGAGGCGTAGCTCAATATTTATTAAGTACTAGCTGATGCCCGCAGCTTCGCCAGCGTGGTGAAGTTTTCCTATTCGACATTTCGTACAAACTTTTTGAAAAATACTATATAGTCTATGTTACAATCGGCCTAGTAATTTCTGAGTTAATTCATTAAAACCTAACAAATCTTTCCTCTTTACGATATTAGTATAGAAGAGATATAATTATAAGTTCTTATCGAAGTAATTCTATGAACTATCTCAATATACGTATAGGTTGGAAAATTACCATAAGTGGTGACAATGTCACTGGTTTTTCAGGCGATCTTGGGGCACCATGACCTATAGGTTTCCTTTAGTCTCCCAGGCGTAAGATCCTCATTGAAATGGGAAGAAGTATCTACTCAGTAAATATAAATATTTAATTTAACAACAATTATTTCAAACGAGTAGGTAAACTTCTAGGATATTAAGCAATTGCCGCAGCTGTTATTGAGAGAGTTGTCGTAAGAGTTGCGTTTCCTTGAGTGCAGTTCCGTGTCAGCGAGTTGTTCTGACAACGCTCAATATGCATCTATTTTCAGTTCGCTCAACATTGTTTGCGATTCAAATTGTGTAATTTAAAAAGGCGTCGGTCTATTATATTGTGAATCGTTGCGAATTACCCCACTACAATCCATATCCCACTAAAACAATTTTTAAAAATCCTGTAATATATTCTCGAATTTAAAAGGAAATACATAAATAAAATCATTCAGCTGATAAACAGATTATGACAAGTAAAAACTTTATTATTTTTAATAAAGTTTTGTACTTGTAACGTAAACATAAGTTGTAACAAGGACAAAGGTAAATGTGTTTGTAATACCGCCGCCGCACCGACATAAGTCATTAAGTAAATAAATAAATAAATATCCATCACGCCTTATCCCCGAAGGGGTGGCAGAGGCATATTATATGCCCACTTTTCACCGTATGGATTCCTGTCCCACGTAATAGGTGGTGAGCCCATTGCCGTGTTGAAATAGACAGACGGAGGTTGTGGCTACCTGCTGTTGAAATTTTTCAAGCCGCCCATAAGGCCTTCAACCAGGTTTAACGACTGCCATTTTACTGGCAACCGGGACCAACGGCTTAACGTGCCTTCCGAAGCACGGAAACGCTCGCAAATGTAAATGCCACAAAGTGGTCACCCATCCGAGGACCAGCCATAGTGAGAGTTGCGTAACTCAGTGATCGTTTACAGAACACTGAGACCGCGGGAGACGTGAGAAACAAATAATAATTTCACTGCTGTCCTTTGTTACGGTCATAGGACTCCATTTGTACCGTATCACTAAGTACTGTAAGTGACCGACTTCCACTTTACAACTTAAATTAGACAAGTACATTCAATTTGACAAAATAATCACTTCTGTTTATGAAGCTCAACTACAAAATTAGGATTGGTATTCCTATAAGGTAATGTTGACATTTAGTTTTCCTCACTACTGACACGCTCGGAGCCCAACTAGCTCAGTGTTGCGTTTAATACGGGAATCTTCTATTACGTGGGTCAATTATAACTAGTGAAAAGTGAACGCATAATATGAATCAGCCTCTTCGGGAAAAATGACTGAATGTATATGTGCCAGAGAAGATTTAATGTTACTAGATATACTCGAAAAGATGTAAGGTATTATCGGGTAGCTGAAGCAGTGCTGGAGCAGCTGAATACGGCCTAAGTTAGTGTACAGAGTAAACATTCGTACAGTACTCCAGGCAAAAAAAAAAATTCTTAATAACTTCACTGCCTGCATTTTGAGACGGCTCTCACCTGTTTATGAGAGCATCGCAATTCGCAGCAATATTAATCTTTCAGTAGCGAGTTTGCGACCATTAATCTCGCACGACGTGTTTCATTTCATAACTTTAAAACCATTTCGCAAAACGATCGCTCCTGCTCAAAATATAATATATCAAATTACTTTTGCCGTGTTTAGCACAAAACATTGACTTCAACGTAAAAGTATCTTTATTTATTCAACAATTTATGTACAATAAACAAAAAACGACACTTAGCAATTTCGTAGACTACCAAAAAGTGTCTCTCCTTCTACACGGACGACCTCAAAATATGTGTGCTGTTTCACTGAAGGACGGGCAAGCACTTCACTCTGAAGCACATATTATCTCTCATGTTGATTCTTTGTTGTATGTAACAATAGTTGAATGGTTTTTTATAATAAATATGTATCTTTTGTGTCGACATTACAACGCATCCATTTTCGATAAAATTTATCTTATTGAAGAGCTTCAAATATTTTGCAGCAGCCTCCGTACCGCGCTGATTTACATTAATTGATAACTAAACGAAATTCAGGCGGAAGGAAGACTGAAAATACGAGGCGCTACCTTTTAAGGAACCTCGTTTTTCTCTCTCTCCTGTCATGCTCGTATATTTCGTTATTATGGATAAAAGATTAAAAAAAGACTGCTCCTATTGCAAAATATTATCTAGCTCTGCAGAGAGTAGTTTAGACAAATAATAATAAAAAGCGGCTTAGTTACTGTGGAACGTGCGCTGGATAAATGTGTTCCCTTCAATATGCTCTCTGACAAACAAGGACTCCATGTTTTTGAAGTGTATTGTCTGTCTTATATATGTAGGTTCAGGATTGTCTGTAAACTCAAACAGTTCTCGAGACGAATAATTGATGTAAAATTTTGTAGAGTTTTCCAAACAAATTGATTCAGTTAGTGAGTGCCAATCAGTGTTCTCAAAGCTTTTGAAATGTTTAATTAAATTAGCGATCTGTGAAACTTTAAACTTAGTTGAGTGACTGTTGACTGAAACTCGACAACAAACTGACTATTGTATTGATCTTTACTTGTATCTAGTCGTTGGTTTCGTTGAACCCGGACTGTGCCAAACATATTATACTTGGTCACGAGTCTGTAATGATACTGTAAAATAATACCTAATCGTACCTAGCCACTGTTATTATATTATATACTAACAAACTATCTTCACGCTGTATCCCTGACGGGGTAGTCAGAGAGGACAGGTCACTTGGATTCACGATCCATACATACTTCTTTCGCTTTCTGCAGATTCATTAATCGCTTCATACAAGCATGTCTGGGAATCCGAGTACTTCTGATTTTTCCGTTTTTGAGCAGTCTGCTCACGTAGTCTTTAAATATAAGTCTCGGCCTACCCTGACTTGGTCTACCCTCTACTATCGCACAATATATATTCTTCGTCAATCGCTCCTTACACATTCGTTGGACGTGTCCAAACCAACGGAGCACGCCCTTTACCAGCTGACACTTTGTATTATATTATTATGATTGCAAAATACCAAGTAGAACTATATCAATTCCTTGACGTAATGGGATGTGATTATCTCATCATGTGATATTCATGTTCTCCGAATGAAATAAATAAAGTAAAGATAATAACAATTAAACCACATCGAATCAGACCGTGAAAAGAGAAAGGGTTCTATTCCTAATTATACTGAAGCGTAAGAGAAAAAAAAGACTCGATTAGTAAAGTATTTCGGTCGTTATCGTGTTAACAAGAAAATAATCCGTAACATACAGACACACGGACGTCTAAACGGAACTTTTTTTAAACAGTTTTTTAACTAGTTTAAATAACAAATATAGCATCAAAAATATCATGAGTGTTAAAAATAGTGTTTTTTCTTGATATGTGTGTGTATATATTATTTTACAAGTGCAATATATGATAAATAGAGACATTTTAAGTTTGAAAAATCAGATGTTTTGCGCGAAGTGACAGTAGTACCCACCACAACGCTTCGCTTATGAGGCGTGCAATAGAGCATTACTTAATAAAGTATTACTTGGTCACATAACGCTCCGCGGCGCACCACTCGCTACCCGATACAAACAAACCCGCGGAGCTAACACTCCCCATTGTTGTTGTACTGCGAACAGTTGACGAGCGTGTTTCCCTAGGACAGTCCTACAAAGGATCTAAGCCTGCGACCCGAACCTTACACAAATATCCCGCGGCCGACACGTGACCCACAACAGCTAAAGAGTCTTATATATTAAGGTCGTTTATTTTTTCTGTATAAGTTCTGTTTTTGGATCTTTTTATTCCACGTAAGCACTAATTTAACCCATACATTTCCGTATTTACAATAGTGCACGGAAAACTGCCATTTAACATTTATTATAACTGCTCCGCTTGGTTACCCAATAACTACTTACAAAATGATACATAGCCTATGCAACTTCACAATGACTTGGCTATCAAATAATGAAATTATTTTATTTTTCCAGTCGATTATTGTGTTGGTGTACTTTTTGATTGCCTTTAGACGCGGAATAGAACCATTTACTTATATCGTGAAGTCCCTTACGAGACTACGCAATTATACTGAATTTTCTCACTTCGACATTAGTGGAAAGTTTTATTTTATTTTGTTTGATTCAATTAGATCCTCTTCACAAACTCAGCCAGTTTCAAGACTTTGACAATATTATATTGTTCCTCTTCGCAATAGCTGTCCGTTAACAAACAAAATATCCTTCCATTAGCGCGTCTATCGCTCAGTACCCTACTTCACACGTTTGTCATTCAGAATTTTATGTAAATTAATTGTATTTCAAGCAAGTGCTTTAATATTAAGTTATTTAAATGTTAAAACTGTATTCATATTCGAGAATGTTTAACTTTGCACTCTTTTAAGTAACAAAATTAAGCAAATAATTTACAAAATTGCAAGGCGATGTCTCGCCTAGCAGCCACCGACAGAGAGCAGAGGATTTTAACGAAATTGTATGGTAATGAGGAGATGTGAGACAAGGGCGTCTGTAAATTTGTTTGCGCTCCTTGAGTAATGTAGTGTGAAATAACTCGCATTTATATACATAGGCCAGTGCTCGGATCGTTTCATTCAACGTACACGTTACAAATGGACTCACGTAAACGGAAAATAATGTCTCGTAGAACAGGAGGATACTAGCGCAGCAGGTTACCGAAATTTTATAAAATAATGACTCTGCTTTCACTGAAGTAGAAGCTTACTATAAGCGTTTCCATCGTCCAACACTTATTGCAACTCTTTAACATTATTGCTGTTCTGTACTGGCTTTATTTAAAATTAGAAGTAATTAAATGTAATATTAAAGCGTTAATAGTAAAGCGACAAAGCATCGTAAAAGAAGCACGAATGGCGATTCATAACGCAGTGCTAGTACCAACTTTGCTTTACGGTAGTGAAACCTGGGTATGTCAGCAGATGCATGTAAGTAAATTGAATGCTGTGGAGATGCGATCACTTCGAAAATTGTGCGGCGTAACTTTGGCCGACCGAATACGTAACGAAGTGATACGCAATATGGCAGGTTTGAATGAAAGTGTCAGCGTTAAGCTGGAAAAGGGCGTGCTCCGTTGGTTTGGACACGTCCAACGAATGAGTGAGGAACGATTGACGAAGAATATATATTGTTCAAAAGTAGAGGGTAGAAGGAGTCAGCGTAGGCCGAGACTTACATATGAAGACCACGTGAGCAGATTGCTCAAAAACGGAAAGGTCAAAAGTACTCGGATACCCAGACGTGCGTGTATGAAGCGATTGATGAATCTCGAAGAAGCGAAAGAAGTATGCAGGGATCGCGAAGCCTGGCGATCTGTCCTCTCTGACTACCCCGTCAGGGATACAGCGTGAAGATAGTTAGTTAGTTAAATGTAATATTTTTTATCATGTAAAAAAACATCGAATTTTTTTATTAGAACAATAGCCACTCAGTGTTCAGAGTCGCTGACACGACATTAGCGTACGCGACTCTGAACACATCGATATCATGAATATCAATCATAGAACCCAAAGGAATATTTACCAAAAATACTTTAATTCGATCTACGATTAAAGTGTAAGGAGCCCAAGATCCGCGCGACCTCCAAGCGACCTCTCCTGTCAGCGGCGCACCTGCTTACCTACGGACAGACAGCGACAGAGGCACCCGGGGTTGCGAGGTCAGACGGCAGACGCTCCTAAAAATGCCGAAATTAAAAGATGAACGATAGCTACTCCTTGGAGCCATTTTTTAAGTGGTTTTTTAGGCTCCAAATTCAGGTAGGGCTTGGAAGTCATTAGAAAAACGCTCAAGATGAAGAAGACGTTATTGTAAGCAATCGATTTGTTACTTAACTAAAGTGTCATTACTTTCTGACGATATAAAGGAAAAACAACCCACTTTTGCGTTTTTCAAATCAATTTGGGACTTCCAAGTCCTAACTTCTAAGTAAACTAGCCGCAAGAGAATCACATTACGAGGTGTAAGGTCTGTCACGCTGTCGCACACTACACCACGTGCTCCGCGTGCCCCTCAACGCCTATGTGAAGGCTGCTCTCGCTGTGTTTGCCAACTTCAGTACGACATATTGAAAGCTTCCAAAATAGGTTTTATTTTTATCTGGTGCTGGTAGGCGTTAAATATTCTTAAACCGTCTGCGGTTCACTGATTACTTTTGTTGTTAAATATGATCTAGCGGATACTGGGTAAGTAAACTGAATGTGGACCAGGGCTAGGAATCTATGGACGTAGCTTAGTTACAAAAGACGTATATTCGCAAATGACGTATAATTATTCGCAAATTGGGAACAAAATAAGAGTTGATTAGTTTTATCTACATACCTTCTTAGTCTCATTCAGGAGTTTACTTTCTGCCTCTTTGGAACTTGACTTGGAACCTGGCATAACTCATAGGACTCGGCTGGTTACTATTTTAACATTTTTGGCCGCAGCAAACTTAGTTCGTAATCTGGAAATTAAATTGATATTAAAGCTTATAGACCTTTTTAATAAAAAAATATCTAACTATCTTCACGCTGTATCCCTGACGGGGTAGTCAGAGAGGACAGATCGCCAGGCTTCGCGATCCATGCATACTTCTTTCGCTTCTTCGAGATTCATCAATCGCTTCATACACGCACGTCTGGGTATCCGAGTACTTTTGACCTTTCCGTTTTTGAGCAATCTGCTCACGTGGTCTTCATATGTAAGTCTCGGCCTACCCTGACTCCTTCTACCCTCTACTTTTGAACAATATATATTCTTCGTCAATCGTTCCTCACTCATTCGTTGGACGTGTCCAAACCAACGGGGCACGCCCTTTTCCAGCTTAACGCTGACACTTTCATTCAAACCTGCCAAATTGCGTATGACTTCGTTACGTATTCGGCCAGCCAAGGTAACGCCGCACAACTTTCGAAGTGATCGCATCTCCACAGCATTCAATTTACTTTCATGCATCTGCTGACATACCCAGGTTTCACTACCGTAAAGCAAAGTTGGCACTAGCACTGCGTTATGAATCGCCAGTCGTGCTTCTTTTACGATGCTTTGTCGCTTTACTAACTGGGACAAAGCACCGTTAACTTTGTTTCCGGCAGCTACTCGCCGTTCCACATTCGAATCACATCTTCCATCCGCGCTAAACATACTTCCTAAATACACAATTTCATTCACTTGCTCTAGACGTTCCTGGTTTACCCTAATCTCGCATTTAGTTCTTACGTCACCTCTTTCAAATACTAGAACCTTAGTTTTACTTGCATTCAAGCGGAGACCCTTACTTTCACACCCCTCTTTCATATTAGTGACTAATGCCTGAAGGTCGGCTTCTGATGAGGCCATGAGCACCGCATCATCAGCGTACAGCAGACAGTTTACTGTAAAGTCACCCAAATTCACACCCATATTAAAATCTTTCAACTTCTGCAGGCAACTGTCCAGATACACTATGAACAGCCAGGCGGACATGACACATCCCTGTTTGATGTTTTGTTGAAAAAATAATTTCAGTAACTGTTTTATGGCTTTAACATATTTGAATAATTTTCTCATATTGTTCTCTAAATTTAATTTCAGTACTGTTGTATTTATTTACGACGTAAAGCTATTTTGCTTAAAGATATTTGCACGCAAATCATAATTTATCATTGAATTACCATGAACTGGTTCCAATGTATAAATATGAGCGCAAGTGAAGTTTAATTAAACAAGTTAATTAGTGCTGACTAGCTCAGCAAAGCATCGCGCGACAACAATTACCGTGCAGGGTAATTTGTAATACCTGCGAGCGTTTTTAAAAACATCAATTACCACCGAGAATGTTATAGCTTCTTTAACACGAAACGTATGTGTAGCTAATGTATGTTTTAAAACAACACAGACGGGAACTCATTAAATTCAACCCTAGTAGCTTTGGCATGTTTAGGTGGAACTTATCTTGTAATGTTTCTAATATCGACATGTTAGAACATTGCACAATAAACTTATCGACTGATCGCAGAGGGCTGGCTCCCTTCTTATGCCTACATATAAATTAAAACTAAACTGTAGTAGAAATCAAAAAGTGCGAGAATTATTGTAAAAAATATGACGGATCAGCTGTTATTAATCTTAAATTAAGTCTTATATTTACTGAAAACTCAAAAAGTTACAGTCCCAGGAATTATTTCAGCGTGACAATAATTGGAGAAATAATTCTCCGAACTGTTCTTATATTGCAGGATGTTGGAAAACTTTGTGCAGGACAGATTTTATATTTATTTCGTTAACGTACTGCACTCAAATGAAATGTGTCATGCTTAACCAACTTGAGCTCTTACGATTATGTTTTAGATGAATAAAATATTCCTGTTTGTCATGTTCATATCACTGTTATGATAATCTGGATTGGCCATGAGTTGGAAAACTAATAAAAGACAGTACAAGACATTTTTTTCTACTCTGGAAAGCAAGTTACCAAATCGTTCTCCATCGAACTTGTAATCCACTTTTGACAGTTGAGATACTGCACTGACACTCTGGACGGCACAGGCAGAAAATTGTTGAAATCGAATGTAAAACGCAAACAAAGAACACTATACTATTTTTGTCACTTCAGTTTTAACCAGCAACAAAATATAGAATTTCAATACACAAAGATATTAACAAAATCAAGTGAACTCCTAGTTCCGAATAGGTGGTCTTGGAGGCGACCCGGATTAGCGCTGATGATGATTTATTAAGGTTTAGCCGGTTATATAAACTTGGTTCATGTGCTATGGGTTATTAATAATATATTGATAAACCATAAATATTAGAGCAACTGTTGTGTGGCAACGTGCATAACAGGCGATTATAGCAACTAAACTCAAATGAGTACAGATTCCACAGCTGACGCTTATCCGATTCAAACAGATCGACCGGCGGCGACGTTCTTATTATTGTTAGCATGATATGTGTCGTCTTATTATTATTCTTATTACTGTTTTCATTTCCTTTTAATACGTAATTTTTATAAACCTCAAATTTTTGAATACGTAAAATGATACACAATGTGAATTAATCAATCAGTTTTATACACAAATACGGAACTAATATGGTTGTTCTGCCTCAAACTCCTCAAACAGATATAATATATGCAAGAGACTGTTTAAAACCTCCAGCAATTTATTATTCATGCGAGTTCTAGTGGAAGCTCCGGATATGATACGTACCGGCGGTAGGAAATGGAACGACCGCGCATCAATACCGCGTTGTAGTGTATCTCATCGAACGTAGATTATAACATTTAGTTCTATATTTAGGGTTGTTTGTTTGCTACGGAACTACCAATCGAATAAATAAATATATTTTATTTTTCTATCACGCCTTATCCCTGAAGGGGTGGCAGAGGCATACATATTCATCATCATCCGAGCGTATGTCTCAGTTGCGTCTCACGACGCCCGGGGTCCGCTTTCCTACATTTTCTCCTCCACTTCGCACGGTCGTCGGCATCCCCTGTAGTGAGACCATTGGCACGCATGTCATCCCTTACGACGTCAAGCCAGCACCTCTTGGGTCTTCCCCGTACGTAGCCCGGCGGTTGCCGCAAGACGCGACCATACGAACGAAGGCGACACTCTTGCAACTTGTCTACAATGTCACGGACGTGAAGGCTGCCGCGGATGCGAGAGTTCCTCACGCGGTCCATCCGCGTGACTCCACACATCCACCGCAGCATCTTCATTTCCGTGACACGCAGCTCCTACTTCTGTCGCTCCAATATCGGCCACGTCTCACTGCCATGTAAAAGGACAGGTCTAATAATGGTTTTGTAGACCTGTCCCTTCAACCGGATCGGCATTTTAGGGTCACAAATGACACCGGTCATCTCCCGCCATTTGGCCCACGCTGCAGCAATGCGTGACTTGACATCGCAATTGATGTCACTGGACGTGTGAAAAACAGATCCCAGGTATTTAACTTGGTCCGCAGAGGCATACATATTGTATGACCATTTTTCACCGCCTGTATTCCTGTCCCACGTAATAGGTGGTGAGCCCATTGCCGTGTTAAAATAGACAGACGCAGGTTGTGGCTACCTGCTGTTGAATTTTTTAAGCCGCCCATAAGGCCTTCAACTTGACTTAACGAATGCCATATTACTGGCAACCGGGACCAACGGCTTAACGTGCCTTCCGAAGCACGGAAACGTTCGCAAATGTAAATGCCACAAAGCCATCCACAGAGAGACCATATTGAAAGTTGCGTATGTTAGTGATCGTTTACAGAACACTGAGTCCGGGGGGCCACAAGCGTTAAATAAATAAATATATATGACATGTTTTACACACCATGATCTAGCCCAAACTAAGCTAATTCAAGCTGCAACTACTGTGCTGAGATCTCGGGTTCGAATCCCGGATCAGAATATTTGTTACGGGATTCTGTGTGTCCAATTTATAACATATGTATGTATTTAGAAATATATAAATATAAATAAATATCCATCACGCCTTATCCCCGAAGGGGTGGCAGAGGCATATTAAATGCCCACTTTTCACCGTGTGGATTCCTGTCCCACGTAATAGGTGGTGAGCCCATTGCCGTGTTGAAATAGACAGACGCAGGTTGTGGCTACTTGCTGTTGAAAATTTTCAAGCCGCCCATAAGGGCTTCAACCAGGCTAAACGACTGCCATTTTACTGGCAACCGGGACCAACGGCTTAACGTGCCGCTCGCAAATGTAAATGCCACAAAGTGGTCACCCATCCGAGGACCAGCCATAGTGAAAGTTGCGTAACTCAGTGATCGTTTACAGAACACTGAGACCGCGGGGCCACGAGCGCTTCTTCTCAAATATATAAATATAATAATACATATGAAATACAGGTATTAACACGAGCATGTTTATTTACCCTGAATTCGCTTTACATATTGACTGGGTAGCACCAGCCGTGGTCACAGGCAAACTGGTACATCTTTATATTTATAATTCTACTATATGTGTGTATCTCACTGAACTCTTCCTAAACGGCTGAACCGATTTAAATGTTCTTTTTTGTATGCTTTTGAGTGGCGGATACATTTCCTTATCTACTAATTGACGCTTATCGACTTTACCTGCTGACCAACGGAGGAAGCCTGATCTCCCAAGTCCGTGACATTAAGACATAATGACCTAATGACACGGACTTGGGCGATCAGGCGGTTGTCGCGTTCAGCAATGTCGTAGTCCCATGCCCAGGTAGGGTTTGGAAGCAATTGGGAATTCACTCATGTGAATAAGAAAGCGTTCAAAACACTCACTGTAGTAGATTTGTGCTGTGCGAGTCCGGTGCTCTTGTGTATGTGGATTTGTGCTCCCGGCGCGTCGTTTGGGTGAAACCGCTCATTACCTGCTAACAGTGCTCTTCAGTTTTATGACATCTCACGTAACGGTACTTGTCTTGTACTTTGTGTGGTAATACACGTTAATTAAAACATTAAAAGTGTGATAGAACTTAAACACTTAAGATTAAATTGAAGAAATTAATCTGCGCCCCGCGTGTGATATTAGCAAGTTCATGTGATTTTTATGCATGAGTTTGCCGCGTCGCAATATATCAGTAACCGTGTTAGCATTCTGTGTAAAGTTCATTGTAACTGCTTCATCCATAACGAAAGTTATTTCTATGTTGTGGAGAAACACTGTGAACTTAAACTAACTTAAACCAACTTAATTAAAACTTAAAATAATTAACCCAATTCAGAATTTTCATTTCACAACCGTACTCGAGTGCAGTAGCACTCCAGCAGTTACTTGATTAGGAGTGTCAAAGAACACGTCGATATCCCCATTGGCAAGCATTAGATCATTAAGCAATTTTAAGTTACGTGTGCCGAGATCCACGATGGCGGATAAGTAAGAAGTTTTCTCTGCCTTCGTCGAATTGCACGCAACATCGATGGAGAAACTACAGTTAGATCTTATCAGCTCGCAAAATGAGCTTGAAAGTGTAATATTAGAGAATAACGATCTTCAAGAGCGAGTAAGCAAGTTAAGCAAAGATAGCACTATGTTAAAGAATCTTTTAACGCAGTCACCTAGCGGTAGCGTTAATAGGAAGGATAGGCAATTGTTTTTCGTCGTTAACGTCTTTTAGATTTAGTGCTTACGACTGGTGATCCAAATTTCATAAAGGTAATGTGTGAAAGTGAACCTTTTGTACCGTTTGATATTAATCATCCGGCCTTAGAGATATATTTGACCATACCTAAAAGTCGATTAATTAATGAAAAGCGCATTTGTAGTGAAATTAATACGTCAAACTGTATGAACTGTGAATGGAATTTTCGTGAGGCTAACTTTCAAGCTTTGTATTCGGCAATTGCACGGATAGACTGGAGCGATCTATTGCAGCAACAGGACGTCAATATCGCTGTAGATAAATTGTTTATGAGAGGCTGAACAAGACTCTCAGTGATCATGTGTCATTTAAAAGAAAGTCGCTTAAGCAAAAATATATATATCTGACGTGGTACACAGGAGAATTAATTTACTATATAAGATTAAAATATTATAATTTAAAAGCATTTAAAAACGTGGACTTCATTTTAATAGAGAACTTTTTAAATATTATAGGACTAAAGTAACTAACTAACTATCTTCACGCTGTATCCCTGACGGGGTAGTCAGAGAGGACAGATCGCCAGGCTTCGCGATCCATGCATACTTCTTTCGCTTCTTCGAGATTCATCAATCGCTTCATACACGCACGTCTGTATCCGAGTACTTTTGACCTTTCCGTTTTTGAGCAATCTGCTCACGTGGTCTTCATATGTAAGTCTCGGCCTTCCCTGACTCCTTCTACCCTCTACTTTTGAACAATATATATTCTTCGTCAATCGTTCCTCACTCATTCGTTGGACGTGTCCAAACCAACGGAGCACGCCCTTTTCCAGCTTAACGCTGACACTTTCATTCAAACCTGCCATATTGCGTATCACTTCGTTACGTATTCGGTCGGCCAAGGTAACGCCGCACAATTTTCGAAGTGATCGCATCTCCACAGCATTCAATTTACTTTCATGCATCTGCTGACATACCCAGGTTTCACTACCGTAAAGCAAAGTTGGCACTAGCACTGCGTTATGAATCACCATTCGTGCTTCTTTTACGATGCTTTGTCGCTTTACTAACTGGGACAAAGCACCGTTAACTTTGTTTCCGGCAGCTACTCGCCGTTCTACATCCGAATCACATCTTCCATCCGCGCTAAACATACTTCCTAAATACACAATTTCATTCACTTGCTCTAGACGTTCCTGGTTTACCCTAATCTCGCATTTAGTTCTTACGTCACCTCTTTCAAATACTAGAACCTTAGTTTTACTTGCATTCATGCGGAGACCCTTACTTTCACACCCCTCTTTCATATTAGTGACTAATGCCTGTAGGTCGGCTTCTGATGAGGCCATGAGCACCGCATCATCAGCGTACAGCAGACAGTTTACTGTAAAGTCACCCAAATTCACACCCATATTAAAATCTTTCAACTTCTGCAGGCAACTGTCCAGATACACTATGAACAGCCAGGCGGACATGACACATCCCTGTTTGACGCCTGTACAGACATCAAAAAGAGGTGACACATCCCCCCCTACTCGCACGCAAGCCTTACAGTCCCTATAAAGCGACTGTATTGCCCGCAGTAGCGAGCCGTCCACACCATATCCTGGCAGCAAGTCCCACAGCGTTTCTCTCACAACGTTATCAAATGCTTTCTCTAGATCCACAAAAGCGCAGAAAACCTTCTGGCTAAGAGCCAGAAACTTTTCCGCGATCATGCGGAGAGAAAACACTTGATCCATGCAACCTCTTCCACGTCGGAATCCGCATTGAGCCTCCCATAAATACCTTTCAGACTTTTCTTGCATTCGTGCCGTTATAACCTTTGCATACACCTTACTAGCTAAGCTGACCAAGCTGATCGCCCTGAAGCTGGAGCAGTTTAGGCGCGAGCCTTTCCCTTTGTAAATAGGTACTACAACTGCTACTCGCCAGTCATCTGGGACCTCACCCGTCCGCCAGCACAAGTTGCATAACAGACAAAGTGTGTCCCAGACACGCGACCCACCGTACTTGATCATCTCAGCAGTAACTCTGTCTTTTCCCGCAGCCTTACCACATTTCATACTTCTTATCGCTTGTTCTATTTCTTTCATACTAATGACTTCAATGACATCGGGATCCGGAGCATCGAAGTGAGCTCCACTTCCCGATGTGGCATCTCTGTCTTTTCTTGCATTCATCTTTCCATAATATTCACTCCATCTCTGCAGGACGTCACTTTGGTCTGTTAGGACGTCATTGTTAACACTAAGCACTTTATTCATACTGCAGATTGCCGAACAACTCCGGGTCTTGCCTACCTCTTTCCAGAAGAGCTTGGCATTATCCCGGAAATTGGACGACAACCTTTCATCCGCTTTCATTCTGCACCTTTCACGAGCTTCTTCTATCAGTGCCTTCGTGTTAACTTTCTGCAGCTTGTATCTCTCTTTCATATTAAAATCATTCCGCGAGGCTAAGTAGTCTAGCCATGCTTTCTTCTTCATTCGAACTGCTTCTTTCACTTCCTCATTCCACCATGCATCACGCTTATTACTACTGCCTCTTTTCGTTTCTCCACACACTTCCACAGCGGCATTTATCATACTGTCCCTAAGGTTCTGCCATACACTTTCCACATTCTCACTGCTTACATTGACGTCGCCAAGCTTTTCGGCTACTCTTTCATTATATTTATCCCTAATGGATGCATCCTGCAGCTTCCAGCTTTTAATGCTATAAGTCGGCCCAGGTTCAGGACACTCGGTACGATGACGCCAACCCGCGAACAGACCCCTAATCCTAGTTATGACTAGGTAGTGGTCTGATCCCAGCTCAGCGCCTCGATAAACCCTCGTGTCCATCACCTGTTTACGGAGCCGACTATCCATTAGGAATAGATCTATCATGCTTCTCTTTGACTTACATCTCCTCGTATACATATGAATTTGTTTGTGGTTGAACATTGTGTTCGCCACAAACAAATCCTTCTCCTTACAAAATGCCAGTATTAGCTTGCCAGCGTCGTTCACCCTTTTATCCCCATACTTCCCGAGTACCGACTCAAAACCATTGCGAGCGGTACCCACCCATCCATTCAAGTCTCCACATACTATAAGTCTTTCATTTCCTTCTATCACACTTAGAGCTTCTCTCATACTCTCCCAGAAGTCCTCTAGCTCACTCGCGTTCGACGAAGATACTGGCGCGTAAGCAGCTACCAGGAAAATCTTCGTCAAACCAAGTTTTACACGGATCCAGAGGATTCTAGGACCTACCAGTTTGTACTCATACATACCGGAGGCCAATCGCGAGGACAGCAAAATTCCAACCCCCCGACTGCCATGCTCGCTCTCTGGTACTCCAGACCAAAGCGCGAGCATCCCACCCGGGAGCTCCAAGACTTCGCTGCCATTGCGCTTGGTCTCTGTCAAGCACACTGCATCTAACTTTCTCTCATTCATAACATCCATCAACTCATTCATCTTATCTTGCATTCCTCCCCTAACATTCCACTCAGCTACCCTGCACTCCATCCTCCACTTCCCGCCGTGTCGGGCCGCGCGTGTAAGGTGGCGGTCCCCTACGCCGCTCTGGCTCACACTTTTCGCACCAGCGGGGACGAACTGGTGCGCGTCGCCTCGGGGGCACGCCCTAGCATAGCATGGCACTCGTGTTGGAGTAGAATTGCAGCCGTAGCTGGCAGGGATGGCGACGTGAACGCTTCTACTCTTCATCCCTATTCTACTCATCATCTAAAGTAAAAACCCTTATAAATAGTAGTTTCAGGAATTATATAAATACATTAGGAAACCAGATAGCTAATAATCCCTCTACATTTTGGAAATACGTAAAGAGCAAAAGTAAGAATAGACAACAGACAAAGAGTTTCCATTACGAAGATGGGATTGTAGAAGGACAGGAAGCGGTTAATGCTTTTGCGCAATATTTTAGTTCAGTTTTCCATAATAGCATACCAAAGTTAAATCCAAGCAATGCTCAAGGTGGGTCTGAACTGGGAGGTTATGTGCCCCAATTCGGTATACCCTTCCTTGCATCATCTCAATTAAGGCAAGCAGTTCGTCACCTTAAATTAACATCTGCATACGGGCCTGATAATATTCAAGGTTTCTTGATAAAGGACTGCGTAGCCGTTCTGGGAGAACCACTCTTATACCTATATAATCTGTGCCCACAGAGCTGTCTCTATCCGAGTAGATGGAAGATATCTAGAGTAACACCAGTGCCCAAGACGGGGTCATCGATTGATGTGACTAACTTCAGACCTATAGCAGTATTGTTAGTTTTTTGTAAAATATTCGAATACATTTTAAACAAGCATATCTTAACTCATATTAATGATATTTTGAGTGACTCCCAACATGGTTTTCGACCAGCACGCTCCACACAAACTAACCAAACTGCATTTGCCGATTATGTGAAAGTAAATATGATGCCAGGTTCCCAAGTAGATGCGGCCTATTTCGATTTTGCGAAGGCCTTTGACCGTGTTGACAACGATGTTCTCTTGACTAAACTCTGTTCATTCAAGAATTGGGATTCGGTACATGTCTGTTAAAATTTATAGCTGATTATTTAAGAGATAGGAAACAGTACGTTAAATTGGGAGACTTTAAGTCACACGAGTATTATACACGGTCTGGAATAAGTCAGGGTGGTTCTCTTGGGTCAACTTTGTTCCTGACCATGATAAATGATCTGCCCAATGTTATCTTAAAGTCAAAATGTCTCATGTTTGCCGATGATCTTAAGCTTTATATAACTGTTAGGGATGTTAAAGATTGTAGAGCACTGCAGAGCGATATCAACGCAGTGTCTGAGTGGAGCTTAAACAATAAACTATCCTTTAACGTTTCAAAATGTAAAGTAATTACCTTCACCCAAAATCGTTCCCCTGTCACGGCAACATATGAATTAGTAGGCCAGCCGCTGGAGCGTGTCACCGAGATACGGGATCTCGGATTAAACTTGCTTTTCACAACCATATTAAAACATATGTAAGGCAGCAAATAGATCGTTGGAATTTATAATTAGAACATCCTACGAGTTTAATAACACTAATATATTAAAGTTACTTTACAATGCCTATGTGCGCAGTAAGTTAGAATTCGGTGTAGTAGTATGGCATCCCAGAGAGCGACTATACACCTTGATGGTGGAACGTATTCAACGTAAATTGGCTAGATGCCTGTACAAGCGCATGTATGGCTATTATCCATACTTGTACCCTTCCATGTTCGTATCGGGAATGATCGGTCTTGAAACCTTGCAGCTCAGACGCAAATACCTACATATAATGCATTATCATTTATTATTGACTAACAGGGTGGATAACCCATCAGTTCGTGAGTGCATTTGTCTCTATGTACCGAATCAGTTCTCATGAACTGTGATCAAATCTGATATATTATAATCCATGCTTCGCGACAGAGGCTGATTAATGGAACAGAATGATTCAGTTAAGGAATTACTTTCATTCGGGTTATTTATTTGTTCCTCTTGCAGTACTACAGCCACCTCAGGTTCACTCAATGATGCTGAGGTACTTGGCTTAGGCTTAGACGAAGTTTGTTTCTTCCGCATTGTAACATTGGATTGGTAATCAACAAGCGTAGTTTTACCTGTATTTTTTTTTTTAGTTTACAATTATTGCAAGTCCACGGATTTGTTTTAAACTCTTTTGTGTTTTTCGCCTTATCACCCGAACAATCGCATTCATAAATATTGCTGCACATAGTACAAGTAACAGTAGTTTTACGATCAACCTGTTTTTTACATCTTGTGCAAGTTAAAAGTAATGCTTTTCTATTAGCGACTTTTGTTTCCAAGCCTCTCTCTCAACTTAGTCTTTGATGATGACATTTTAAACAATAATGCAATCAAATTTCAAAAAGCACTTTAGGTGGTGAGGCCCGGACTCGGATCGGTCGGGTCTTGTACAATTATTGGGTTTTTTTCCTATTACGCACGCGATTTTTTTGTTTCGCGATTGGGGAATCTCACCCCCTTAAAAAAGTCGAACTACGTGAGGCCGCTCAAAACGTTCTATATCGTGTCCTCACGAGTATATCAAGAATTGTAGTATGCGGCTATGAGCCTGTCATGTAATAGACTAGTGATTTACACTCTTTAATTACTCTGCAGTCTTGTGTATATTTCTTAGCACTAAAGTGGCAGCCTGTGGTGGTGATTTGCCTTAGAGGTAAGGCAGTGTAGTATATTGTATTGCACACACAGTTATTTTAAGGTTTCTCATGACAGTTTTATAATTGAACGGTTTCACAAATGCTTGGTACATAAATACCCGATTTACAATTATAAAACTTTACGTAACAGTTGCACTTGAAGCTCCAACCATATTAGTTGTAAAATTTACTATTTCCATTAAAATTAATTGTAAATAGTAAATAAAAAAATTTTCTCGTCTTTATTCGGGAATTCAAGATATATAAGATATGTACCTCTCGTTCATTTAGCGAAAGATAATATAATTGTTTGAACGCATATTCATCTTGTGGTACTCATGTTGTTTATAGAAATCTTTAACGACATTCAAATAAATTAATCCCTTGTTAGACCTATTAATTGATTTAGGATTGGTACACAAACGTAGCATAATCGTAACGTAGATGATTACGAAAAAAATATAGGCAATATCGTACGATTCTATAAGCTTGATGCTGGTGTACGTGTGATTTGGTTGAGCAAATGTGTCAAACATATTCCGATCACAATCTGGTCACGCGCGGCGCGGTGTAGTCCAGCGCCGACTAGCAGACGTGGCGACATGAATATTCAACGGAGGGAAAACGTGTCGATCAAACACACCTCACGCCCACATAACACACACTCATAAATGATGATTTTATCGATATAATCAATACAAACATCTTCAATTGTGACATGAGTAATGTCGGCCATCCCGTCAATAGGTGTAGTTAAATTTTTTATAATTATAATTCTCTTTAATCCACACCATCTAAATAGTTAATAGGATACGAAATACAGATTAGATATCACCGCTCGCTAAAATGTTGCCGCTTGCTTGGCTTGAAAGAAAGCCAAAGGAATTGAAGGCCTCACAATGTTCGGGATTATGATTAGTTTTCTTAGACAGAAAAAAGCGTTTGTAAATGAAATGAGCAATTTATTCATTACATTCGCGCAACATTTTTTTTTAACGTTTGGAAATCCTCATGGATGCTATGACCGACTAAAGCCACACGGCGCCCTTCCATTTGTCTATGGCCAGGAGTCCCAGGTAAGCCCTTCAGGAGGATAGCCCCAGGGCTCCCAGCAGACATTCGCGCCACTAACATAATTATTCCATCGATACTAATATTATAAAAAAGAATCATTTGTAAGTTTTTTTTTAAATGAATAGGTTCAGAAACTACTTGACTGACTTTGAAAAGTCTTTTACCATAAGAAAGCTAAATTTTTCGTGAGTAACATAAGCTATATTGGATTTTCAAAAAGTTTAGGATTCCGTACGAAATCTCGAATAGGAAAACATCACCACTCGGGCAATGCTGCTGGCATCAGCTAGTTTTAATACATAAATAATTCCATTTCTTCGGTATAATTATGTGCATAAAGTGGCTATAAGGTCGCGCGTACGGATTACTTACATTAAATAAAGTATTATCCGAGCGCCGCCGTAACGAGCGTACTATGATTAACGTTGGGAGAGAAAGTAAAAAAGGTGAATTAATGCGGCGGTTGACTGAAATACTTCTGATGTACCTACTTACCGGATTTATCGTGCTCACAAATTGATGCCGAATGATATTACTGTGTTACTTTTTACCTATAAACAATCCTATTTTCAGAGTTCAGATTCTGCAAATTCTGAGTAAGGCAGAGAAATTGTGACGAGCTGCGCCTTTTGCTCTTGTTTCTATATACAGACATACATATCGTCACGCCTTTCTCCCATCTTTCCACTTGCTACGATACTGGCATGCATTTTTCGTATTTTCAACTTTCAAAAGTGTTTCGTCGTCAGAAAAGGTACTTCTGACTTGACCTTTTTCCAAAATGTCTTTAATTTGATTGACATAACATCGAGGTCCACTCTTACCAGTTTGTTCATTCACTTTCTCTTGATATATCTGTTTCGTTAGTCTACTTTAGTCCATTCTTTCCACGTGTCGGAACCACCAAGGAATCTTTTTTTCTATCTTAGTCACTACATCTTCTGTCATACCGTAATTTTCCTTTATCACGGTGATCTTTTTTTGTTTGACCAATTTCTCTCCAAACTGTTTATACTGTAGATTGATAACACTTGGTGGAACTTGCTACACATTTTGAATAAAAACACTTGTTCTTTTCCACAACATTTCCTTTTTACCTGACCGGTTTCGCCTTACAGCACTCTCAAAGGTTGACTAATATGTTATATAAAATATTAGTCAATCTTTTTATATATTTTATATGAAATATTAATCAACCTTTGAAAATGCCGTAAGGCGAAACCGATAAGGTTAAAAAGTAAATTTTGTGGAAAAGTACAAGTGTTTTAATTCAAAATTTCACTCCAGCTATTAAAATTATTTTTGGAGCTATAATATAATTAGAATGATAACGTCCATAGACGTTCCTTTATCACTAACCGGTTGTACTCACATCTCTATTACAAAGTATTTCGGCTAGTTTGCCACATAACGGAGATATTTATAAAGTATCAGATCGGTCAATATTAAAAATGTTTTATTAGTCTGATTACGCAGACAAAAGCGTTTCTTATTAGACTTGAAAGTCAATTAATATCAATACCATTCAACAACGTAATGGAAGCGCTCAGTATCTAGTACAGGGTAGAAATGTATGAGTAATGAGGCACAGCGAGCAGTCAGGCAGGAAATGAGGACCAGATTACCGGCGGGTTGTTTTGCTGAATTTTAATAGTTGCACCGAGCTGAAAACAGGCAACCTAAGCTCATTAGTATTGTGCGTATTTTCATCAATTTAATCAATTCGTTGGCGTTAATTTTAAGGAGTGTTTATTAGTCGAGTCTCCATGGAGATGTTCGTCTTCTCAAGCCGGCATCACCGTCACCTCTTTCGTCAGTCGACTGGAGCACCACTTGCAGGTGCTTCAGTCGACTGACAAATGAGGTGTTGGCGAAGAGAAAGAACATTAAACACTAAACCTTCACCGGTACCTGGTCAGCGTGGTTCTACACTCCCATAATTATTTTGTCGTCTTTGCGTTCAGCAATTAACTGTACATGTGGGATAATTTTAATTATTTATTTACATACTCTAAATTTCCTATAGTAATAAAAATGCTTTGCTTTGATTTTTAACTGCACCTTGATATTTTTCTGCTCTTATGTTATGTTGATGTTGCCACCGACAGCTCAAATTCTCAATTACAAGTTTTACGCGAGTTTTTAAAACTATTAAAAGATCTCGTAGAACTACTGTTGAGAAAAAAATCTCTCATATTATTGGCGAGTATCAATAGTAGTCACCCCTGTTCGTTTAAGTGTTTTGCAAGGGCGAACCACCACCTTGCACACACATTAATGAAAGATGAAATACTAACATCTCTTTCAAATAGAACACATAATCTTCTGTCTTTACGACATAGCCATGACCTGTGCTACTTCTGTATTGCTTCTCGTTTAGAAGGCAAACTAAAACTACCCAAACAACTGATTTTAAACGATTCTTCGTCATACTTCAGTCGAGGATTATACCTAAAGGGAAAACATCTATGATGGTAATGTTATCCAATTTTATTTGCCTAAGTTAGAGGATAAGGTCCTTGATCTTCACGCACAAAAGTACCCCGTAAGAAAAGTCCCCCGAAAAACAGACCTTACTAGACAAAAATACGATGGAGTCCCCGAAAAAAAAAGAACTGAAGTAGGTAGGCACAGCAACGTTCAAAGCGGATTTAAGTCCGCGTTATTTGCTTCCATAGCGTGCGCTTCATTAAATTTCTGTGCAATAAAAATCAGCAGACCGTGTGCGTTGAGGCCGCGTGAAGTACTCGGCGGACATTTTCTTCACGTTTCAGGGCCCTAATTCTCAATCATACGACTTGAAAGCGTAGACGTAAACTTATTGGCGAACTGTCTTTTACCTCTCGACTCGCCATTTCTAAATATAAATCAAACGACATTTCACCAGCAAATTTTCGTCTACGCTTTCAAGTCGTATGGTCGAAAATTGGTCCCCAGGGAATTTTGTCCTCCGCAGACAAAAGTCTCTCGTCTGCGCAGGCCTGACTGTTGCTGCAATAAGTTCCGAGAGCCAAGCAGGTGCAGAGTCATCACATAAATGAAAACAGTATATCACGGAAGCGATGGATCACTGTCTCCGTGTAAATACTACATACAAGTTTTCTTGAAATTTTATATGAACATACTTACATATATACATATTGTCACGCCTTTATCCCCGAAGGGGTAGGCAGAGGCATATTAAACGCCCACATTTCACCGTATTCATTTTTGTCCCACGTAACAGGTCAGGACAGTCATTGCCGTGTTGAAATGGACAGGCGCAGGCTGTGGCAACCTGCTGTTGAAATTTTTGAAACCTTATGGCCTTCAACTTGGTTTAACGACTGCCATTTTATTGGCAACCGGGAGGGCTTAACGTGTCTTCCAAAGCACGCAACTGGGGTGGGTCTAAAGAGCCGAATAAATTTAGTAAAATGTGCCTATTTTAGATGTTAAATTTGGAAGAAATTTTGAACCCGTTGCCTTTTTAGTGAGGTGGTAAAAAAAAAGGCTAAAAGGTCTTAAAATAAAAAATAAAATAAAAATATCTTTATTTTGCATAGACCATTTTAACGGCGCTTACAAAATGTCATACACTATTTAAAATATTTAAAGCGACCACCGGTTCGGAACGCGGCCCACCTGAGAAGAACCGGCAAGAAACTTAGGAAGGCTTTTTTTTTGATGGCCGATTTACAATTTAATATTATTTCACTTTGCCTGCAGATCATTTCAAGGCGTCCCTGTCCTGCAGATAGTCTTTAACGGAGTAATAACCTTTTTCACAAAGCTTGTATTTTAGCTTATGTGCTAGATACTAATTAGCACGACCAATTAAAGTCCTGGTAGTCTCGGACTGGAAGAGAAATGTTAATGAAGATAATTTTTATTTAAGACTCTCTTATGTGAACATAAGATAATAATTATTATTTATTTATTATCTCACCACAATAAAAAAGTAATTAAATCACAACATTGCTCCGTAAGAACGACCCACTGATATTCCTACAAAAATTGTTATGATTTTGAGAGCGTTATATCGCATTCACATGATGCATTTAATATAGAGCGCGGCGCACACTTACGTATTTTAGTAAAACTTGCGAGCGTTTCCGTGCTTCGGAAGGCACGTTAAGCCGTTGGTCCCGGTTGCCAGTAAAATGGCAGTTGTTAAGCCTGGTTGAAGGCCTTATGGGCGGCTTAAAAAATATCAACAGCAGGTCGCCACAACCTGCGTCTGTCTATTTCAACACGGCAATGGGCTCACCACCTATTACTTGGGACAGGAATCCACACGGTGAAAAGTGGGCATATAATATGCCTCTGCCTCCCCTTCGGAGATGAGGCGTGATGGATATTTTATTTAGGTTATGTTTGCATTTATACATAGATTTGAAAGTTACAGTGAAATATAGAATCCTGTTACATAATATGCATAAGTTTTGAAGTAGTTTTCTTTGCAATTCGTTATAAAGCTTGTTTTATTTCATCTGTGTGTATCTCTGCGTACCTTTCAGATATTTGGATATCTATAGAAGTATATGTAGTCTTCGAATTACACTTTATATTACTTACATTTGATCCAGTCTAAAAAACCTATAAAGCTCTACGAGCTGTACGAGTTGTACCTACTAAGTTAAATATTTTTATATTTGGTAAATCGAACAAGTTCATTTATGTAAACCTGATCTCTGGAGCGAATGTACGAATAGTGTGACTTAGAGCCGGGAGCGACGCGCGGGCCCCCAGGTGCAACTCATCTTGTTCTGCCAGATGCATGTCGCGGATTATTCTACATTTTACGACTTGTCACTCGGAACTAAAATTTCAATTTCTATTCTAGCTACCGTTGCATTTTCTGTAACATAAATATATAAAATTGTGAGAGTGATACTGGCTCCTGATAACATCTTTTGTGTAACATGAAACGTCTAGACTTCTCCAATCCATATTGGGCATCAAAGTCGATATACTAGTCGAGATACTACTATGTCTAGTTAATTTGATTATATTCCCAAATTAATTACGTGTAAGATATCGATGATGTTGTTAAGTTAAACTAACTACAGCGATATTGTGTGACACGTGGGAAAGTATTCAGCCCTATGTCCTATTGAATGAGCTTGGATTACATTTGCTCTATACTGGCCCATTAACTAACTACAATTGAACAATCGTAATATAGCGTCTTGCTCTGGATATTATCGGTTGGGTTAAATATTGATACATTTTCGTATTATTAGTAATAATACATTACTAATGGTCTCACATCAATATCAAGATAGTAATATTGATAGTTTTATGTTAGCCCCTGTAATTCGGTGTCTTGGTAACTGAGATACGATTTGTGTTGCTACTGTCCATATCAACAGATCAAAGAATCGTTGAGAGCATGTTTTTCACAGAGCAATTTCAATATTTTAAATTATCAAGAGAATATTTATAAGGTATAGTTTTTGTTTGTATTCTTGACAAAAGTAACGAATGTTTACGTAACAATAACTCGTTGTTTGATATGAAATATATTATCGTAGTAACTTACAAAGGCTATGACGATATTGAAATATAGCGAACCTCTGACACTCTTTTTTGAATGTATTTATAATCACTATTTTTGTTAACAATATTGTTAACAAAAATAGTGATTTTTTTTTGATTGTGCTGTCATACTAATAACTAGGGCCATTGATACTAGTGTTTTAATAAAAAGTAGGTCGTAATTAATTTACTAAATATAAGCTTAGGTAAAGGGCATTGTTGTGGCTTTTAAGTTGGGGTCAGCCATATCGTTCTGCGCTTGCGATCATCGTATATAGTCTACATTTTTGTAACACGTCAAACACTTGCGGATAAAGTCTGCTGGGAGCCCTGGGGCTATCCTCCCGAAGGGCTTACCCGGGACTCCTGGCCATAGACAAATGGAAGGGCACCGTGTGGTTTTAGTCGGTAAGAGTCCGGCATAGCATCCATGAGGATTTCCACACGTTTAGAAAAATAAAAACACGTTAAACATTTCTTTGATACAAGATAAATAATAAATATTACTTGGATATGCAAGTTAATTTCTGTACCGGTTTAATTATTTTCCAAAGATCTCGCTATACATTACAACGTAAAACAGCTTAAAGTTTGTCTGCTATAAGATATTTTCATGCAAATCATAATAATATTTATGGTTAAATTAACCATGGGCTGGTTGCAAAAGTATAAATATGAGGGCGAGTGAAGTTTTAATTAAGCTAGTTGAGGTAACACTTTGCCGCCACTGAGCTCCCGCGCACCTAAATAACGCACATTTATCGAAAACAATATTAGTCTACTTAATTTATCATGTGGTGTTTTATAAAAAGATATTAATTATATAAAATAAAATAAAATGTCTTTATTTTGCATAGACCATTTCAACGGCGCTTACAAAATGTCATACACTAAAACTAACTAACTAACTATCTTCACGCTGTATCCCTGACGGGGTAGTCAGAGAGGACAGATCGCCAGGCTTCGCGATCCATGCATACTTCTTTCGCTTCTTCGAGATTCATCAATCGCTTAATACACGCACGTCTGGGTATCCGAGTACTTTTGACCTTTCCGTTTTTGAGCAATCTGCTCACGTGGTCTTCATATGTAAGTCTCGACCTACCCTGGCTCCTTCTACCCTCTACTTTTGAACAATATATATTCTTCGTCAATCGTTCCTCACTCATTCGTTGGACGTGTCCAAACCAACGGAGCACGCCCTTTTCCAGCTTAACGCTGACACTTTCATTCAAACCTGCCATATTGCGTATCACTTCGTTACGTATTCGGTCGGCCAAGGTAACGCCGCACAAGTTTCGAAGTGATCGCATCTCCACAGCATTCAATTTACTTTCATGCATCTGCTGACATACCAGGTTTCACTACCGTAAAGCAAAGTTGGCACTAGCACTGCGTTATGAATCGCCATTCGTGCTTCTTTTACGATGCTTTGTCCCTTTACTAACTGGGACAAAGCACCGTTAACTTTGTTTCCGGCAGCTACTCGCCGTTCTACATCCGAATCACATCTTCCATCCGCGCTGAACATACTTCCTAAATACACAATTTCATTCACTTGCTCTAGACGTTCCTGGTTTACCCTAATCTCGCATTTAGTTCTTACGTCACCTCTTTCAAATACTAGAACCTTAGTTTTACTTGCATTCAAGCGGAGACCCTTACTTTCACACCCCTCTTTCTTATTAGTGACTAATGCCTGAAGGTCGGCTTCTGATGAGGCCATGAGCACCGCATCATCAGCGTACAGCAGACAGTTTACTGTAAAGTCACCCAAATTCACACCCATATTAAAATCTTTCAACTTCTGCAGGCAACTGTCCAGATACACTATGAACAGCCAGGCGGACATGACACATCCCTGTTTGACGCCTGTACAGACATCAAAAAGAGGTGACACATCCCCCCCTACTCGCACGCAAGCCTTACAGTCCCTATAAAGCGACTGTATTGCCCGCAGTAGCGAGCCGTCCACACCATATCCTGGCAGCAAGTCCCACAGCGTTTCTCTCACAACTGAGATGATCAACATAAGTAACTCTGTTTTCCCGCAGCCTTACCACATTTCATACTTCTTATCGCTTGTTCTATTTCTTTCATACTAATGACTTCAATGACATCGGGATCCGGAGCATCGAAGTGAGCTCCACTTCCCGATGTGGCATCTCTGTCTTTTCTTGCATACATCTTTCCATAATATTTACTCCATCTCTGCAGGACGTCACTTTGGTCTGTTAGGACGTCATTGTTAACACTAAGCACTTTCTTCATACTGCAGATTGCCGAACAACTCCGGGTCTTGCCTACCTCTTTCCAGAAGAGCTTGGCATTATCCCGGAAATTGGACGACAACCTTAAACTAAAACTAAAACTAAAGAAAAAATTTGTAAATTTAAAGTGACCACCGGTTCGGAACGCGGCCCACCTGAGAAGAACCGGCAAGAAACTTAGGAAGGCTTTTTTTTGATGACCTATTTACAATTTAATATTTTATGACTATAATATTTTAAAATGAATAAAATAAATTATAATATTTTAGAAGTATGCATGGATCGCGAAGCCTGGCGATCTGTCCTCTGTGACTACCCCGTCAGGGATACAGCGTAAAGATAGTTAAGTTATAATATTTTATTTGCCAGCAGATCGTTTCTAGGCATACCTGTCCTGTAAATAGTCTTGAATAGAGTAATAACATTTTAAATGGTGGTGAACTGAAAGATTGTTTTATGTCTAGTGTTTATATTATGTATATCACAGAGTTTAGTAAATTGTGATAGATTTTTGTGGACATACATAAGATTGGCAAAAAATGTATTGTGATGCAACGGTTAGAATATTTACTTCTTTGAATTTTTCTCGGAGGGAGACTCTGGGGCCCAAATTATATATAGCGCGTACAGCCCGCTTTTGAAGAACAAAAATGTTATTTACATCTGCAGCACTCCCCCAAAGGAGAATACCGTAAGACATAATACTATGAAAATAGCTGAAGTAAACCATTCTAGCCGTATCTACATCTGTTAGAGTCCTGATCTTCTTTACAGTGTATGCAGCCGAACTTAACCTAGAGGCCGTCTTTTCTATGTGTGGGCCCCACTGCAAATTGGCATCAATAGTTATACCAAGGAACACAGTTGATTCCACAAGCTCTAACACTTGTCCATTAAGTTGAACATTGGCCGTAACTTGTTTTACATTTGGTAGAGTAAATTAATTACATTTAGTTTTGTTTTCATTTAGGCAAAGATTATTTGAGCTGAACCAATGAAGTACTCTCGTGATTGCATCATACATCGTCATAATTATCTAATTGTCTTCTAATTTTAAAAATCATTGAGGTATCATCTGCAAATAAAACAATCCTATTCCTGTCCCCTATATAAAATGGTAAATCATTAATATAAATGAGGAGCAAGAATGGCCCAAGTAACGAGCCTTGTGGCACACCCATTGTAACCATGGATCCTACAGAACGTGTACCATTAATATCGACTCTTTGTATTCTATTCTTCATATATGAAGACAGAAGGTCGAGAGCTTTGCCTCTTATTCCATAGTGATGTAATTTTTTGCACAATGTTTCATGTTGAACGCAATCAAAAGTCTTGGATAGATCGCAGAATATACATAATGCATCTTGCTTGTCTTCCTAAGCTTCATGAATACATTTTAATAACTCAACACCAGAATGAGTTGAGCGCCCTTTCGTAAAACCAAACTGTTTTGTATGAAATATTTAAATTAGCATTTTATTCAAAATTATTTTTTCAAATACTTTGCTCAAAGTTGGCAGCACTGACACTGGTCGGAAATTAGACGGGTCTGTAGCGCTGCCAGCCTTGAACAAGGATATGACTTTGCTGTGTTTCATTAAATCAGGAAATATACCACTAGAAACACAGTCATTAAACACAGTGGTTTCTACTTTTAAAAATACCTGGTGTAGCCCAATCACTGAAAACAGGACGACCACTAATCTGTAGAGGTTTTGAGGTAAAAACTTTGCCAAACTCATCATTAATTTGTTTGTTGCAGACTTTATTACTAGTTTTAGAAAACTTTATCCATTGGCCACGATGATCTGACTCTACAGGATCCACAATACTTTTATTTTTTGGTTTAATATCAGTAAAAATATTATCAATACATTTTGCACTGGTGGCTGTAATACGAGTAGGTTCTAAGAATGTACTATGCAGATTAAAGGATTTAAATAAATTTTTCATTTTATTTCTCTCTGATGGAGTTAATGATGTATCTAGTATATCAACATTAAAATCTCCACAAACTATTATAGATTTCTTAGAACATTGGCATTTGAACAGTGCTTCTTCAAGCTTTTCTTCCAATTAAATGTACGGTGCATCAGGGGGACTGTATACGCTTAACAAGATGAAATGCTCAAACCCAATACTGGCAATCTCAATAACTCGCTCAATGGAGAGGGCTACTAAATCCTTACATTCTTTGAATTTTAAGTTTTTATTAATTAATATTAAAGAGCATCTACGTTTAGAATGTTTTCTATTGAACGAGCTAGCAACCTGGTGATTTATGAAGTTCAACAATGTGATTTCATGATCTTTTAACCAGTGCTCTGTAGCACAAAAAATTTAATAGAATTTGCATTAATGTATAGCTCCAACTCTAAATCTTTACCATTATTAAACCTCTAACATTATGGTGCACCAGGTTTATAAAAACAATATTTTTATTATGATTATTCTCAGGGGCCAAAGTCTGACAAAACTGGCCAAATTTATTATCTGTTGTCCTACAAACTAGTTTTTTGGAATTTCATTTTCCAAATGTGAAGTGTCAATATTATACTGCTCAATAAAAGCAGTTGTACTTGCCAATAATTTGGCTTGAAAAATTAAAAAATTAGATAGCAACAGAGCTACCTTTCGTTGTAAAGTTTTTGATAGAAAATATCTATCTAATGTCAACAGACTATTATTATTAAAAATAATATTCCAATCTAATAATAATTTTTTTTTGGAATATGATACCATCATATTTAATTTGTATCTTAAGTTGTTTTCCTTGTGGCTCATAGCAGTACTGTATGGCAAGGTGGACAAAATGATTTGTTTAACATTTAGACTTGATAACTATTCAATATTTTTTATAAGTTTGTCACTATTAATATTGCCCCTTCTACCAACCAGCACCACTATAGTGGACTGCATGCAGTGTGTACCAGTCAAAATAAAATCTATAATTTTAGAGTAAGAAGCACCTGAATATGTATGATTCATTACAGAATGACCTAACTGTGTGCTGATTTTTTCATTGTTTTTTATTTGCAACTTTTCTATTACATTTTCTATTAGGGGATGAAGGGTAGAAGCGTGCACGTCGCCATCCCTGGCAGCTACGGCTGCAATTCTACTCCAACACGAGCGCCACCAGGGCGAACTATGCTAGGGCGTGCCCCCGAGGCGACGCGCACCAGTTCGTCCCCGCTGGTGCGAAAAGTGTGTGCCAGAGCGGCGTAGGGGACCGCCTCCCTACACGCGCGGCCCGACACGGCGGGAAGTGGAGGATGGAGTGCAGGGTGGCTGCGTGGAATGTTAGGGGAGGTATGACAGATAAGATGAACGAGTATGGATGTTATGAATGAGAGAAAGTTAGATGCAGTGTGCTTGACAGAGACCAAGCGCAAGGGCAGCGAATTCTTGGAGCTCCCGGGTGGGATGCTCGCGCTTTGGTCTGGAGTACCAGAGAGCGAGCATGGCAGTCGGGGGGTTGGAATTTTGCTGTCCTCGCGATTGGCCTCCGGTATGTATGAGTACAAACTGGTAGGTCCTAGAATCCTCTGGATCCGTCTAAAACTTGGTTTGACGAAGATTTTCCTGGTAGCTGCTTACGCGCCAGTATCTTCGTCGAACGCGAGTGAGCTAGAGGACTTCTGGGAGAGTATGAGAGAAGCTCTAAATGTGATAGAAGGAAATGAAAGACTTATAGTATGTGGAGACTTGAATGGATGGGTGGGTACCGCTCGCGATGGTTTGGAGTCGGTACTCGGGAAGTATGGGGATAAAAGGGTGAACGACGCTGGCAAGCTAATACTGGCATTTTGTAAGGAAAAGGATTTGTTTGTGGCGAACACAATGTTCAACCAAAAACAAATTCATATTATCAGTATATTTGTTAATAACGGGGCTAAACGCCGTGGTCACAGGCTGACTCAGCCTGTGACCACGGCCGGTGCAACCTGGTCGAAACGTCAGGCACCAAAGGTATGTGGAATAACCGCGTTTAGCCCCGTTATTAACAAATATACTGATAGTATGCAACGCGATAGTTTAAAAGTTAGTATAACAAATTCATATGTATACGAGGAGATGTAAGTCAAAGAGAAGCATGATAGATCTATTCCTAATGGATAGTCGGCTCCGTAAACAGGTGATGGACACAAGGGTTTATCGAGGCGCTGAGCTGGGATCAGACCACTACCTAGTCATAACTAGGATTAGGGGTCTGTTCGCGGGTTGGCGTCATCGTACCGAGTGTCCTGAACCTGGGCCGACTTATAGCATCAAAAGCTGGAAGCTGCAGGATGCATCCATTAGGGATAAATATAATGAAAGGGTAGCCGAAAATCTTGGTGACGTCAATGTAAGTAGTGAGAATGTGGAAAGTGTATGGCAGAACCTTAGGGATAGTATGATAAATGCCTCTGTGGAAGTGTGTGGAGAAACGAAAAGAGGCAGTAGTAATAAGCGTGATGCATGGTGGAATGAGGAAGTGAAAGAAGCAGTTCGAATGAAGAAGAAAGCATGGCTAGACTACTTAGCCTCGCAGAATGATTTTAATATGAAAGAGAGATACAAGCTGCAGAAAGTTAACACGAAGGCACTGATAGAAGAAGCTCGTGAAAGGTGCAGAATGAAAGTGGATGAAAGGTTGTCGTCCAATTTCCGGGATAATGCCAAGCTCTTCTGGAAAGAGGTAGTCAAGACCCGGAGTTGTTCGGCAATCTGCAGTATGAATAAAGTGCTTAGTGTTAACAATGACGTCCTAACAGACCAAACTGACGTCCTGCAGAGATGGAGTGAATATTATGGAAAGATGTATGCAAGAAAAGACAGAGATGCCACATCGGGAAGTGGAGCTCACTTCGATGCTCCGGATCCCGATGTCATTGAAGTCATTAGTATGAAAGAAATAGAACAAGCGATAAGAAGTATGAAATGTGGCAAGGCTGCGGGAATAGACAGAGTTACTGCTGACTTGATCAAGTACGGTGGATCGCATGTCTGGGACACACTATGTCTGTTATGCAACTTGTGCTGGCGGACGGGTGAAGTCCCAGATGACTGGCGAGTAGCAGTTGTAGTACCTATTTACAAAGGGAAAGGCTCGCGCCTAAACTGCTCCAGCTACAGGGCGATCAGCTTGGTCAGCTTAGCTAGTAAGGTGTATGCAAAGGTTATAACGGCACGAATGCAAGAAAAGTCTGAAAGTTATTTATGGGAGGCTCAATGCGGATTCCGACGTGGAAGAAGTTGCATGGATCAAGTGTTTTCTCTCCGCATGATAGCGGAGAAGTTTCTGGCTCTTAGCCAGAAGGTTTTCTGCGCTTTTGTGGATCTAGAGAAAGCATTTGATAACGTTGTGAGAGAAACGCTGTGGGACTTGCTGCCCGGATATGGTGTGGACGGCTCGCTACTGCGGGCAATACAGTCGCTTTATAGGGACTGTAAGGCTTGCGTGCGAGTAGGGGGGGATGTGTCACCTCTTTTTGATGTCTGTACAGGCGTTAAACAGGGATGTGTCATGTGCGCCTGGCTGTTCATAGTGTATCTGGACAGTTGCCTGCAGAAGTTGAATGATTTTAATATGGGTGTGAATTTGGGTGACTTTACAGCAAACTGTCTGCTGTACGCTGATGATGCGGTGCTCATCAGAAGCCGACCTCATAGAAGTCACTAATATGAAATAGGGGTGTGAAAGTAAGGGTCTTCGCTTGAATGCAAGTAAAACTAAGGTTCTAGTATTTGAAAGAGGTGACGTAAGAACTAAATGCGAGATTAGGGTAAACCAGGAACGTCTAGAGCAAGTGAATGAAATTGTGTATTTAGGAAGTATGTTTAGCGCGGATGGAAGATGTGATTCGGATGTCGAACGGCGAGTAGCTGCCGGAAACAAAGTTAACGGTGCTTTGTCCCAGTTAGTAAAGCGACAAAGCATCGTAAAAGAAGCACGAATGGCGATTCATAACACAGTGCTAGTGCCAACTTTGCTTTACGGTAGTGAAACCTGGATATGTCAGCAGATGCATGAAAGTAAATTGAATGCTGTGGAGATGCGATCACTTCGAAAATTGTGCGGCGTTACCTTGGCCGACCGAATACGTAACGAAGTGATACGCAATATGGCAGGTTTGAATGAAAGTGTCAGCGTTAAGCTGGAAAAGGGCGTGCTCCGTTGGTTTGGACACGTCCAACGAATGAGTGAGGAACGATTGACGAAGAATATATATTGTTCAAAAGTAGAGGGTAGAAAGAGTCAGGGTAGGCCGAGACTTACATATGAAGACCACGTGAGCAGATTGCTCAAAAACGGAAAGATCAAAAGTACTCGGATACCCAGACGTGCGTGTATGAAGCGATTGATGAATCTCGAAGAAGCAAAAGAAGTATGCATGGATCGCGAAGCCTGGCGATCTGTCCTCTCTGACTACCCCGTCAGGGATACAGCGTGAAGATAGTTAGTTAGTTCTATTACAGTACCTGCGAGGTATCTACCTCGCAGGTACTGCTTGAACTTAATATACTAGTATCCACACTGCACACAGTTTTAACTGGTGATGAAGTGAGTTTATCACCAGATGTTATTGAATGTGGCTGCAGTGATATATTACTATCCAATTTACCACCGCACATATTTTTATTTAGGATTGAAGAATTTGTTCCATCACTGCATATAATTTTTTTACAATTCAAGGGTGAGGATATGCGGCCATGTTCCCCATGGCCGCATATCAATTGGTCATTTTGACAATGACATGAATTTACTAATTTGCCTATGGCTAACACCTGTTCCCTACTCTGTTTCTCTGCCGTTTCATATTTATATGCAATTGATTTTAAATAGTCTTGGAGCCGGTCAATCTGGTATTGAAGGGCCCGTGTATCAGTTTTGTACTGTAGTGCGACAGTGTCCAGTTCTAACATATACATATTAACCTGGTCAATCAGTTGCAATCTCTGTCTATTAAGTGACATACTATTTATAAAAAACTTATATTTATGTATCATTTTTTTAGATTTAGTGATATACTTTTTAATTTTTAATATTTCTTTAACTTATTTTTACTACATTTAATAATTTTCAATGACTTAGAACAGCCCCCGGATTCATGATCAGAGGTGACGTCTATGATAATGAAAGGGTGAACTTTAGCAGTATCTATGCTTATTGTAATACATTGCCAAACAAGACAAATGACAAGCGCAGGTAGTGACAAACTGCTTTAGAAATTTTTCAAACTGACCCTAAGATCTTCATCTTGACCTAAAGACTGCCATGTTACTGTCCACCGGGCCTGACGTCTTAACGTACCTTCTGAAGCACACAAACGCTCGTGTAAGTGGCACAAAGTGGTCACCAATCCGAGGAACAGGCATAGCGATTCTAAAGAAGCGGCTCGAAATATTTAAGTGTCAACAATACGCGCTCTAATGTTTGATCAACCAAATTATAATAGGATTATTTTACAATAATATATTTGTTTAAAGATGTTCAACTGTTACCGCTCTTTTAAACAATTTTGTCTAAACCCGTCATTATAACGGCGTGTCATTTTCGTAAATCTGAAACAAATTTAAAGGCAATATTACGGATTTTGCAGCTTCATTCCAGGCTTCTTAGGAAATTAAAATATTCTATTGTTTGAGCTGAATATAAAACACGAACAATACATAGAATTTCCTATGTACTGTGACTAAGAATAAAACTGAAATAAATAACGGCAACGTAACACTCGTTCCAAGTCATATCTTGACGACGTAGAAGTGATTGAGAAACCAAAAAAGACGTTCAAATGCCTTCAATATGAGAGGATCCACGTTGTGGCGACGTTCACGAAAAAGTCAGTCAGTTGCAGCCGACCACAAACGATCACAAAAACCCAACTCAAATAAGTACAGAATATACTCCACAGACGACGCAAATTGGATTCAATCAGAGGGACCGGCGTCGACAAGCGTGATCGCTCCCTCACGCTACTAGTTTTTAGGAAATTGCCATCATCGCTACACTCCTTGATGGTATTAATCGTGTACCTGTATTATGAAGCAAAATCGTGTTAGTTGTACCCAATCGTAACTCAATGTTTAATTTGTCGGTTTGTCTCTACATTGAAGAGCTGAAAGTACCTAAAAGAATAAGAAAATTCATGTTTCTATACATGTGTATGAAAATGGCTTCTGAGCAGTTAAAAGTCGGGATAACCAGTTTGTCGCCACAAAAGTATGTTTTAGTTTTTGAAGTAATTTGAATTTCTTTTAATTATTCCTTTTTAAGGTTTTGAAATAAATATAACACATGTTTTAAACTAAGAAAATAATTCAAAACAAATACCATAAACACAACCATGAAAAGAAAAAGCCATGAGCACACGTAGTTTGCCAATTGTAACATAACTTGATACTGCTGGTACTCCATAAAACTACACCTATTACACACAACACATATTAAGTATGAAGACGTTGTAAACGATAAAATGTTGTAAATATAAAATAATGTTTGACATAACACATATTTAACGTAATATCTCACTAAATACTCCATAAAGGGTAAAACGTTAATATAATATCCTCCGGGAAGCATTTTTATCGCCTTGATTTAGCTCATCAATAATTCCATAAAAAAGTTATTTGTTCTCTGTTCGAGGATCAAAAAGTAATCATCTAATGAACCCGACCCTCGACATATTGCGACGGAATTTTCAGCAGGTCATCAATTTCAGATGTGAAAAGGGCCATTAAAGCCATTGTTTTAAAAAGACGTAATTGGGTTAATATAATAAGGGACAGGGTGTGGCGCAAGGGACGCTAGAGAAGTAGCGAAGAAAACAAAATTGTAAGTGTTGTACTACATGCTAACGCTTTAAACAGAAGTCTACTTTTTGTAAGGATTATTGGCAATAGAGAAATTTTGAGACCAAACCTAATAAAACCAGCACACACCACTCGCCGCGCTGAACAAAACAAGTTTGCACGAATTAGCTCTACTTTTTATTTACGCTGGCCCTCATTGTGATCATTTATTATATATTAATTAATAATATCTTTATCCCAAAATGGGTAGACAGAGGTATGCTATATGACTATATTTGACCGTGTGCATTTATTTCCCATGAAACAGGCGGTGGGCCCATTGTCATGGCAAAATTGACAGGCGCAGGTTGTGGTAACCTGCTATTAAAATTCTTCAAGCTGCCCATTCGGCCTTTATCTTGTTTTAAAGACTGCCATATTATTGGTAGCTGAGACCAGCGGCAGCGGCTTAGAGAGAATGGAAACCTTGTTAATGTATAAGCACAAAGCGGGCACCATCTGAAGACCAGCTAGAGCGCATGATGCTTGACAGTGATCGTTTACAGAACATTGAGTTAGTGGGGCTACGAGCGCATCCCATCTTTTTGATGTAATACAAAGATTCAGTTCATATTTTATAAAATCCTCGGGACTTCACGCGATCAATTTTGTACTTACATTCACCGACGACGTTTCGAGCGCGTTGCAGCGTCCGTTGGTCGCGGCTGGACTCACTGGCGCGCTGTTCCTGAGTAGTATACAAAATATGTATAAATATTTATATGTATAAACCGCAAAAGTTTAAAAATAAAAATTCAGTTTCAGCCCGTTTTTAGTTAGCGATAACCCTCGACAGTGTATATATAATAAAATATTGAACCGTGGCCGATTCACTAAAAAGTACTGCCATAAACCTTTCAGCAAGACACGATTGCTTCCTACAGGCGTAAGTAACTTAAGCGCTGAATGTCTTTTGATCTGGATTTCATACGATTTACTTCTACGAACCTACGGATATTACTGGCAACAATTTTTGCTACTAAAATCCGTAGATTACGGCTACGTATGTGCTACGCCGTAGAAGTGTGAAATTGAATGTGGGATTAGTTGTAGTTTAAATAATGGCTCACTACAGCTTCGCACAAATGATGTAGCCGTACGACCCCTACCCTCTACTGAGAAACGAAGGCATGTACTAAATAAGGCATATACAAGTAATTACCGATGGTTTGTTGTTCGCAGCTAATGCGACTTAGAACCATGTTAGAAGAGAAGTTAAATCCTTAAGCTGATACTTATACACCAGTTCGTTTTTTTGACAGCCTCGGTGGCGCAGTGGTAGTGTACGCGTCCCGGGTTCTATTCCCGGGTCGGAAAAAATATTAGTGCGATTCACAAATGTTGATTTCGGAGTTTGGGTGTTCCCTATCTATAATATGTATGTATTTAAAAATATATATAAGTATCATATCAGTTGTTTGGATCCTAGAGTACAAGTTTAGCCTAATTTAAGCTAGACGGCGCTGTGTAAAAAGTGTCCAACAAAATTTATTTATTTTTATTACCCAACTACTACACGGATACAGAAAACTTTACGTACAAAGAAAATAAACACTGTAATAATGTACAATATACACAAATGTATATTGTACATTATTACACAATAAGTGGCTCCCCAGAGGCCCATTACCAGTCTCGACGAGTGTCGTTGGCACTAGCACGTAGTTGAGCGTAGTGTCCTGGCTCCATGTGCAACATTTGTAGTATCGGCTCTGTGTATGTGAACACAGCCATACCGTCCACTACCCACGGCCATTCCGAGCTTGCGGTGCGGCGGCCTGCTAGCGGTATCACTGGAGGCTCGCGTACCCGTGTATTTTCTTTGCGGGCATTTTCTTATCATTCCGTTCCCTGTACGATTATCTCTCAACATACATACGTATTGTCACACCTTTATCCCCGAAGGGGTGGGCAGAGGCATACTATACGCCCACATTTCACCGTATACATTTTTGTCCCACGTAACAGGTGGGGAGCCCATTGCCGTGTTGAAATGAACGAGCGCAGGCTGTGGCGACCTGTTGTTGAAACTTTTCAAGCCGCCCATAAGGCCTCTTCAACCAAGCTTAACGACTGTCATTTTACTGGCAACCGGGACCAGCGGCTTAACGTGCCTTCCAAAGCACGGAACGCTCGCAAATATAAATTTCACAAAGTGGTCACCCATCCAAGGATCACCTACAGCACATGTTACTTAACGCAGTGATCGTTTTTTGTCTAGATATTATAGTTTTCAAGATATCACGATTTTAGTTAATTAGGTCATAGGTTAATTACAAAAAATGCGCTGCTCTGGCAGCGCGGATAGTGAACGTTTGAGTGGTTATGAACACTAAGTCAGCGGGGCCACGAGAGTTTCTCTCTCAACATAGCTGGTTTTTATTAAAATATTGAGTAGAACCATCGAGATCCACGAGGAAAGGACATTGATTTGTTCTACTGACCACGCGATAGTACCACATAAGTAAAATGAAATACAATACACATAACTAAAGTAAAATGTCACAAACAGGCCGGTCAGTAAATAAACTTTAACGAATTATAATTGTAGGATTTGATATTTTATTTTATTTTATTTTATTCAGGAAACAAACAGTCTTTTACATACATTTTATGATTTCAATTTCTACTTATAGACCTGGAGTTCCATAACATAAATAAATAAGTAAAAAAAAATTAAAAAAAAAGTTTTTTTAATTTCACACAGAACAAAACAACACATTACACATGATAAAAAAAACAAATAAAATAGACCAACATGAAATTTAAAATTATACATAAGTAAATCTATCATACAAAACTGCGCGAAATTTGGCCTTCTCTCAGCTTAAAGCTGCCCCCACTGGAGACCAGTTTGACAGCGCTGATTTTCAGAGGAGGCCAACGATGGCAGATCTGAGATGGCGCCACTACCCCTTCACTACGATTCGGTAGAATTTTACAGTAGGTAGGTGTCAGAAAATGATAAAAAAGATATAATAAATACTATTAACATATATAGACTTACTTACTTATATAAATATATAATAAATATAATTTTGATTAAATTGAGCACGATGACATGTGGGCGCACAACTTGCCTCCGCCATCCCTTCGAGAATAAAATGTAATTATAATTTATAATTTGAATTTAGCAATTAACGAGATCCAGTGTATAAGTGAAAGAAAGTGACAGGACAAGAAGACGAAAATTTAAAAACACAAAAATATCTAATAATAATAACAAAGCTTCCTTTGCTTGTCCCAAGATAAACAAAGACGAAAAACAACAAACACTCTCGCTCTGTACCATACGTGGCATGACGCGTGTCAGTTCCGCTCTTACAGAAAACCATAAAACACTGACTAGTCGACCACAGAGTACTTTGATTCTCGACGACTACAAAATGCAAGAACTGATAAATTCTTCCATTACCGAAGTGAGTGATTATCTGTTAAGTGAGTTTCAACCCGTTGTTGTGTTCAGCAGTAATTGAAGACAAAGTTCACTATAAAATGGCCGCCTATGCCGGAAAATCGACGCCTAGGGCTTGAATGGACAATAAAATAAAATAAGAAACTCGCCGAAAGGACATGATCGACACCATAGATTGGAATACGTACCACGACACTGATAGCATTGTTACCTAGCGTCCGCAATAACAATCATTATTGATTACATTATCAAAGGTATAAAAGAGAAGCCGTGATATGAAAAAATATACGGTAAGTTGTAAAATATACAAATATTTACTAAATATCCAACCAACTAACTATCCTCACACTGCACTCCCAAAGGGCCAATCAGAGATGACAGATCGCCATGCACTCCTAATTGGCTTCCCTTATTTACTAGGTCTTATACAGACCAAAAAGAGAAAACCAAAAATTACTAAATTTAACATACATACAAACATACATATTATCACGCCCGTTTCCCATCGGGATAGGCAGAGACTATGGCTTTCCACTTGCTAAGATCCTGACATACAGCTTTCGCTTCTTCAACTTTCATGAGTGTTTTCATACACGCTCGCCGGTTAAGGGTACTCTTGACCTGGCCTTTTTCTAAAAGATCGTCGATTTGATTGACATAGGTACGCCGAGATCGACCCCTACCAGTTTGCCCATTCACTCTCGCCACATATATCTGCTTCGTCAGTCTATTTTCATCCATCCTTTCCATGTGTCCGAACCATCTAAGCATCCCTTTTTCTATCTTAGTCACTACATCTTCTGTCATACCGCAATGTTCCCTTATCACGTAGTTCCTTTCTTTATCCATCATCTTCACTCCAGCTATACTAACGCAGACTTCTCATTTCCACAGCACTGATTTTACTTTTATGCGTCTTCTGCCATACCCAACGTGTGGGGACCAGCACTCCTCTATGTACAGCCAGTCTAGCCTTCTTAGACACGTTCTGACTGCTCATAAAGGCGTACATGGCTCCATTTACTTTATTTCCTGCCAAAACTCTTCGCTCAATGTCATAGTCACACTTTCCATCTCTCGTAAATTTTGTACCCAGATATACAAACTCTTTCACTTGTTCTACTCTTTCTCCTTCCACAAGAATTGGGCAATCTTTCGTACTTACCTCTCTGTCAAAAACCATTACTTTCGACTTGTTTACATTCACTTTCATTCCTTTGTTTTTTAACGAATCATGCATAATGTTTACCATCAACTGCAACTCCTCCGCTGATGATGCTAGTATTACCTGATCATCGGCGTATAGGAGGCACTTGACGGTCAGTTCATCCATTTTTATACCATACGTACTCTCTTGCAGTTCTTTCAGGCAGCTGTCCATGTATAGGTTAAACAGCAACGGCGACGCTATACAACCCTGTTTCACACCTTTTTCAATGTGAAAAAAGTCTGTGCAAGCTCCGTTGATCCTGACACAAGCACTGGAGCCCTCATAGAGAGATTTCAGTGCTCGTATCAAGTGGCTGTTTACTCCATACCTGGCCAGTATTGACCACAGTTCATTCCTCACCACTCTATCATAGGCCTTTTCCAAGTCTACAAATATTATGCAATAGACTTTTTAACTTTTCGCCAAAAGCTTTTCTGCTACGCATCGTAAGGAAAAGACCTGATCCCTGCATCCCCTTCCTTTCATAAATCCTGCTTGTACATCCCACATTTTTCCTGCAGTTTCATTCATCATTCTTTTTATTAAAATTTTTGCTTACAATTTGCCGACGATGCTGAGCAAGCTTATGCCGCGGTAGTTTTTGCACTCTTGCTGTGACCCTTTTCCCTTATAAAGCGGCACGATGACAGCCTTACACCAATTTCTTGGTACGCTGCCATTCCTCCAACAAAGGTTGAAAAGGCAGTACAGCTGGCAAGCTACCACGCCTTGTCCCGCTTTCAGCATCTCGACAGAGATCCTATCATGTCCCGCGGCCTTTCCCAATTTCATGCTATTCAATGTTTCCACTATTTCTTTTATACTTTTGACTTCTTCCTTGCCAATTTCATTTATTTCCCAGAAACTTATATGTACTTGCAAACTTTCAAAATATTGCTTCCATCTTTTTAACACACATTCTTCTCCTTTCACAAGACCACCATGTTTCTGATATGGTTGAGATGCGATGTCGTCTGTTGACCCCTCACTGTTCTTATGGACTTCCAAAAGAATTTCATATTCTGTTGGAAGTCATCAGATAACCTTTTATCAAATTTATCTCTGTCATTCTCTTTATTTCTTTTCATCACCTCTTTTGCAACACGCTTATACCTTTTGTACTCCTCTTTCGTCATTTTTAGGTCCACATCCGTTGCCTTCTGCATTCTTTGATTGACTTTCGTAGTCAGCCAATCCAACCATGCTTTCTTCTTATCAGACAATGCCTTTCGGACTTCTACACTCATTCTCTTTCCCTTACATCCTTGGCTTCTCTTTTTTACCCCACACACTTCAATCGCAACTTCTACAAAATCTTATTCATTAGATATACTATACATATACTACCATACATATACTACCATACACATACTACCATACATATACATACATGAACATGGCTGCCCCACATGGACACCACATTATCCATCTAGGTTAAATACTTATTAAAATAAAAATTTAGCTTACTGCATTCAAATAAATCGCACTTAATTCTCTTCTGTACTTTGATACATCGCAATTAAATATGTCTAACTGTTTACATTGCTTATTATATTCATCAACACTTCTCCTATAGAAATTATTACTAGTATAAATTGTTCTATAAAAGGGAACTGAGAACAAGTTTCTTAAGCGGGAGCCAGGTCTTGGTTTTCTAAATAAGATTTTTTCTAAAATGTAAGGGGAATCAACAATATTATTAAGAATTTTAAATAAAAACACTTGATCAAATATTTTACGTCGGACATCAAGTGTAGTTAATAAATAACGAATTAGTGAAGTTTCATAAGGGATATTGTCATGATACCAACGAAAGTTTAATTGTTTGACAAACTTCTTCTGTATCCTTTCTATCCGGGCAATATGACTAGCATAATAAGGCCTCCAGATAGTGGACGCAAAGTCCACGTGGGATCTCACATAACTATAGAAACATTTGCACAGTGAAGTTATTACTTCACTGTGCAAATGTTCTTAAATGGTTTAGAGATTCGCATTATAAAACCTAGCTGCCGAAAGGCTTTGTTTACTAAATAATCAATGTGAAAACTGTATGATAACCTAGGATCCATAATAATAATCCCGCACCGACGAATCCCTTTTGACAATTTGGCTATCAATTCTATAGTCCATTAACAACGGGCTACGATTCCGGGTATATGTCATTACAGAGCACTTATCAGAATTCAGGTACAGTTGGTTTGATGAACAATATCCCGATATTCTAGTCAAATCAGATTGTAATTCTAAACCGTCACTAACAGAAGTTATAATTTGGAAACTTTTTGCATCATCTGCATATAACACATATTTTGAAAAATGCAGACTGTCCTATATCATTAATGTAAATAATAAACAATAACGGCCCTAAATGGGATCCCTGTGGGATTCCCGAAGGAATATCAAGGAATCTTGAGAGGTAACCATTTATCGAAACTGCTTGCGAACAATTTTTAATATATGAATTAATCCAAGGGAGCAAGTCACCATGTATTCCGAGCCTCCAAAGTTTCTCAATTAACAAATCCTGATTTATTTTGTCAAATGCCTTCGAAAAATCGGTATAGACAACATCTACCTGCAAACCATTGTCCATAGCATCAATCAATATACCCGAGAATGTGAGCATATTAGTTTCGACCGAGCGTCTCCCACAAAACCCGTGTTGATTTTCCGAAATATGGTTACGTACCGCATTAACAACTGAACGGGTAACTATTTTCTCGAATACTTTACCAAATAAACTTGTTTTTGATATCGGCCTATATTGTGTAACATCATCTCTTTTGTAATTTAAGTGACCGCTTCCATACACTAGGAAAAATACCTTGTTTCAAAGATTTTTGGTATATAATTGCAAGTGCTCTACGTAACTGGCTAGCACAATTACGCATAAAGATGGGGTGGAAACCACCAAAACCTGCCCCCTTCTTTATGTCTATATTTTTCAGCTCATCGAGTATGGTTTGATATTCAATTACTAAAGAACCAAGATCTACCGGAGAATCCTCAGGATGACAAACTGGGTCCATTGTAGGAACTTCACGTGGTGGGAAAGACACAAAAACAGAACTATACTATACTATACTAACTATAAATTCGGATGTCAATTGCACATATTTATCTGTGTCCGAGCGCATTAGCATGGACTCGGAACCGTCATCATAATACCAATCGGCGTAGGTCACATTAAAATCACCAGTCACAAGAAATACGTCATTTGGATTATTTTCCAATAGATGTGTAACGTAGTCAAATATTGAGATTAAATATATATTTATATAAGACTCATGTTAAACACCATGCGATATATATACACAGCAAATGTGCAAGTATTTAGGAGACGTAGAAATTAAAGTACCATGCGGTACCAATACTGGAATACTCATCCATAGATATTCAGTGGGTATAGAATGACTCCAACTATCACGCACGACTGGGTTCAACTCTTTACGAACAGCTATGGCAAGGATTAGACAGTCAATAAATATCGCAATCCAATATCGTGATACCGGTCTCAGTAAATATTGAATCTCATAGCGTATTACATTTTCAATAAATATTGACAACAAATTTGACAGTATTCATTGGTTCACCATTATGTTAGCATTAAATGTAGGGAAAACAAAAATGTGGATGTCCATCTATATATATAAAAAATTAAACCCGTTTTCCGTTGTCACGACATAGCATGAATACGGCTTGACCGATTTGAAAAATTCTTTTTGTATTGGATAGCCTATTTATTGAGGAAGGTTCTTAGCTATAGCTATATTGGTATATATATATCATCACGCTACTACACAGAAGAGCGGAGCAGTAATCATAAATGTCAGCAAATCGGGGAAACTTTCATACATATTTGGAAAAGTAATAAGCGACGGGATTAAATGGATGCCACGGGGTTGGAAGTATGTCACGGACGAAGCCGGGTAGGTCAGCTAGTGCGTTATAAATATACATATTTAAATTTATTAAATGAAATGAAAATATCGGACTCTGAAGATTATAAAAATTACTTTCGTATGAATAAATTATTCATAATCTATTTTTGAGAATTTATTAGACCGCATACCGCCATATGTTACCAAACAAGATACTCATTTGAGAAGTGCTATAGGTATGAGAGAGATGTTAGCAGTGACTTTGCGTAACTTTGCCACAGGAAGATCGCTCATAGATTTGAGTTATACCAGCATTTTGTCCCCGGCTTCACTCAAAAGTTGGATTAGTAACCATTCACAGCTCAGGAAGCGTTTCAAAAGTCTCTATAAATTGTTTAAGAACAATATTGTTACATTCTGCTTCTACTTCGTCCACTGAACCAGGCGAAGCCACCCAATCCTCAATTAATACATCTTCCGACATGTTCAAAGTGCGCAGGTCGGGCGGGTACTGACAGTATCACGATCCACGAGCGCTCACATAGTCAATAAATATTGACTATTATTGATGGATCACAAAAAATCCAGATTTTTTGTCAATATCGTCAATAAAGTTTCAGATTCCGTTTACACATCAATAAATATCGCGAGATCGCAAGTATCGCGATATTTATCGACTGTGTAATCCTTGCCTATTATCGTACCGCCACCAATTTTCTTACCTCTCTCCATTGTATGCCTATCCCTCCTAAAGACAATGTATCTATCATCAATATATTCTGCACTATGAAAAGAACAATTTAGCCATGATTCACTAATGCAACACACATCAAAATCCATTTTATATTTAATAATGTTATTTTACATATTATATAATAAATTAAGCCCTCACTGAAATACACAAAGGAAATTAGACTCAGTGCTTTGAAGTAAGCATAACTTTTGCTACCAAGACCAATGCTCAATTGATGGTTATCCACAAGACAATTTGTTCCATATACATATATAAAACAATTGAAACAAACAAGAACACTAACAATATAATTATAAAATTTAAAAATAACCTTATAAGATGAAGTGCTTAATACTATGAATACCCACAATACAATAATATTATCATAGCATAGATGACATTTACAAAACGGAAAAAAGTAACCATTCATCATAGTGAAGTAATTCCAAGTAATTATCATTTTCAGCAAGTTCCCTAATATCAAATCACATTGTAAATAAATCCAACGCAATATCCCAACATAGACGTTTATAATATATTTCTGCGGTGCACTGATAAGATTTAATAAAAATTGATCTATTGTTATGTTAACGACATAAATTATGTACTTTGTAGGTAAACGACATAATAAGCCCAGTATAAAGGCAAAACTAAGTTTAAAAAGTCCCTTAATGTTATCTAAGTCCTCATGGGTAGAAATACGAATGGTTTTCGTGGAATCTGTTTTTCTCATAAATAATTTACAATCTCGAACCCAAAGATATGTATAACCGCACTGTTGTTTCAGTTCACAGGCCCGTTTTAACAAATGCTTATTTGGTGGTGTTAAATGGTCGCCTATAAATATATAGGGAGCCAGATAAACCAATGTCTACAGTGTTAAGTTCACGGCGTGTTTTTATCGCGGCTATCAGCTGATCCTTGCACCGCTGTCTATTATAGTGCACTAAAATAAAATAAAAAGAAAAATATATTTATTTTGCATAGACCATTTCAACGGCGCTTACAAAATGTCATACACTAAAACTAAAGAAAAAATAATATATTTAAAGTGACCACCGGTTCGGAACGCGGCCCACCTGAGAAGAACCGGCAAGAAACTTAGGAAGGCTTTTTTTTGATGGCCTATTTACAATTTAATATTTTATTGAGCTGAACCAATGAACTACTCTCGTGATTGCATTGTTTACATCGTCATAGTTATCTAATTGTCTTCTAATTTTAAAAATCAATGAGGTATCCTCTGCAAACAAAACAATACTATTCCTGTCCCCTACATAAAATGGTAAATCATTAATATAAATGAGGAACAAGAATGGCCCAAGTATCGAGCCTTGTGGCACACCCATTCTAACCATGGATCCTACAGAACGTGTACCATTAATATCGACCCTTTGTATTCTATTGTTTAAATATGAAGACAAAATAACTCAACACCAGCATCGGAAGTTGAGCGCCCTTTCGTAAAACCAAACTGTTTCGTATGAAATATTTTATGAACATTAAAATGGGATAGCATTTGATTCAAGATAATTTTTTCAAATACTTTGCTCAAAGTTGGCGGCACTGACACTGGTCGGAAATTAGACGGGTCTGTAGCGCTACCAGCCTTGAACAAGGGTATGACTTTGCTGTGTTTCATTAAATCAGGAAATATACCACTAGAAACACAGTCATTAAACATAGTTGCTAGATGGGGCGCAATGACCTCAATTATACATGATGCAGTTTTGACTGATAATCCCCAAAGGTCCGCGGTTTTCTTAATTTCAATACATTTAAAAGTTTTTTTTATAATATCCTGAGCGCAAATATCTGTGAATACAAATGCATCCCGGCAATAAGGAACAGATTCTTCTAATAAATGTCCAGAGGAACTGGAAGATGCTTGGAGAGATTTAGTCGTCAAAATAGGTACATTTTTGAAAAAATGTTCACAGAATTAGAAATTTTATTTTTAATGAAATTTGACTTTGCAAGATAACATGTTTCTATAAATATCTTAGAATAATTTTTAACATATTCCTGAAAGGTTTGGTTAAAATTATATGATTTTTCTGAATATAATTCAAATAATTTGTTTCTACTTTTAAAGATACCTGGTGCAGCCCAGTCACTAAAAACAGGACGACCGCCAATCTGTAGAGTTTTTGAGGTAAAAACTTTGCCAAATTCATCATTAAGCAAATTAAATAAGTGTGTATATGACTGGTCTACACAAGTGAAGTCAGGTAGATATGGCAATCTCTTTACTATATTTTCTTTAAAAATATTCAAACGACTTTGGTTAATTGGTACATATTTAAACTGTTTTTTGCAAACTTTATTACTGGTTTTAGGAAACTTTATCCATTGGCCACGATGATCTGACTCTACAGGATCCGCAATACCTTTATTTATAGGTTTAATATCAGAAAAAATATTATCAATACATTTTGCACTGGTGGCTGTAATACGAGTAGGTTCTAAGAATGTACTATGCAGATTAAAGGATTTTAATAATTTTTTCATTTTATTTCTCTCTGATGGAGTTAATGATGTATCTAGTATATCAACATTAAAATCTCAACAAACTATTATAGATTTCTTAGAATATTGGAATTTGAACAGTGCTTCTTCAAACTTTTCTTCAAATTTAATGTAAGGAGCATCAGGGGGTCTGTATACACTTAACAAGATGAAATGCTCAAACTCAATACTACTCAATACACAATACAATACTGGCAATCTCAATAACTCGCTCAATTGAGAGGGCTACTAAATACTTACGTTCTTTAAATTTTAAGTTGATGGCGCTAGTGTGCCAATGTGTCAACATCGACTCCCGATATATTTAGATTTAAAAATAACAAAACTACAAATTTATAACATCGAGACCAGAAAAAATACTCAAAATTATACAATAACCACGCAAAAATGTTATCTCAGTGAAAAACTTAATAACAATGAAGTAAATTCAAAGTTGATTATACGAGTGTTATCCAGTGAGTAAATGAGAAATATCGTGATATTTAAATCAAAAAAATTACTACGTATACAAGTAATCTATTAAGTTATCAAAATACAGTGATTTTAACTTTTAACTCATCAAAAAAAGTGAAAAAACATCGTTTTATAACATTCGATAGTTCGTTGTGAAAATTTGTTATTCAAATTGTCAGGCCTATTGTTTACACCTGAATCGCACTATTGATAGTAATTAAACACACGAGCAATAACAACTGCTAATTTCGGCTCTTCTAATAATTGCGGTTTGGCTCCGAGGCTAAAACGACAGTCTAAGCACGAAAAGTCGTGAATTCGAATCTGAGCGGACGCAATTTCACTTTTTGAAATATTTATAGCAAAATCTCGTTGCATATAAAATCGTTGCAAAATCTAGTAATCTAGTGAATTATACGATTATTAACACAAGTGACAGTATTTTTGTGTTACTAGCGTCACCTTGTAGTGAATAGACTAAAATCTTTAATGATACCACAGTAGAAAATCTCCCTACTTTAGTGGAAATTCTATTACTATGGAGAACGAAAATATTACATTGAGAAAACATACACAACTATCAACATCACTCTCAGAAACATCCATGTTCGATATGAGTTTGCCTGATGCTTCTCCACATGATGAGGAATTGGTAATGATGCTAAAAATGAATTAAGTATGTTAACAGAAAAATTGCAAAGTGCAAACCAAGAGGTCGATAACTTGATATGTGAAAATATGCAATTAAAATCGGATTTAGAGAAATCGAACAGGCTCATTGAATTGTATAAAAAAATTGGTGCAGGTGATCCAAAAGTATTGACTCCGGCAACAAAACGTAAGATGAAAAATAGATCTAGAGTAAGCAGTTTAGCATCCACACCACAAAGGCTATCATTTAAACTTAAAGACTATGAGTCTATAACACCGACAGTAAAACCTGACAAAAATTATGTGTCCCAGAAACAGGTAAATTTAAATAGTGTAACAAAAAATTATGACGAATATTCAATTCCTAAACCGAATATAGAATGTCCTAATAAAACAAAAATTGTTTTATTGGCTGATCAACAAGGTAAGGGACTACAGCAGAAATTACAGAACTTGGTTGGATAAAAATATGTGGTAAGCTGTTTCTGGAAACCCAATGCCAGAATATCTGAAGTGGCAAGTTCAAAAGAAGTTCGTGGCTTAACCAATAATGACTTTGTTATTGTTCTCGGTGGTATTAATGACGTGAGCCCATATGAATTTCAATCGGCTCTACATAACTTTTTTCAGTCAACTACTAATCCTAATATTTTAGTCAGTGAAATACCTTTTAATAAATCATTAAATGAAAAGAAAATCAACTACGAGTTGTGATTCATATGTGGTAAATATAATAACACTACATTTATTGACATGAATTATAGCACCTTTGTGCCATAAATAGGTCCATTTCTATTTGTCAGCATATGTTAAAGGAGATTGTAAAAATAGATTATAAAACAAAATTGGAAAAATATAATAACAGTAATAAAAATAATAATTTAAAATATCATTTTTTGGAAAAAAGTACGCAAACAGAACCACTAATCGCTGGGCCATGTGTAGAAGCTGATGAGGCTATTAAACCTAGCAACATCACCACTAATGATTTTTTTCGTGTACTGTAGCTTAAATATTCTCCACCAGAATATAGATGGCATTATTAGCAAATTGGGTAACTTTACAGTTGCATTATATGACTTAATAACAAAATACGGGACTATGGATGTAATTTGTGTCACTGAACATAATATGATTGAATCAGATGTTAATCAATTGTATATTCCAAACTATACTGTTGCTTCATACTTCACAAGAACAAATAGACATGGTGGAGCTATCATAATAATTAGACATGGCATAAAGTTTAAAAAAATTGACGAGGTAACGAAGTACTGCGTCTCAAATATCGTAGAAGTTTGTGCTGTGGAACTTGTTGAACATAATATTATAATTATTTGTATTTATAGAAACCCGCAAAGAACTGACGCTAAAAGAAAACTAGACATCTTTTTTAATAACTTACATGACATTTTAAAAGCGTTTTGTTTTGAGACTAATAAAAAGGTTATAGTTTGTGGTGATTATAATATAGATTAAAAAAAAAAAACAAAGAATTCCGAGCAATTTAAACAAATATTAAAGTCTTATAATCTGAAATGGGACATAAACAAGCCGACTCGCCTGGCTGCAGGGACCTGCATTGATAATATTTTTTATAATATACGTTGTTGTAAAAGTGAAATTTTGGAACTTGCGTTGTCCGATCACACCGCTCAAATTGTAAAATGTCCAGTAAAGAAAACTTGTCGTTTTGATTATTGGTTATCCAAAAAGAGAATTTACTCAAGGGTCAATATGGCAAAGTTTAGAGACTGTCTTAAGAAAATTAGTTTTGACGATGTGTATTCAGAAACGAATCCGACAAAAGCCTTTACTAAATTCAATGACTTATTTAAATTGTTCTATGACCTGTGTTTTCCAGTCGTTACTGTAAAATCAAAAACTAAACTAAAGCCTAGATGGATTAGTCGTGGCATTGTAAAATGTAGCAAAATAAAACGTCAACTATTATGGCAATATAGATTAGCGCCCAATGAAGATAATAAGGACAAATTTAAGAAATACTCCAAACGGTTTAAAAAAATTATCGCGCTTACACAAAAGAGTCAGAATTGCTGCGCCATACATAGTGCTGCGAATAAATCAAGGGCCATCTGGAGAATTATAAACGCACGTAAAATAAACATACCCAATGAGAATATATCGAGAATTAAAACTTATAGTGGAAATATTACCGGTGCGCATGAAATGGCAGAGGCATTTAACAATCATTTCATCGACCAAGTACAACCTTTAAAGGTTACATCTAAAAATCAAAGTAAATCACCAACTAATATACTTTCCTCAATGTTTATGCCTCCTACTATTCCACAGGATATTTATAGAGTGATAATGTCCCTTAAAAACACAAACAGTACAGGGTATGATGATATAAACACAAAAGTGGTTAAATTTATCGCATTAATCATTTCTCCAGTATTGAGTTACATTTTTAATATTTGCATGAGTGATGGTATTTTTCCTGACAAACTGAAAATCACCATAATAAAACCAATGTTTAAAAAAGGTGACAAAGAAAACATGACTAGTTACAGACCTATAGCATTGGTACCAGTTTTCTCAAAAGTATTGGAAAAGGTAATATATAATAATATGAATAAATATTTTGAAAAAAATCGATTATTTACAGAGTGTCAGAAAGGTTTTAGGAAAAATCAGTCTATCAATATGGCGGTCTATGATTTCTTGAATATAGTCGCAGCTCGAATGGATAAAAAGCTACCAGTTCTTGCTCTATATATGGACATGTCAAAAGCTTTTGACTACGTGGACCACAAAATATTATTAAATAAGCTCTACTTGTATGGAGTTAGAGGCAATGTAGCTAACCTTATAAAATCATATTTGCAAAATCGACTACAAGTAACACAAATCAATAGAATAATAAACAAAACCGAAGTAATATATAAATCGAGCCCAAGGACTGTTGTGTACGGGGTACCCCAGGGAAGTGTACTCGGACCTTTACTGTTTATTATTTATATCAATGACTTTCCATATGCAACTACTTTCCCTATGATAATGTTTGCGGATGACAGTACAGTAATTTTTGACAGTGATGATAGGAGTGCATTGGAAGCTGATATCAATGAAAACATATATTTGTTGGTCGCATGGCTTGAGCATAATAACCTAAAAATTAACATTGATAAGACAAATATAATGAAGTTTGACAAAAAAATAGATTTTAGTATTAATTACAGAGGTCAGATGATAAATGACACCAGCACAGCAAAGTTCCTTGGTCTGTATATTGACAACGCATTAAATTGGCACGAGCAAATTGACAAGGTGTGCAGCAAATTGACACAACATTCATATACACGCTTAGTAAAACTACTAATCAAATAACTTTACTTACCGCATATCATGGTCTTGTCTCATCAACATTAAGGTATGGTATAATATTTTGGGGCAATGCGACTGGAAGGGATAGGGATTTCTTGGCTCAAAAGCGCTGCATTAGAGCAATTAGTAATTTACGTAGAACTGAAAGCTGTAAGCCGTATTTTAAAAGTTATAGAATACTAACTATGCCATCCTTGTACGTGTTTGAATGTTGCATGTTTGTTAGACACAATATTGATAAGTTTTCTCAAGTTAAGAGTGCACGAAGAGCTGACAAACTAAATTTGGTTCCTAGTAGGACTAAATTGTATTACAGTAGCGTTTTTATAATGACTCCAAAAATATATAATAAGCTGCCTAAATTTATCAGAGCAATGGATAATTATAATAATTATAAGAGGGCATTATTTTCATTTCTAGTGGAAAAAGTATACTATTCACTATCAGAGTTCTTCGATGATGTAAATTAGTCTTAGATATATGTAAATTGTGAAGAGGTGCTAATTTCCATAATATGCTGATATCTTTTATTTACTACGGATTTGGTTTAAATGAAAATATATCTTTTAATTATTAAGAATTTATTTATAATACCTATTGACATTTTGTATATTTGCTGACATGGAAATTTACATTATATTATGTGACATTATACCATCTGAACTTAAATTTATATAATGAAATTAATATGAATGATCTTATGTAGTTATTAATATTTGTACGCCATTTGTTGGCAAAACATAGAGGAACTGGACTTAGACTAAGAACATTTTACTGTACCTATGTTTACAAAATAAATAAATAAATAAAAATAAAAGTTTTTATTAATTAATATTAAAGAGCCTCCACGTTTAGAAGGTTTTCTATTGAACGAGCTAGCAACCTGGTGATTTATGAAGTTCAACAATGTGATTTCATGATCTTTTAACCAGTGCTCTGTAGCACAAAAAATATTAATAGAATTTCCATTAATGTATAGCTCCAACTCTAAATCTTTACCAGTTATTAAACCTCTAACATTATGGTGCACCAGGTTTATAAAAACAATATTTTTATTAAGATTATTCTCAGGGGCCAAAGTCAACTGGCCAGATTTATTATCTGTTGTCCTATAAACTAGTTTTTTGGAATTACATTTTCCAAATGTGAAGTGTCAAAATTATCCTGCTCAATAAAAGCAGTTGTACTTGCCAATAATTTGGCTTGAAAAATAAAAAAAATAGATAGCAACAGAGCTACCTTTCGTTGTAAAGTTTTTGATAGAAAATATCTATCTAATGTCAACAGACTATTATTATTGAAAATAATATTCCAATCTAACAATTCAATTTTTTTTGAAATTTGACACCATGGTATGTAGTTTCATATTTAATTTGTATCTTAAGTGGTTTTCCTTGTGGCTCATAGCAGTGCTGTATGGCAAGGTGGACAAAATGACTTGTTTTACTTGTAGACTTGATAACTTTTCAAAATTTTTTATAAGTTTGTCACTATTAATATAAATATTATTGCCCCTTCTACCAACCAGCACCACTATAGTGGACTGCATGCAGTGTGTACCAGTCAAAAATAAAATCTATAATTTTAGAGTAAGAAGCACCTGGATATCTAAGATTTATTACAGAATGACCTGACTGTGATAAATTGTGTCCATAATTTTTACCTATTACATCGCAATACACTATGATTTTTTCATTCTTTTTTATTTGCAACTTTTCTATTACAGAAACCTCGCAGGTACTGCTTGAACTTAATATACTAGTATCCACACTGCACACAGTTTTAACTGGTGATGAAGTGAGTTTATCACCAGATGTTATTGAATGTGTAAGTGATATATTACTAAGCAATGTACGAGTACCACCGCACATTTTTTCATTTACGATTGAAGAACTTGTTTGCTCACCAATTCCATCACTGCATATATTCTTTTTACAATTCAACGGTGAGGAGGGAACATGGCCAGCGGATATTAAATGGTCATTTTGACAATGACATGAATTTACTAATTTACGTATAGCTAATACCTGTTCCCTACTCTGTTTCTCTGCCGTTTCATATTTATATGTAATTGCTTTTAAAGAGTCTTGAAGCCGGTCAATCTGATATTGAAGGGCCCGTGTATCAGCTTTGTACTGTAGTGCGACAGTGTCCAGTTCTAACATATACATATTAACCTGGTCAATCAGTTGCAATCTCTGTCTATTAAGTGATATACTATTTATAAAAAACTTATATTTATGTATCATTTTTATAGATTTAATATTTCTTTAACTTTTTTTTACTACATTAATAATTTTCAACGACTTAGAACAGCCCCCGAATTCATCATCAGAGGTGAGTTCTTTGATAATGGAGGGGTGAGCTTTAGTAGTATATATGCTTGTAGCCATCAGTTCATCGAACAAACTCTGATTAGATTGAACCACATTGCTCTGTTTCTCAGCTTCAAGTTGTGATATTTTTATCTCTGATCGTTGTAGCTCCTCCTTAAGTACTGTAATTTGGTTCAGAGTTTGTTCGTAATGATCCCTACAAGAGTCGAAACTGTCAACTATAAGTTGTAGCCTATCCCGATCCTGTAAGGTATCAGTATACAGTGAATGCAACTGTGCCAGTTCTTTCTTGAGCTGTCCGTTCTTACTTACTCGTAAAATACCAAGCAGTTCTAATTCATTTTCGTCTCTTTCCTTGTTAAGTTTATCGCATTTCTCCCTCATAATTTGTAACTCTTTCAACGTTAATTGGAGCCTTGTCTCTTGCTGATTAGCCAAGGCCTTACGCGTCATTATCATATTAACAGTATTCGACATTTTTAATTATAATTACGTAATACAGAATCACAAAAAGAGTAAGAAAGGCGAAACGAAAACAAGGTTATGTTCTATTCATAGAAAGTTACAAAATCAATCTATTAGTGGACATGTGAGAATGTAAAAGTAAATAAACACGCAAACCTTGATTTAAACAACTATAACTTAGAAAATCTTGCCAAATCCAAGTACTTATTTTAAATATTGAAAATTTTTCCGATGTATAACTGTCATTGCACCGGTACAATTTTAAAGTTTGTATTTATCTACTTTTATCACAAATTGTTTATGTAACACTTAATATACTATTATTTGGCAATGAGGAATTGGTTTTTACTTAAAATTATAATTATTTTTGTAATATTACAATATAAAATACGGAGCCAATTCTAATCAGCTGTTATGCCTAGGGTTGCCACAAGGAAAAAAAAAACTATTATTGCCGGCGGTCGGGTAGTTTTTGCTGGTACCGACGAACACGATGAATGCGATTAATATCCCTGATTTCTAGCGACAAGCCAAACTTTGCATAAATGTTAGACAATATGTTTTCAAGATTCTCACCCTTGTGGAAAGGTATCCCTGAAATTTCTACATTATTGAAGCGTGCAAAGTGGTCCCGTTCATTGTTACCACTTGTGACGGCCTCTACCGCCCCCTTCATATAATAAATAAAAGTAACTAGTGGAGTACATAAATGGCGTATAATTTTTTGTTGTTACGAAAAACTTCGTTGGGTTTGCATACAAGTGCGGTTCGGGCCATAAATCGTTATATTTTTTGTACTTATTTTAACTTTGGGTCAGACGAATGCTAAGAGGTATTCATTTAAAAATACTCACATAAATAGTAATATCGGGTGACAGTTCATAAGTGCTTTGGGTACAATGATATTAATTCTAGTTAAAATTGGCCGCATAAGTGGGAACTAAACCATTTAAACAGTTTTTCTGCTAAACTTTTGTGTTGATATCTGAGATTTTGTCTTGTGGCCACTTGACACATGTTTGTGTTAAAATAATATTCTCTGAAGGACGCGCGCATTTTGTAAACAAAAAAGGGATACCTTTTTTGTTCTGTACAAAACTGAGGACAAAGGGCCAAAATACCTTGAGTTCAAATTATGAAAAGTTTTATTCAGTTGCAAACCGGGCGCGAAGTCAGGCACATCTGCTTAACTAGGAGTAAGACCTCCGAATCAAAGTCTAGTGTTTGTGTGAAAGTGACTAGCTGCTTATAAGTTAAGTATGATTACTTATTGAGACTGCCGTTTGTTTATAATTCTTCCTATTAAGTATTACTTTTTGAGATTTGCCTTTTGTTTATAATTATTCAATTTAAGTATTACTTAATGAGACTGCCTTTTGTTTATAATTCTTCCTATTAAGTATTATTTTTTGAGATTTGCCTTTTGTTTATAATTCTTCCTATTAAGTATGATTACTTATTGAGACTGCCGTTTGTTTATAATTCTTCCTATTAAGTATTACTTTTTGAGATTTGCCTTTTGTTTATAATTATTCAATTTAAGTATTACTTAATGAGACTGCCTTTTGTTTATAATTCTTCCTATTAAGTATTATTTTTTGAGATTTGCCTTTTGTTTATAATTCTTCCTATTAAGTATAATTACTTATTGAGACCGCCGTTTGTTTTTACTGAGATTGGTTTTGTTTCAAATTATTCCTAATAAAATATATTTTGTTACTTGTTGAAATCATCTAATGTGCTTTGATATTCTTTTATTCAAATTAAATTAATTATTACAAGGTAGATGGATTATTATTCGAATGCTTTTAAGATTAACTAATAGATTTGTTTTTGATTTATTAAAATATATCTAGATAATTCAGTGTGCAAATAAAGTTAATAAGCTGAGATTATTTAGTGTTTGATTATGAATTTTCTCATGGATGTAAGTTAAATACTAAAATTAATTAATTAAATACGAAGATATCGTTGAGTGAGCGTCATTATGAGGCTCAACGGGTCAGATTTAAACAGATTATATTATAATAAAATATATGTATCATATGTACTGAAATGTATGAAATTTGTTTATGTGCATGTGTGTGATTTTTAGAATAAGAGGTTGTGCATGTAGAATTTATTTTTAGATATCTGTTTGCATATTATATATATTTGTAATCTTTTGGACTTCAGATTTTATATAATTTAAAACATTGATTAAATAATTTACAACATCGTAAAAGGTGTTAGTAAATAAGGAATAATTAAATTTAGCTTAACAACAGAACGATTAGCTGATTTAATTAGATAACTTCAGTATACTTTATCCGGTTTGGTTTTGGTCTAAACATTATAAGAACAAGTATTATTGACGATGCGACGTGCTGGCGATTACAAATGACGACTGAATTAATGTAGCGTGCTACATACGTTACAAAATTGTTCCTTTTGACTGAATTAAATGCTGAGTACATTTAATCAGTGTTGAATCATACTAGATTTCGGCTAACTTCGAGAAAATATAGATAGTTCAGCGTATACCACCATCAGACACTACTATTTGAGTCGACGTGCACAGCTATTCAACGACTACAAACCTATATAATACGAATACACACTAATATTAATGAGACATGGCGTTTGACGCTACGATACTCACACGAACAGGACGATTTATGAGGCTGTAAATAAGTTCTCGGGGGATATCTATGATTGAACCTGCAACGTGGGAAGTTCCTAGTTGTGATGTTATCTGGCTTAGTCATGGCTAACTTGATGAATATGATCCAGAGTTCCAGCTTACAGATGTGCCTAGACTGCAAATGTATTGTTCAGTAAGCTTAATTTATTTAAGCTACTATAATGCGCTGGTCTTTTATATGACCTTTCATACATCCAACTATCCAACAATGACCTTTCATATTTAATATGAGGTTTCACGCTAGTACGTGTAAGTGCTAGACTTCAGTTAAAGACTGAATTAAGTGCTGAATGTATTTAATCAGTGTCAATTCTACTAGATATTAGTCACACTTCGAGGCGATATACATATGGCAGAGCGTCTTTACAACTTACTCGAAATTATCTCATTGGCTGTGAAGTAATGCGAGTTCATTTAATTTTTCTCTAGCCATGGTGTTCGACGCTAATGGTACTCACACGACAGGACGACTTATGGGGTTAAACATATACCTCCGGGGAAAGTCTAGCACAGTCTGGCCGATCTGTAGTGATGACAAAAAATTCCTCGCACCGAGGGGAGTTCCTTGCTGTGATGTTATCTGGCTTAGTCATGATTAACTTGATTAAAATTACTTTGAACTCCAATTACACACATGCTTTGAATTCAAATACGACACTTTGGAAGCTATGTTTATTAAGCTATTTTAGTACGCTCAGTCAATATGACCTATCCTTCCATATCAAACTACTAGACTCCAGACAGGGATTGATACCCTAGATTGCTCATCAGCACATGTTAGTGCTATGCTTCAAAAACAGTATTTAATGTTGAGTACATTTATTCTGGTCACTTCGTCCTGCTGTCAAGAGGACTACAAATTTTCACATCAAACAACTCACTCACTCATTCTGCGATTTCTACTTGAAATATTCTTTTAGACCAAAATCTGTCGGAATAAACTTATATTGTGTTATATTTGACGGGACGTACATTGGGGTAATGTAGTATGGACAAAGGCTAGTCTCATAGGTCAATTAAAATTTACAGGATCCAGAATCGAGCCCGAATCACCTACAAGTAGAAATTAGTTCGTGCCAGTTATATCAGGTCAGAATGCATGAGACTTTATTTGCAGTAAACAAACTATTCTTTACTTTAAGATAACAATTCACCATTCTTCTTTTGTATATTTCGATCATTGTGTTTTTCAGAGATTTTATAAAATATTATCAAACAATTACTTTTTTTTATAAATTTAACCACTAGACGATTTCGGATCACAAGGCCATATATTACGTAACATGTTCAATAGCATCACTTAGGTATTCCTTTCTTTAACTAGAATTATAAAGCAGCAGGTAGCAAGGGATTTTAGAATCAATCATCTTCCCGCTTCACACCTTTAGTTATCGCGCGCGGGCAAGTACGGGCCTATTTTCGTAGGGGGGGGGGGGGGGGGGCGTTACATCTGGTGCCGTGACCAGGATACATTCGTCTTTAAAAATGTGATAATTAAAATTATTGCAACGAAGTATCAAAGAACTTGGTAATTACTAACACAACGTTTAAAAACAAATAAAGGGTCAAATAAATAAATTTAGAAATTGTTTGATATTATATTTAATAATAGATACTATACGTCATATTAGTCGAACATAGGTTCAATATAAACACTATAAATATTTTGTATGTATGTTTGTATGTCTATACAAACTTTTATCAAAAAATACACAACGTAGGCATTTAAGTTTGCTTAAATATCTTCATGCTATTAGGCCATGAGAGGTTAAGCAGCAGTACGGTATATCTAAAGATGTACATAGGTTTCATATACTAAATTGTCGAGTCTGTCGCCTTTAGGTAAGGCGGGTTCGCCATCTGGTGTGCCATAAAATAGAAATTTTGGGTCTGTTATTTTACAATAACAATTCCTTATTCAAAAAAAAAAAAAAAGGATTTTTACTTATATAGTTCCCACAGCAAATTCAATGAATAGCGGATATCTCTTTGTCTTAGAAATACATTTGTGTAACTTACTAACATCTGTGTTTTAGAAAAAACATTGATTACTTTCAGACGATACGAACAAACGAAATAGATATTTTATTGTTTAAGGGTTCGTAACAACAATATAACCCTGTAATAAAATAAATGGCCAAATTTGTTAAATAATAGGCTTTGTTACAAGACATTTTATAGACAGTCAAGATGAATGGTGAATTTTGAAAAAAAGAGAAATGTTATAAAATAAATAAATTATTTTATAAATTTGAAACTGCATTTAAAGAGTCACATGCAATCTGTTTTGGATTTTGTACATATTATATATTTATTGTCTTTATTTTAAACAACGAAATGAATTCAATCCTTATATAGGCTACGTGAAAGAGGATTTTTTCCATGTTTGATAAGCGCAGAAGAAACAGATTTCACAAAAAGCGGCGGCTATTCCAAGCAAATTGATGTGGATTTGGTGCGACCAGCGGTGTGACCCATTAGCTATAAATGCGGATCTGAGTATTCGTAACAAGAAATTGATGAGACTAAGAATAGTATTGATAAGTTAGAAAATGGTTCCACTGGCATTATTAATTCTTTGTCAACAGGAAAACACACATGGGGAATTCCAAATTCTACCTGGGGTTAGAGCTTAGAAGTTTGTTTATGTTTGGTTGTTAAAAGCAACTAGAGTTTGACTTTTACTTCCGGCATTGATTGAAACGACTGTCGTCTGACTTACCAACCCTGTAAGGACACCTACGTCGTTGTCTAGTACCTTAATCAACAGGTACTCATCCTATAATCAACAGGTACTCGTCTGTTAATCAGCGGGTACTCATCCGTTAATCAGCAGGTACTCGTCTGTTAATCAGCAGGTACTCGTCCGATAATCAGCAGGTACTCGCTAGTAGGCGAGGTTGATTGGCCCCTCATACTAGAATAAATTTGGAGATGGGATTCGAGACTATCATCATGTTTTAGTTCAAATAATCCGGTTTCATCTTTATTTATTACTAAGTGACGCCTGCGGCTTTGCTCGCGTAGAGATGTTTTCTCGTTCCGTTTCTTACAGAAACTTGTTCCCGGGATAAACAGTAGCTTATGTGTTATTCTGATGCTTAAGCTATATTATTGTAAAGTTCATTAAAATTCGTTCAATTGTTTTTACGTGAAAAGGTAACAAACATCCATTTTTACAAACTTTCGCACTTATTATATTAACAACATAGTGAACACCTAGCTAGACCAGATATTTTATTGTAACACCAATGGAATCGTTTGGCATCGTTACTGCATTTGCTAGTCAGCAGGTACATCGATAGCGGGTGAGGTGACTCGGTCCTTGACACCGTGTATATATTTATTTGGAAACACTCGTCACGTTGGAGAACACGATTTTGTTGTTGCTAGTAGTATTCTAGTAAGTTAGTTTTAACTTTATTTTATAAATATGCCATTCAGTCTGTCAGTCACCAGTTGTATAACTGGCAGGTGAGGTTGCATTTGCACCACTAGCAAGGTTAAGTTGCTTTTAAAATACTAGAGGGGTGAGGTGGCTTGGACCCTTACACAATGTTTATAACTATTGTTAAAACTGTTTGGAGACACTGTCCGTCAGCATTTCTATAGTTGGCAGGTGAGGTTGTATTTGTATCATTAGCAATGTGAGATTGCTTGTGTAATGCTAGCAGGTGAGGTGGCTTATAAACCACTTGCAGGAGAGGTCATTTAAAGGCTTGTTAAGGGGCGCTTACCTGAGAGGTAATGCTCGTAAATGAGATCTCTCCGAATCAGCAGTATGTTATATACCATAAGCGGGAGGGGTTGTATTTGCATCACTAGCAAGGTGAGGTTGCCTGAGTAATACGAACAGGTGAGGTGGCTTATAAACCACTCGCAGGAGAGATAATTTAGAGGCTTGTTAGAAGCATTTACCTAAAAGGTAATGCTAGTAAAGTAAATCTCTAAGGAGAAAAGTTCAATTCATAGCTTTTCCAAATTAGCAGCAGGTAGAGAAACTTCGCGTTTAGCGTTAGAGAAGTCAAGGAGTCCAACCTTAAATATAATATTCATTGGCAGGTGAGGTGACTTATATGATACCGTATGCAGGTGATGTGGCTTATTTATCATAAACAGGTGAGGTGGGTTATGTACCACTGGCACGTGAGGGTGGTTTTCTAATATTATCAGGTCTTGCTAGGAGCACTTACCTGGGGGGGAAAGCTCGTATGTAAAATCTCTACGGAGAAATTAAAATCAAATTCATAATCTCTTTGGATCAGCAGCAGGTAAAGAAACTTTGATGACGTTTAGCGTAATGGAAGCTACGGGATCTAGTTTTATGTAATATAAGATATAATTGAAGAAGAATTTAGAAGATACTGGGCTTGGAGCTATAAAAAGTTTATGAATGTGTTCATAAAGGTGAACAGGTTCATTTTCCGCACACATTCAGGGGGGGAGATGTGACGGCCTCTACCGCCCCCTTCATATAATAAATAAAAGTAACTAGTGGAGTACATAAATGGCGTATAATTTTTTGTTGTTACGAAAAACTTCGTTGGGTTTGCATACAAGTGCGGTTCGGGCCATAAATCGTTATATTTTTTGTACTTATTTTAACTTTGGGTCAGACGAATGCTAAGAGGTATTCATTTAAAAATACTCACATAAATAGTAATATCGGGTGACAGTTCATAAGTGCTTTGGGTACAATGATATTAATTCTAGTTAAAATTGGCCGCATAAGTGGGAACTAAACCATTTAAACAGTTTTTCTGCTAAACTTTTGTGTTGATATCTGAGATTTTGTCTTGTGGCCACTTGACACATGTTTGTGTTAAAATAATATTCTCTGAAGGACGCGCGCATTTTGTAAACAAAAAAGGGATACCTTTTTTGTTCTGTACAAAACTGAGGACAAAGGGCCAAAATACCTTGAGTTCAAATTATGAAAAGTTTTATTCAGTTGCAAACCGGGCGCGAAGTCAGGCACATCTGCTTAACTAGGAGTAAGACCTCCGAATCAAAGTCTAGTGTTTGTGTGAAAGTGACTAGCTGCTTATAAGTTAAGTATGATTACTTATTGAGACTGCCGTTTGTTTATAATTCTTCCTATTAAGTATTACTTTTTGAGATTTGCCTTTTGTTTATAATTATTCAATTTAAGTATTACTTAATGAGACTGCCTTTTGTTTATAATTCTTCCTATTAAGTATTATTTTTTGAGATTTGCCTTTTGTTTATAATTCTTCCTATTAAGTATGATTACTTATTGAGACTGCCGTTTGTTTATAATTCTTCCTATTAAGTATTACTTTTTGAGATTTGCCTTTTGTTTATAATTATTCAATTTAAGTATTACTTAATGAGACTGCCTTTTGTTTATAATTCTTCCTATTAAGTATTATTTTTTGAGATTTGCCTTTTGTTTATAATTCTTCCTATTAAGTATAATTACTTATTGAGACCGCCGTTTGTTTTTACTGAGATTGGTTTTGTTTCAAATTATTCCTAATAAAATATATTTTGTTACTTGTTGAAATCATCTAATGTGCTTTGATATTCTTTTATTCAAATTAAATTAATTATTACAAGGTAGATGGATTATTATTCGAATGCTTTTAAGATTAACTAATAGATTTGTTTTTGATTTATTAAAATATATCTAGATAATTCAGTGTGCAAATAAAGTTAATAAGCTGAGATTATTTAGTGTTTGATTATGAATTTTCTCATGGATGTAAGTTAAATACTAAAATTAATTAATTAAATACGAAGATATCGTTGAGTGAGCGTCATTATGAGGCTCAACGGGTCAGATTTAAACAGATTATATTATAATAAAATATATGTATCATATGTACTGAAATGTATGAAATTTGTTTATGTGCATGTGTGTGATTTTTAGAATAAGAGGTTGTGCATGTAGAATTTATTTTTAGATATCTGTTTGCATATTATATATATTTGTAATCTTTTGGACTTCAGATTTTATATAATTTAAAACATTGATTAAATAATTTACAACATCGTAAAAGGTGTTAGTAAATAAGGAATAATTAAATTTAGCTTAACGACAGAACGATTAGCTGATTTAATTAGATAACTTCAGTATACTTTATCCGGTTTGGTTTTGGTCTAAACATTATAAGAACAAGTATTATTGACGATGCGACGTGCTGGCGATTACAAATGACGACTGAATTAATGTAGCGTGCTACATACGTTACAAAATTGTTCCTTTTGACTGAATTAAATGCTGAGTACATTTAATCAGTGTTGAATCATACTAGATTTCGGCTAACTTCGAGAAAATATAGATAGTTCAGCGTATACCACCATCAGACACTACTATTTGAGTCGACGTGCACAGCTATTCAACGACTACAAACCTATATAATACGAATACACACTAATATTAATGAGACATGGCGTTTGACGCTACGATACTCACACGAACAGGACGATTTATGAGGCTGTAAATAAGTTCTCGGGGGATATCTATGATTGAACCTGCAACGTGGGAAGTTCCTAGTTGTGATGTTATCTGGCTTAGTCATGGCTAACTTGATGAATATGATCCAGAGTTCCAGCTTACAGATGTGCCTAGACTGCAAATGTATTGTTCAGTAAGCTTAATTTATTTAAGCTACTATAATGCGCTGGTCTTTTATATGACCTTTCATACATCCAACTATCCAACAATGACCTTTCATATTTAATATGAGGTTTCACGCTAGTACGTGTAAGTGCTAGACTTCAGTTAAAGACTGAATTAAGTGCTGAATGTATTTAATCAGTGTCAATTCTACTAGATATTAGTCACACTTCGAGGCGATATACATATGGCAGAGCGTCTTTACAACTTACTCGAAATTATCTCATTGGCTGTGAAGTAATGCGAGTTCATTTAATTTTTCTCTAGCCATGGTGTTCGACGCTAATGGTACTCACACGACAGGACGACTTATGGGGTTAAACATATACCTCCGGGGAAAGTCTAGCACAGTCTGGCCGATCTGTAGTGATGACAAAAAATTCCTCGCACCGAGGGGAGTTCCTTGCTGTGATGTTATCTGGCTTAGTCATGATTAACTTGATTAAAATTACTTTGAACTCCAATTACACACATGCTTTGAATTCAAATACGACACTTTGGAAGCTATGTTTATTAAGCTATTTTAGTACGCTCAGTCAATATGACCTATCCTTCCATATCAAACTACTAGACTCCAGACAGGGATTGATACCCTAGATTGCTCATCAGCACATGTTAGTGCTATGCTTCAAAAACAGTATTTAATGTTGAGTACATTTATTCTGGTCACTTCGTCCTGCTGTCAAGAGGACTACAAATTTTCACATCAAACAACTCACTCACTCATTCTGCGATTTCTACTTGAAATATTCTTTTAGACCAAAATCTGTCGGAATAAACTTATATTGTGTTATATTTGACGGGACGTACATTGGGGTAATGTAGTATGGACAAAGGCTAGTCTCATAGGTCAATTAAAATTTACAGGATCCAGAATCGAGCCCGAATCACCTACAAGTAGAAATTAGTTCGTGCCAGTTATATCAGGTCAGAATGCATGAGACTTTATTTGCAGTAAACAAACTATTCTTTACTTTAAGATAACAATTCACCATTCTTCTTTTGTATATTTCGATCATTGTGTTTTTCAGAGATTTTATAAAATATTATCAAACAATTACTTTTTTTTATAAATTTAACCACTAGACGATTTCGGATCACAAGGCCATATATTACGTAACATGTTCAATAGCATCACTTAGGTATTCCTTTCTTTAACTAGAATTATAAAGCAGCAGGTAGCAAGGGATTTTAGAATCAATCATCTTCCCGCTTCACACCTTTAGTTATCGCGCGCGGGCAAGTACGGGCCTATTTTCGTAGGGGGGGGGGGGGGGGGGCGTTACATCTGGTGCCGTGACCAGGATACATTCGTCTTTAAAAATGTGATAATTAAAATTATTGCAACGAAGTATCAAAGAACTTGGTAATTACTAACACAACGTTTAAAAACAAATAAAGGGTCAAATAAATAAATTTAGAAATTGTTTGATATTATATTTAATAATAGATACTATACGTCATATTAGTCGAACATAGGTTCAATATAAACACTATAAATATTTTGTATGTATGTTTGTATGTCTATACAAACTTTTATCAAAAAATACACAACGTAGGCATTTAAGTTTGCTTAAATATCTTCATGCTATTAGGCCATGAGAGGTTAAGCAGCAGTACGGTATATCTAAAGATGTACATAGGTTTCATATACTAAATTGTCGAGTCTGTCGCCTTTAGGTAAGGCGGGTTCGCCATCTGGTGTGCCATAAAATAGAAATTTTGGGTCTGTTATTTTACAATAACAATTCCTTATTCAAAAAAAAAAAAAAAGGATTTTTACTTATATAGTTCCCACAGCAAATTCAATGAATAGCGGATATCTCTTTGTCTTAGAAATACATTTGTGTAACTTACTAACATCTGTGTTTTAGAAAAAACATTGATTACTTTCAGACGATACGAACAAACGAAATAGATATTTTATTGTTTAAGGGTTCGTAACAACAATATAACCCTGTAATAAAATAAATGGCCAAATTTGTTAAATAATAGGCTTTGTTACAAGACATTTTATAGACAGTCAAGATGAATGGTGAATTTTGAAAAAAAGAGAAATGTTATAAAATAAATAAATTATTTTATAAATTTGAAACTGCATTTAAAGAGTCACATGCAATCTGTTTTGGATTTTGTACATATTATATATTTATTGTCTTTATTTTAAACAACGAAATGAATTCAATCCTTATATAGGCTACGTGAAAGAGGATTTTTTCCATGTTTGATAAGCGCAGAAGAAACAGATTTCACAAAAAGCGGCGGCTATTCCAAGCAAATTGATGTGGATTTGGTGCGACCAGCGGTGTGACCCATTAGCTATAAATGCGGATCTGAGTATTCGTAACAAGAAATTGATGAGACTAAGAATAGTATTGATAAGTTAGAAAATGGTTCCACTGGCATTATTAATTCTTTGTCAACAGGAAAACACACATGGGGAATTCCAAATTCTACCTGGGGTTAGAGCTTAGAAGTTTGTTTATGTTTGGTTGTTAAAAGCAACTAGAGTTTGACTTTTACTTCCGGCATTGATTGAAACGACTGTCGTCTGACTTACCAACCCTGTAAGGACACCTACGTCGTTGTCTAGTACCTTAATCAACAGGTACTCATCCTATAATCAACAGGTACTCGTCTGTTAATCAGCGGGTACTCATCCGTTAATCAGCAGGTACTCGTCTGTTAATCAGCAGGTACTCGTCCGATAATCAGCAGGTACTCGCTAGTAGGCGAGGTTGATTGGCCCCTCATACTAGAATAAATTTGGAGATGGGATTCGAGACTATCATCATGTTTTAGTTCAAATAATCCGGTTTCATCTTTATTTATTACTAAGTGACGCCTGCGGCTTTGCTCGCGTAGAGATGTTTTCTCGTTCCGTTTCTTACAGAAACTTGTTCCCGGGATAAACAGTAGCTTATGTGTTATTCTGATGCTTAAGCTATATTATTGTAAAGTTCATTAAAATTCGTTCAATTGTTTTTACGTGAAAAGGTAACAAACATCCATTTTTACAAACTTTCGCACTTATTATATTAACAACATAGTGAACACCTAGCTAGACCAGATATTTTATTGTAACACCAATGGAATCGTTTGGCATCGTTACTGCATTTGCTAGTCAGCAGGTACATCGATAGCGGGTGAGGTGACTCGGTCCTTGACACCGTGTATATATTTATTTGGAAACACTCGTCACGTTGGAGAACACGATTTTGTTGTTGCTAGTAGTATTCTAGTAAGTTAGTTTTAACTTTATTTTATAAATATGCCATTCAGTCTGTCAGTCACCAGTTGTATAACTGGCAGGTGAGGTTGCATTTGCACCACTAGCAAGGTTAAGTTGCTTTTAAAATACTAGAGGGGTGAGGTGGCTTGGACCCTTACACAATGTTTATAACTATTGTTAAAACTGTTTGGAGACACTGTCCGTCAGCATTTCTATAGTTGGCAGGTGAGGTTGTATTTGTATCATTAGCAATGTGAGATTGCTTGTGTAATGCTAGCAGGTGAGGTGGCTTATAAACCACTTGCAGGAGAGGTCATTTAAAGGCTTGTTAAGGGGCGCTTACCTGAGAGGTAATGCTCGTAAATGAGATCTCTCCGAATCAGCAGTATGTTATATACCATAAGCGGGAGGGGTTGTATTTGCATCACTAGCAAGGTGAGGTTGCCTGAGTAATACGAACAGGTGAGGTGGCTTATAAACCACTCGCAGGAGAGATAATTTAGAGGCTTGTTAGAAGCATTTACCTAAAAGGTAATGCTAGTAAAGTAAATCTCTAAGGAGAAAAGTTCAATTCATAGCTTTTCCAAATTAGCAGCAGGTAGAGAAACTTCGCGTTTAGCGTTAGAGAAGTCAAGGAGTCCAACCTTAAATATAATATTCATTGGCAGGTGAGGTGACTTATATGATACCGTATGCAGGTGATGTGGCTTATTTATCATAAACAGGTGAGGTGGGTTATGTACCACTGGCACGTGAGGGTGGTTTTCTAATATTATCAGGTCTTGCTAGGAGCACTTACCTGGGGGGGAAAGCTCGTATGTAAAATCTCTACGGAGAAATTAAAATCAAATTCATAATCTCTTTGGATCAGCAGCAGGTAAAGAAACTTTGATGACGTTTAGCGTAATGGAAGCTACGGGATCTAGTTTTATGTAATATAAGATATAATTGAAGAAGAATTTAGAAGATACTGGGCTTGGAGCTATAAAAAGTTTATGAATGTGTTCATAAAGGTGAACAGGTTCATTTTCCGCACACATTCAGGGGGGGAGATGTGACGGCCTCTACCGCCCCCTTCATATAATAAATAAAAGTAACTAGTGGAGTACATAAATGGCGTATAATTTTTTGTTGTTACGAAAAACTTCGTTGGGTTTGCATACAAGTGCGGTTCGGGCCATAAATCGTTATATTTTTTGTACTTATTTTAACTTTGGGTCAGACGAATGCTAAGAGGTATTCATTTAAAAATACTCACATAAATAGTAATATCGGGTGACAGTTCATAAGTGCTTTGGGTACAATGATATTAATTCTAGTTAAAATTGGCCGCATAAGTGGGAACTAAACCATTTAAACAGTTTTTCTGCTAAACTTTTGTGTTGATATCTGAGATTTTGTCTTGTGGCCACTTGACACATGTTTGTGTTAAAATAATATTCTCTGAAGGACGCGCGCATTTTGTAAACAAAAAAGGGATACCTTTTTTGTTCTGTACAAAACTGAGGACAAAGGGCCAAAATACCTTGAGTTCAAATTATGAAAAGTTTTATTCAGTTGCAAACCGGGCGCGAAGTCAGGCACATCTGCTTAACTAGGAGTAAGACCTCCGAATCAAAGTCTAGTGTTTGTGTGAAAGTGACTAGCTGCTTATAAGTTAAGTATGATTACTTATTGAGACTGCCGTTTGTTTATAATTCTTCCTATTAAGTATTACTTTTTGAGATTTGCCTTTTGTTTATAATTATTCAATTTAAGTATTACTTAATGAGACTGCCTTTTGTTTATAATTCTTCCTATTAAGTATTATTTTTTGAGATTTGCCTTTTGTTTATAATTCTTCCTATTAAGTATGATTACTTATTGAGACTGCCGTTTGTTTATAATTCTTCCTATTAAGTATTACTTTTTGAGATTTGCCTTTTGTTTATAATTATTCAATTTAAGTATTACTTAATGAGACTGCCTTTTGTTTATAATTCTTCCTATTAAGTATTATTTTTTGAGATTTGCCTTTTGTTTATAATTCTTCCTATTAAGTATAATTACTTATTGAGACCGCCGTTTGTTTTTACTGAGATTGGTTTTGTTTCAAATTATTCCTAATAAAATATATTTTGTTACTTGTTGAAATCATCTAATGTGCTTTGATATTCTTTTATTCAAATTAAATTAATTATTACAAGGTAGATGGATTATTATTCGAATGCTTTTAAGATTAACTAATAGATTTGTTTTTGATTTATTAAAATATATCTAGATAATTCAGTGTGCAAATAAAGTTAATAAGCTGAGATTATTTAGTGTTTGATTATGAATTTTCTCATGGATGTAAGTTAAATACTAAAATTAATTAATTAAATACGAAGATATCGTTGAGTGAGCGTCATTATGAGGCTCAACGGGTCAGATTTAAACAGATTATATTATAATAAAATATATGTATCATATGTACTGAAATGTATGAAATTTGTTTATGTGCATGTGTGTGATTTTTAGAATAAGAGGTTGTGCATGTAGAATTTATTTTTAGATATCTGTTTGCATATTATATATATTTGTAATCTTTTGGACTTCAGATTTTATATAATTTAAAACATTGATTAAATAATTTACAACATCGTAAAAGGTGTTAGTAAATAAGGAATAATTAAATTTAGCTTAACGACAGAACGATTAGCTGATTTAATTAGATAACTTCAGTATACTTTATCCGGTTTGGTTTTGGTCTAAACATTATAAGAACAAGTATTATTGACGATGCGACGTGCTGGCGATTACAAATGACGACTGAATTAATGTAGCGTGCTACATACGTTACAAAATTGTTCCTTTTGACTGAATTAAATGCTGAGTACATTTAATCAGTGTTGAATCATACTAGATTTCGGCTAACTTCGAGAAAATATAGATAGTTCAGCGTATACCACCATCAGACACTACTATTTGAGTCGACGTGCACAGCTATTCAACGACTACAAACCTATATAATACGAATACACACTAATATTAATGAGACATGGCGTTTGACGCTACGATACTCACACGAACAGGACGATTTATGAGGCTGTAAATAAGTTCTCGGGGGATATCTATGATTGAACCTGCAACGTGGGAAGTTCCTAGTTGTGATGTTATCTGGCTTAGTCATGGCTAACTTGATGAATATGATCCAGAGTTCCAGCTTACAGATGTGCCTAGACTGCAAATGTATTGTTCAGTAAGCTTAATTTATTTAAGCTACTATAATGCGCTGGTCTTTTATATGACCTTTCATACATCCAACTATCCAACAATGACCTTTCATATTTAATATGAGGTTTCACGCTAGTACGTGTAAGTGCTAGACTTCAGTTAAAGACTGAATTAAGTGCTGAATGTATTTAATCAGTGTCAATTCTACTAGATATTAGTCACACTTCGAGGCGATATACATATGGCAGAGCGTCTTTACAACTTACTCGAAATTATCTCATTGGCTGTGAAGTAATGCGAGTTCATTTAATTTTTCTCTAGCCATGGTGTTCGACGCTAATGGTACTCACACGACAGGACGACTTATGGGGTTAAACATATACCTCCGGGGAAAGTCTAGCACAGTCTGGCCGATCTGTAGTGATGACAAAAAATTCCTCGCACCGAGGGGAGTTCCTTGCTGTGATGTTATCTGGCTTAGTCATGATTAACTTGATTAAAATTACTTTGAACTCCAATTACACACATGCTTTGAATTCAAATACGACACTTTGGAAGCTATGTTTATTAAGCTATTTTAGTACGCTCAGTCAATATGACCTATCCTTCCATATCAAACTACTAGACTCCAGACAGGGATTGATACCCTAGATTGCTCATCAGCACATGTTAGTGCTATGCTTCAAAAACAGTATTTAATGTTGAGTACATTTATTCTGGTCACTTCGTCCTGCTGTCAAGAGGACTACAAATTTTCACATCAAACAACTCACTCACTCATTCTGCGATTTCTACTTGAAATATTCTTTTAGACCAAAATCTGTCGGAATAAACTTATATTGTGTTATATTTGACGGGACGTACATTGGGGTAATGTAGTATGGACAAAGGCTAGTCTCATAGGTCAATTAAAATTTACAGGATCCAGAATCGAGCCCGAATCACCTACAAGTAGAAATTAGTTCGTGCCAGTTATATCAGGTCAGAATGCATGAGACTTTATTTGCAGTAAACAAACTATTCTTTACTTTAAGATAACAATTCACCATTCTTCTTTTGTATATTTCGATCATTGTGTTTTTCAGAGATTTTATAAAATATTATCAAACAATTACTTTTTTTTATAAATTTAACCACTAGACGATTTCGGATCACAAGGCCATATATTACGTAACATGTTCAATAGCATCACTTAGGTATTCCTTTCTTTAACTAGAATTATAAAGCAGCAGGTAGCAAGGGATTTTAGAATCAATCATCTTCCCGCTTCACACCTTTAGTTATCGCGCGCGGGCAAGTACGGGCCTATTTTCGTAGGGGGGGGGGGGGGGGGCGTTACACACTACTCAACTGAGCCGTTACTTGTTCTATTTTCAGTAGCCGCGACTCAACGGCATCCATTCGACCATTCATGTCCTTCCATTGTGTTGATACATTTTCGGCCGTAATCTTCTACTTGTCAAAATCTGACTTCATATCATCGAACACACTTCGGAATTCCCTTCATTCTTAACACATCAGACAAATTGGGTGAGCTTTGAACACCTGCATTTCGGCAGCTAACACAACGCCAGTTGTCCTTTTTTTCAGCGGTCATTCGCCGGTAGGTATTTTCAGGAAGTCCTGAACAGGCATAATGGAGACTTTCATCATTGCACTTAGGACAGCAATTCATGGTTTATACAAATATGTATACCTATATAAACGTAAATAAACGCACTCGATGAAATCTATTCTTTATAACACAAGTACCGAGGCGCGCGCACTTCTGCTCGATACGGAGTTACGACGACGAAGGTATTGAAAGTTTGTCACGATATTAATAGGTACAAAGATAAGACGCCGCCTAGCGGGAACAACATGCGATTGATATTGCATTAGTCAATTGACTCAGACAAGGGTGGCGGGTGTGGAGTGCTAGCAAGGGTTTTTCAATTAATTGATAAGCGTGATCGATTAATGAGATTCTTAGACCTTTTACAGCAGATAAACAAAATATATCTCTTAGATGTACATTTTGTTTTAATACATTTTAAAAGCAACTATGTATGGCTAAGAGACTTAAACCAATGAATATAATATAACATTATGAAGCAAAAAAGACAACGCTTTACGTTATAATCGGGAGGTCACTGTACGTTATTTTTTGTCAAAATTTCTCAATAATAATTATTAAGGTGGACCGACCTTTTGCTATAAAGGGATATTAAGGAGGACATACCCATTTTCAAAATTGTTTTACAGTGTAGTGTAGTAGTAGGAGGATATGTAGGATTTTACTCCCTATTACATGCATGTATTATATACCATATTCAAAATGAATACAGTGTTAAAACTATTTATACTGTTTTAAAATATGTTGTATGAATGTATGAAAATGCCTTAAGGCGAAACCGGTCAGGTTAAATAGTAAATTTTGTGGAATAGTACAAGTGTTTTTAATTAATAATGTGAATACTGTGTTAGTATTTTTAATATTTTATAAATAAAACATACAGTTAAACAAAGGTACATTGAACAAAGAGTACACCTGTAGTTTGCCATACGTTGATTTGATTGATTGACAAAGAAAATAATTGAACATTGTAACATCTTTGTTGACACGCATTTTCAGTAGAGCAAGGAACAACCATCCATGCAAATTTACAGACTGATCTAGTAATTTAATATGAACATAGTTCCCTAACCGCCACGGAAGTGTTCGGTGATATATTAACCGAGTAATGAGGCATAACACGGTCGGGCGGGAAATAGGCGCAGGTTCCGCTGAGTTGTAACATCGAAAATAGTTGTATCGACGCAATACGTAAGAGTTGTATTCGAGGAGGCGATGCTGAATACATCAGTCCACCCGTGACCACGGCTGGTGTTATCCGGTCTAAACGTCGGGAAGTATAAGGTAGGCGGTAAAGTAGGACCTGAAATATCATATAAATATGAGTGACAATCGCGAAAATTTAAATAAATTAATAGTTGTATAGAGTTAGGTAAACTGTGTCAGTTGATAAGTTTTTATCAACAAATGATAGGATGCCTAAAAATTGAAACTTAATTTTCCCCGTAATCTCTTCCCTACGCCTCGCTCGTGGAATTACGGGGAAGTCAATCTTCAAAAAACTTCAAGTATATGTCACTCAGGTTCAATGTCATATCAATCAACTTAAATACTCAGTTTATTTCATAGTAGGTACCTGGTACCACGGCAATGGGCTCACAACCTGTTACGTGGGACAAAAATGCATACGGTGAAATGTGGGCGTATAGTATGCCTCTGCCTACCCATTCGGGGATAAAGGCGTGACAATATGTATGTATGTATGTAGGTACCTAAGATCTAAACAAAGTAATACAAATCACTTTGCTGCTCTAAATGCCATATAACCAGGGGCATTTCTATACATTGGTTCATCTCTTTTATAGTACTGTGAGGTGACACCAGTACTCCTAAAATGAAAACGTTTCAGTCTATGTCAATTTACACAAATAGGCCGCAGAAGCACGAGTTGCAGGGATGGCTACCGCTGGGCATGGCTTATCTGTTGGGGCGGGTGTTATTATTATTTCTTCACGATTTAATCAAAGTGTAGATATTACTTTCGTAACCCATAATCCTAACCGATATACGACTGTAACACTATATCTTCGAAGCTGCGAGCATGACGAAAACTCTTCTAATAATGTCTGACATCAGAGCTACGTGAGTTTAGCGAAATAGCTGAAGTCGGCGCATAAGTAGGCACGTCGTCGCACCCGCTGCGGACATACTTTATTTTGCTGAATAATGTTACATGTTCTTTATTGTTCGAGTTGATTTAGTCGACGCGCGACCGATCACGAGCCAGCGCTACTTTATGTAATACTTAACGATAATGTTTTCTCAGTTTTTAATAACTCAATTGAACAGTGATAAGGTTCTGATAGAAACTCATCGTTAGCAAATAGAAGCTTATGAGAATAATATCTCCTCACTAGATAGTATAAGTAATAAACATACATCTTCACAACGAGTGTTGTGGTGAATAATGATATTATTACTATTACTATTCTCTTGATGTTATGTGCTACCTCTTTTTAATATACTCGTAAAAACAAAACAATATACATTTACATATTTAGATTAAAGAATAAAAGTAGAACTATTTCAGCACATCTTATTTTATATTGTTACAGAACTTACTAGAATATTAACATAAGACATAAGCTTATTATGAGTATATTTTCACGACTTATAAATTAACTTGTTCGGGTGGAATGTTGCAACCTAATTTTAAATCAGATGACTTTAACCGATTGATAATTTTGTATTATCCTAAATCAAACTTGGTGAAACACCCAACATTTTAAATGCTCTACTACACTATGGCTAACAAACTTGTACAAACTTGTAACAAGCTTGTTTAGAATAACTCGGAAAACAATGAGACGTCACTAAAAATTCAATATTCAATATGGCAAACTACTAAATATAACGACCAACTACTAAAGACTACAGTTATTTTTTCTTTCCTATACTATGGGTATCAAATAATGTAACAGAGAATTATTCTCCTCCTCGGACAAAAAAAAACACCTACCAGTTTTTAGACTAGTAGGGTTTACCGCTGGTACCTCTCGTTTTATTTTTAATATATCCCCAATACTTATTTGGAAAAGGGTTGGTAAAGTTCGGTATTGAAACCGGTCTTCTAGGTGGGGCTTTATGAGATCAAATGCTAGAGTCTTCTAGACTAAGGTATCGATGCGTCCCCCCACCTCACGTAAATACACGGACGTGCAAAACAAACCGTATAATAATAAAAAAGTTATGAACCATTTTCGATTTTTTTTACGATTGTACCCCAGGGTACGGTTCTAGGGTTAAATAAAGGCTTGTTTAAAAATAGATTTTTACAATTAATTTATGATAAAATGTATGTGGTTTAACTTAGTCAACTTAAGCTCTATGACTAGTGTTTGTCAAAGGTGATTAGTGTTACAGCGCTACATGGCGGTCCCTCACCACGCGGCTCGTCGTGACAATAGAGTCTTATTACAATTTCACAAAATAAGATACACAGATCTCCAATAATCAGTAAACATACATACATACGTATTGTCACGCATACCATATGCCCATACTACATTTCGCCGTATGCATTTATGTCCCTCGTAACAGGTGGTGAAAGCCATTGCAGTGTTGAAATGGACAGGCGCAAGTCGTGGCGAACTGCTGTTGAAAAATTTTAAGGCATTCAACTAGGCTTAACTATTGCCATGTTACTGGCAACCAGAACCAACAACCTAACGTTCCTGCCAAAGCACGGTAACGCTCGTAAATGTAAATGCCACAAAGTGGTCACCCAGGACAAGCCATAATGAAAGTTGCTTAACGCAATGATCGTTTACAGAACACTGAGTCCGCGGGGCCACGAGCGCTTCTCGAGTCAGTAACCGAAGAACTTAATTTGAACACCAAGCTTTCCATTGCAAGCAAGTGCCGCACGCACCCGTGTACGTGTAACTGGCAGGTTCTGAAAGCCATTAATCACACGCAGACGTGTCTGGCGCCCGCGGGACAATAAATCACGCGAGACACGCTTCATAATTTGAGAAGTACTTACCGCAACGAGCACTCGTCCTGTTACTCACAGCCGCACCGCCGCTGCAGCCAACAACATATCGTTTTTCTTCCAGAATGACGCTGTCAAGTACATTTGGTGACTGTTAACTAGTAACACAAGTAACGCGCCCTTCACTATCGTAGCGAAGGAATCAGACGACTTTTAAACCGAAACCTGTTTCATAACCGCAACGGTAAGAAACTTCAAAGTCGCTTGAATGTATTTATTGTGTCTTGAATCGAATGCCGACTGTTTGTCTCTATCTCTCAAGGTTTCTGAGAAATAGATGCATACAGCCGGACGGACAGACAGACTGAGCCGTTTTATAAGACTTTTCTAAACTATATGGTAAAATTTTAAAAGTAGAAATTTTTTTCAGTCATGAACTGGACTCGAACCAGCGTCTTCTGCTTTTCAAAATTGTTTCTAATGTTAAGGCAGGTGTCATCACAAATCGAATGATTATAGATGCCATCCTAAACATTCGTACGGTGCAACTTTGCTAAGTGCCGGTCGATGGCACCTAACGTCACTTTAAGACGTAAGGAGGTGGATTAATTCGTCAGTTTCGCGCAGGTCACGGTGGTGTAGTTGGTAAACGCGTATAGCGATATAGTATCACACTTGTAGCAATTACAAAATTCTTTTGGAACACAGGTTCAAATGGAATTCTTGTTACCCACCCTGCTTAGTACTATTTTCAACAAATACTAACCAACTAAATTTCTTGTACGAGTATTGTCACCTTTCTAAATAGCTACTGTTCGAAGTGTTGTCACGTCGGCATGTAATCTAAAAGACTGTCACAAGTAACGGTCCTATATGTTTCTTATGCTGTAATAATGAGTACTTACTTAACTTTGTTGCTGGTACTGTAGGTTTATTTTATATTAACTCCCTAATTGAAGGCTTTTTGGGAAAAATGCTATATTATATATAATAATACCTATATACAAATATGTCGAGGTCCTAATGGCACGCTGCGTGTGTAATGGCATCAGCGCTCAATATGTGTTGGCGTTGTTCGAGTAGGTCGTTTATCGGTAGGACGCGCCCGTGACGAATTATTGCGTCCATCGCATATCCGATACAATCGCAATATAATGGCTCGTGGCGATATTAGTTATTCACTAGTCGATACGTGATGTTGATATGTAGTGTGCAACGTTTACTATTGTAGTTATGGACAGATTTGGTAGAAGGAGACTCAATTTCAACTGTTATAAATTAATTTGAGTTACTGAATGAAAGTTATGTTGATTAAAATTAAACTGTTTAAGTCGCAGTAGCTTTAGGTATATTACTGACAAAGTACTTGAGAGTTGGCTCCGCTGGTACGATCTCATGGGGACCAAATAAATACATGAGCAATAAGTATATTCCGCTGCGCCCAAATATGAAAGATATATCATACATCGGACATAATGAGAATGGACGTCGGCGTGACGTGTTTGTGGTACTACCAGTCAGTTACTTGGAAATCAATGATCAAGTAGTTACCATGTATCAAACATAGTACCATGTAGGTATAGAGACTCCTGAGTGGTGCGCTCGATATCGGGCGTCCTACTCTCCGGTTTATCAATGCAGAAAGCAATTTCTGATAACTTTATATTTTAATTAAAAATCAACACACAGAGGCCGCAAGTTAAAGACGGTAACGGAGGCCATCAAAATGTAATCTATACAAATATTATAAAGCTGATGAGTTTGTTTGTTTGTTTGGTTGAACGCGCTAATCTCAGGAACTATTGGTCAGATTTGAAAAATTCTTATTGTGTTAGATAGCCCATTTATCGAGGAAGGCTATAGGCTATATATCATTACGCTAATATACTGGGGAGCAGAGCAGTAATCATAAATGTCGACAAATCAGGCAAATTATTATGCATCATTGTAGAATTTATAAGCGACGGGATTAAATAGGCGAAATATTTCACGGGCAAAGCTGTGGGGGGTCACCTAGTTATGAATACATTCATTATACTTGTTTCGCAATGAAAATATATCATAATACTTGCACCAAATGTCACCCAAACACCATTTGGGCTCAACAAATAAGTTTTGGGAGAACAACAAAACTCTAGCATTTCAAAGTACCTCACGAAAGTTTAAGTCAGTTTGCAGACTGTTCACAAATTTATCGTTTTCAGTGCACATTTTAATAATTTTGAAATAAAATAAAATCGAAATATCTCGTTGTTTGGAATTATATATTACTTTTTATCATAAAATAAATAAAATCAACATACAAACTAGGTAAACTTGAATCTTAACTGGACGGTATCTAAATGCGAGTTTCATTTGCCAAAATATTACTCATTAAAACGTAACTTTTATGACGAGTTTGTAGCTAAAACAATACTCCAACGACGATTGTATTCGTATCATGCAATAAAAATGAATTTATCGGCCCATTAAATTTATTAAATTGTTTCCAATTTGCCCTTTATTCCTTGATGGATCAATGTAGTATGGGGTGAGTGCCTGAGTATTAAGGATCCCTCCCATAAACTGATCTGAGATAGATTCACTACCTGACTGTGTGTGGTGTAGAAATCGGCGTAGTTCTGCTATCACTGAACCTAGAACGTAAGGCGTATCTGCAGAAGGTTTGTACAGGGTCGGTAGTGCCTTGCTGCATAGGCTCGGTGGCCACTTGGTTGTTTGCCACCATAGAGTGGTACTAAAAAAATATGATCGTATAAATTTAATAGTAAATGTAGGAGTAATTTAGTAGTTAATTTGTTTATCGCGCAGACATTAGGGATAATAACATGCTTATATTTATGATATTTTGAGTCGTATACGCAACGTATATTATTAGCTACTAAGGCTACCTCATACTTCCCGACGTTTCGATCGGATTACACCAGCCGTGGTTACGGGTTGACTCCTAATAATATTACATATACATACGTACATAAATACATACAAGTTTTAAAAACATTAACATGCTTATGGGCAAATAATTTCAAGTGTTGCAGTGCAAATAAACAAAAGTACAAATAGAAGAAGTCCGTTATTTTCATCCACACGGCAACTACTCTCAATTCTATGTTTAATGTCATCCGTTAGCCGACGAGCTATAATCCCGCGGTAAGTGCTGTGTTGAAACATTTACTACCTAACTAGTTGTAAAATTGTACTTTATTGAGAACAATTGGGTCGTTGGAGCTGGGGCACGTGTTACAAGAGGCAAACAAAATAAGTATTTCTTTTATTTAAAATCCCGTTGTGAACGTCTATGTCTATGGCAAGTGAATGAAATGTATTTTAGCATATCACCCATAATGTTAACCATCAACTGCAACTACTCCGGCGATGAGGCCAACGTCTTACCTGATCGTCAGCGTACAGGAGGCTATTGACGGCCTACTTATAAAATTAAAAAAAATCCCCTAGTTTTGCAAACCATTAAAACTATGAAGAAAATTTCCAGATCTATCCTTAGAATATAAATATTATGGGACATTTTTTGCACAGCGCCATCTAGCTCAAACTAAACTTTATGTTTGTGTTATAGGATCTAGAGAACTGATAAACATACTTAAATATTTCTAAGTATATATAGGTAGGTAGTGTACATACACCGAGGTAGTCAAAATTTTACTATTCATGATTATCTACTGGCTATCTATGGGCCGTAGAATAAATTTATAAAACCTGTACCTTTCCTCGTGTTGCCTGATAATAAAGAATTATTATTAATACCACTCTGCAAAGGAGCAAGAAAATCCGATAATCTTTGGGTATCTTAATATATAAAACATAACTTTGAAATATTGAAATTTATCCTAAAACATTTGGTCCCGAAACTTAAACTAAATCATCTGATGAATGGGTCGTTTATTCTGTATTCCACTTCCATTCTTCCATTACAAAAATTAAAACTAGATTGTTGCAAGTCCTAGCATTTATCTAGAGGGCCCGTCGGCACCGTAGCGACTACCCGCGTGCTATCAAACGTAAACTGGGCCAAGCTCCATGCGCTACGTAAACTCTTTCCTTACTTCTATTATTGAAATGTCTATTTCTTATGTATATTTAAAAGTAAATAGAGGACGAGACGTACGAGAACATGAGGTGAAAACTAAGTGGGAGAAATATAATAAATGATGTCCACGTCCCACAGAGAATTCTGGGATATTTTAGTGCGTACCTGAGGGCAACAAAAAATGGCCAACACACGGAGTCTATTCCACATCGACATACGGCACCGCACGATTTCTTATATACCTAGTCAGGTCATAAATTCTGTCACATGTTTAATGTAAAATAATTGAAACAAGTTTATTCATTATGTAACCATTTATATACCAAAATGAACTTAACAAAACATAGATTCTTATGACAATAAAGTTTATTCAAAATGACCTCCGTGAATTTGAATACAGGCCTTCAATCTGCGCGGCCAGTCGTCTATCGCAGCACGAACGAGGTCCATGTCATTATCGGCGGCTGCCTTAATCAAGGATGTCTTGAGTGACTCCAAATTGGGATGAGGCTTTGAGCACGCCTTTTCCTCCAAGTGTTGCCATATCTTGTAATCTAACGGACTCACATCTGGACTGGAGGAGGGCCAGTCTTCGTGCAGAATGAAGTCGATTTCACGAGCCGCCACCCAGTCTTGTGTACTCTTCGCTCTATGAGCTGGCGCCGAATCTTGTTGGAATACCCAGTGCCTGTTATTGAACATGGTATGAGAAACAGGTTCCACAAGGTTCGTCAAGACTGTATTTTGATACACAACTGCATTCGTTTTTACACCTTTCTTACAAAAATGTACCTCTGTTAAGCCCCAATAAGAAACTCCCAACCATACCATGAGCGAGGGTGGAAAATGACCTCGTTGGACACGCGGAATACGGTTGCTCGCTTCTTCACTACTGTGTGCGTACACCTTATCATTTTGTTTGTTGTAGCTCTCTTCTACGGTAAAAATTATTTCATCCGAAAAAAAAAATCCCGATATTTTTATCCCGCGTACCGCTTCAACAAAGCGCGGCATCTCTTCAGTCTCAGATCCATTAGACGAGCATTTAAACGATGTCCTGTTTTTCTTCGATATGACCGAAGCCCTAAGTCTTCATTTAACACCCTTTTCACCGTGGTTCTGCTTAACCCCATCTGAAGGGCCAACAGTTTCTGCTTACGTTTGGGATTTCATTGAATTCGCGCCTTCACAGCTTTTATCACTGCTGGAGTCCTAACAGACCGAGGGCGACCACTTCTTGACCTGTCATCTACACTAGAGTCTTCATTGTATAGTTTGATGGTACGATAAACGAATCTTGTGGTTATATTCAAATTTTTCAGTATGTCAAAAATTTGAATTGGCGCGTAACCGCAACGATGCAACGCAATAACTGCAACACGGTCTTCTTTAAGCGTCCACTCCATATTTTAAAATGAGTAAAATTCTAAAAAGTATACATTTTTATTTTCATGAACAACTCGAAATTCGAATTCGATAAACTTTTTTGTGGCCAGCATTCTTAAAGAAAAGTTTTTACTGATGACAATACTTATGACCTGACTAGGTAATTATGTATTATTACGGATTCATCATATATGTATATAGTCACCCATAATAAATCAGTCCTCACTACTTGGACTCAAGAGGTCACAATGTACTATTGAGTGACTTCTCATTTAATACAACTATTTAACAATAACGCATCAAAATATTTGACTTAGTGACTGAGTCTACTCCAAATGGCACAGTTATTGTTTGTGTGTGTCTATTCTCCCCTGCAGCTCACATTTTCGACTGGTTTTCTTGACATACATAATTGCTGCTCATTGGTTGCACGGATTTATTTAGATTTCATCATTTTTTGATTGAACAAAACTTAGGACAATAATAAGAAAGTAATAGCGTCATGTATCCGTTACCTAATTGAATCAAATTTGAAGGAAATTTTAATTACATAATTTTACACAGGTTATTGTATAAAGTTTTTTTCAAATGAGTGTATCGTTTGTAAAAAATCTTATATTACTATTCTTTACAGGTTGTAGTCTTTACTTCTTCTTTAGCCGATAGTTTCGTAATATCCAAAATTATGTCGAATTTATTTAACTTAGTTTTAAAGAAAATAAGGACATCGAGATTATTTATTTTGTATTAATATCAAAAATTTCGCGAAGTGTACCGCTCACTCAGTCACATGTGCACACCACCTAATGTTTCTTGTATGTAAATATTATGTGCCGCCATGTCTTCCTTATTAGTTACTGTTTTCTGCATCAATTTAAGATCTTTTTTTCCAACCTACATAAAAGGATTATCATCCTAAATTCATTATATGTTCAAAATTAGGTAATCTAATTAAATTAAATAAATAAATATTGTTGGGACAACTCACATAACGCCATCTGACTCCAAACTAAGCAGAGCTTGTACTATGGTAACCAGATAACTGATAAACATACTTATATAGTTCTAAATATATACATATAATAGATAAATAACACCCAGACACAGAATAAACCATCGTGCTCATCACACAAAGTTTTATCCTGGGTGGGAATCGAACTTACGACCTCTTGCGTACCAGTCGGATGCACTCGCACCGCGTCACAAAAAATATATTTACATACTATTGAATTATTATCCTTTTTATGCCCTTTAGTAACAACTGTTGCTTCAGTCATAGTTAACAGAAGGAAAAACTATTAGTTGAAGCCCCCAAGTTGATGGCCTACTAGTATACCTCTTCAGATTTCGCACCAGGAACCTGGTTTCTAAAGCTCTGCATTAGGCCCTGTTGTGTAAAACCCTGAAACATTATAATTGTATGCATACAATAATATGAAGATGGCAGGTTAGAGTAATAAAAAAGAGTCGTGATAATTTCCATCGACTATAACTCTTTCTGAACAACCCTCTAGAAATGCTAGACACAACCAATATAAAATATATACGAGAAATAGGTAAAATTATTTTTAAATGTATTGCAAAAGTAAAATAAAAATGTATAGTTCTGGTTACTCGTGGCCTTTGGTTCCCCCGAGGGGACACTCACTGTCTATACTAGTCGTTTAGTTTCAAGCATGACAAATGAAACATTAAGAAGTCTTTCGCTTTAAAAACTGTCTGTTTAACTACGTGAAAATAATATAATTAAGGGCAGGTAGGCCAAGTCGCGTAGACACCAAAACGCTTCTTCAGCCCCCGCCAAGATAGATTGGCGATGTTTTTTTGCTGGCACGCCACAGTAAAAATGATTGGCAGTAGCAATCGACATGGACCATTTCTGTTATTGTGTTGGATTTTATGTTATAAACCTGATATACTAGTTGACGCCCGCGACTCCGCCCGCGAGATGAAATTTTCTCGTTCCCGTTTTCTAAAGGAACTTGTTCCCGGGATAAAAAGTATTCTATGTGTTATTCTGAAAGATAAGCTATATTATTGTAAAGTTTATTTAAATTCCATTCAGTAGTTTTATATGTAAGTATCATCAAACATTCATACTTACAAACTTTCGCGTTTATAATACGAGTATTAGTAGGAGTTAATGATGATATATTTTATAACAAATTTATGTTTTATGTACAAAGAAAATGTCCCGTACTCATTATACTCATCTTATTTTTTTAAAATAATATTAATATCAAAAAATTATCTGTCTCAGGCAGCTAGTCACCGTTGTACTTCAGAACACATCTTCCGTTCGCGCTAAACATTCTCCCTAAGTATATAACTTCATTTAATTGCTTTAAATGTTTCCGGTTTACCCAAATACTTTTTCTCTTTAAAATACTCAATTCTTAGTTTAACATGCAGCGAAGACTTCTACTTCCATACTAGTGACTAATGCCTGAAGGTCGACTTCTGATGAGACTATCACTACCGCATCATTATGGTTCAACAGACAATGTACTGTAAAGTTTTCAATTTTACAACACATCATAATCTTTTAAATTTTGCAGCCAACTATTATATACACTATGAAAAACACAACCAAGGCGGACATAACACAACCCCGTCGCACGCAAGCTTTACAGTCTGTTTAAAGTGACTGTAGCGCCCGCAGCAGCAGCAACGAAAAAACCTGACACAGGTCCTACCTCAGGCGTCAGCCGCGTGAATCTGGTATTTATTTATTTATGGAGAACCAACAGCTTAATCTAATTTAATACATAAACAGATTTGCATCAGTAAGCCAATAATAGGTTCACACGTTTACCACACATTATATACATTGAACACCTATGCGCTATGCTTGTAAAGTGTTATGATAGATGAAATTGCTCAAAATTAAAAAAAAAATCTTACATATCAAACATTTGTACTGTAAAAATCACTGTATATAGTCAAAGTAAGCGATTATGTCTATAAATAGTTGGGTATAAAAATTTCATGAAAATTATCTGTAGTTTAGAATTGGCATTGAAAAAACTTTTCGAAAGGGGGCAACTTTGGGATGTTTTTCTATCAAGTGAAGTTTATTAGATTTTGTAACAGAAAGCCATTTTGACTAGCTTAAATCCTTAAGTAACATATAGCTCTTTTACAGAATCAAAAACCCTTTCTTCTACGTTTCGCATTGTTTTAAAAAACTCAAAATCGTGGCCTCGGCAGGAATACCAAGTCTTTACGTAGAGCATCGTTCACCCACTGCCCTACATAATCGTATTGCACGTCATCAATCATAAGGCTGGTGATCGTTAGTCTTCATCGCACGTGTGCTGTGAAAATGCTTCGATGAACTCATCTATCTCCGAAGTTACCCCAGTGCTGACAACTTGCACTTTAGGCACTCACCATACTTCAGCATAATTTTTCCAACTACCTACTTGTTCACCTTAGTATAAATAAATAAATGTTGTAAGATACTTTTTACGCAGTGGCATCAAGTCCAAACTAAGCTTTAAGCTTGTACTATGGAATCTGGACAACTGGTTAACACCCAAAACTTCGAAATGAACATTTGCGAACCACACAAATATTTGTTCTGAACCGGGAATTGAACCTGAGACCTCAGCGCGGCAGATGCGTACATTACCAGTGCGCCACCAAGGCAGTCATAAAATTGGCTTTCATAAAATTTGTCATAATTACATATTGATTTTTTTTGAGTTATTAAAGGTGTAGCTAACACGACTTTATTTTATGCATGTAATAAGTCGTTTTAGATATTTTTTTATGTTTGATTATATTGAGTTATAATCAATATATTGAACATTGCGGTACAAAGGGCATATCCGTATCGTCCAGGACATGTTTTACATATCCTTGATCGTATTATAATACTCAATTTTTCTAGTGCCAGCTTGCCCAATCTAAGCTAATTTAAGCTTGTACTAGATAGACTGTATGATAAATAAGAATAATAATAATAAAGTTTATCTATAAACTTAATATTATTATTCTTATTTATTATTGTTATCCAAAACTGCCATGTCGGTCAAGCTAGGCGGAATCTACAAAATTTTATTAGGATTGTCACGCACTGTTGGACGATAGAGGTAAGAGCTGTATGTTGCGAGTATGTGGCGTAGCGTCACACGGAAAAATAGCTTACTACCCCTATCTATGGCAGACTTTATGTTCCTTACATGGCAGAAAATCTAATAAAGTTACGTTATCGTTGATACGGCCAGTTTTTAAGAAGACAAGACGGATACGTGCATTGTAGCTATATCGTAGACACCAGGTGCCAGCAGATGTGGCAGAAGTATATAGTCGTGACTTCTTCACGATTTATTGGTCATATCAGTCATGGAGCTATATGTAACAGGTACTAACGTTAGGGTGACGATGATGACTTATAGATGACTCTTACTGATTTAAACATAAACGGTGATATGGTATAATCTGAAGTTGCCATAGATATTATTTAAAAATAATTTCAGTTCGGCGATGTTAAGTAGCAATTCTAAAAGCTCGCGAATTTTAAATGTTCATTCAGAGCATAAAAAAGGCTTATCTGCAATTATCAAATGATTCAGTGGCGTAGACGAGACTCAATCGACAGTGCGTGCGGTGCAGGGGGTGCGGGTGATCGGTGATGGTTTTTAATTTCCCTCGGGGACGAGGACTATAACGACCTGAGTGAATATCCAAGTTACTGAACAAAGGTGACATTGTTTTTAATGTTGTACACTTTTAATATTGCCATTAAAGTCCACATTCCTCGTTTCACTGCACTGTGTATTTTGTCAGCGATATCTAGCAAACAATGCTTAAAATAGCATTTATTGCTACATTATTTAAAAGTACATTTGTACATAATTTGTTAACTAACTATCTTCACGCTACATCCCTGACGGGGTAGTCAGACAGGACAGATCGCCAGGCTTCACGATCCATGCATAATTCTTTCGTTGCCTGCAGATTCATTAATCGCTTCATACATGCACGTCTGGGTATCCGAGCACTTTGGACTTTTCAATTTTTGAGCAATCTGCTCACGTGGTCTTCATATGTAAGTCTCGGCCTACCCTGACTCCTTCTACCCTCTACTTTCGCACAATATATGTATTCATCGTAAATCGTTCCTTACTCATTTCTTGGACGTGTCCAAACCAACGGAGGAATTCAAACCTGCTATATTGCGTATCAGTTCGTTATGTATTCGGTCGGCCAAAGTTACGCCGCAAAATTTTCGAAGTGATCGCATCTCCACAGCATTCAATTTATTTTCATGCATCTTTTGACATACCCAGGTTTCGCTACAGGTTCGTATTTGTCTCTGTATAAATAAATATGTAAGAGTAAGACCATTGTAAGGTAAAGCTTCTTATGCCGTATTACGCACCGCCACACACTCCCACATCATGAAAAAAATTTCAATAACTATGCGTTTCCACAAGTACTAAGCAAGTTACTGTTCCTAATGATAATAGGATCCTTGACAAAATCATATTCCCTTTGACTAAAACGTAAAACTTTCATATTATTAGATTAAATAAGGTTCCTTGAAGCGCGTGGGAAGAATTTATCAGGAATGCTTACCGGTCAATGTGTTAGGTTTACAAAGTTATAGCGATGAAATTGAAATTTCTCAAATTCTGTGTTCTTTCATAGCATTTAGTCTCAGTTGCTTTAAGTTTTATTTTGTACATCTAGATAGATACACTTTCACAATTGGATTGGTTTAATTTTATGTGAGTGTCTGGTGTGTCGCACTCGGACGGTGAGTCTAGGCTTGGTCTAAGCTTATACGTTATTGAATAGAGTCTACGAGTGCAGTCTATTACTATAAGGAGGTTCTCACATCACGAAGTACGGTTAGTAAGAAAATTGAATGATATGATTGCTACTTATTATTTGTTAGTAATCCTAAGCGATGTTTTAATATTACAATCACATTTGTTTTGTACCCAATTCTTCAACATCTTTTTTTCTAGGTCTGGTTCCAACTAAAGCAGCTTTTCTGCAATCCAAAATTACAATTAAGTATGATGTTAGATTATGAGTTTAATACTTATGTTCGGCAAGAAAGTTTATCCAAATTTTCACAATTAATTATAAAAGAAACACAGCAACAGGGATTAAGTCCTTAAGTACGCTTTTGTGTTTCAAAACTTTGATAAATACCTTAGTTAAGTATGGAAATGAAGTTTGAAGTTTAAATTCATAACAAGGTTTCCTTATTATGAATTTAACTAAATTGTTGTGCAACAAAACTATTTGTGTGCGTATTACGAGTACAAGTGCCCTTCGTGAAAGTTATGAGGGGTATACAGGTATTGAATGGAGATGGGTCTCCAAAGGACACCTATAGGTTTCCGTTAATAGTATGGAGGAACGGGTGGAGTTGGTCCTCCGACATAAAGGAAAGATCAGGCAAAGTGATCACGCCTAGTGCACCGCTGCCCACTGTTTGATGATTGGCTATTGTATATAATTATATAATTAATTCTTCGGCGCGCAATTTCTTCCAGCACGATACAAAATTGGTAAAGATAACTTACATATATCGCGAAGGAATTATGCAGAGATTTTGTTGCTTAGTTTTAGGTTTAGTCACCATTTTAGTTATGTGGACTATACGCAAATTTCAATACAATTAGACTAGGCAACAACGAGAGAAGAGACCGAAACACGGAAGCGATCTCCGTACCCGATAGCACTTACTGCCTTCTATAGATCAGTGGTAGTTGATACCTAAAAGAAACTGCCCTAGCATGAATTCGTTTAAATTCACCTGCTCGCTGGCACACCACGCTCTGTGGATATAGCCTATATCACTCGAACTGTCCGCATCAAATCATGTCCATTCATTGCATGATCTAAAAAAGGTGTAAAATTATTTAGAATATTAATAGGAGCGCTGGTAGACCGCTAGCTCAGTGTACTTTATATGAGTACTGTGTTAAGCATCTCACAATACGGTACGCCAGTGACATGTCAGCCATGGACACAGCAACGGAGGAAAGAGCAATATAACTGATAGTAAAATGTGCGATGCTTCTACCTACCTCTTTAAGGATTAAGACGTAATATATGTATGTATTTTACTTTTGAAAAGGATCTCTAAGCGCACTATAAGACCCTAGTGATAACTTATGATTTTGTTCTAAAAGCTGAATTCAGAGTGTACGTAATATGCGCGCAAATCCCAAGCACGCATGCGACAAGACACATATTATCGTATCATCCTTTTTTATGCTCCACTTATAAGCTGCTTCCCTCGAATAAAAATATTCGTACATTTCACGCCCGAGGGATTTTTGTACAAATATAGAGCTCGATTTTATATTGCCAACTCCAAAAATCCTCCTTTCAAATAACAGGTGAACCATACAAGTTAGAAAAACATATTTGTCGGGAGACACTCAACATCTTAATATGGTTTTTAGTAGTTTGGCAGATTGTCTGTTGATCTTTTTTTTTATCACAATGCAACTTTGTATAATATTCTATATTTTATGTAAAACTTGAATTTAGATCACTCATTTGACTCATTGATCTCGAAAACTCTGAAACTACTGGAGATATGAAGCCCAAACTTCGCATGTGGGTTACTTTTAACGTAGGTGTCCTTTAAGAAGGGATTTTGCGAAATTCTACCTCTAAAGAAGTAAATAAGCGATAAACGGTTGTATGGAAGTTGGTCATTTTCAAAGTTAGGAACATGAACTTACTTACACCTGTTTTAGGAGAATCTTCTAAGGCTAAAAGAAATATCCTGTATTACCGGTGAGTTCGGTGTTCCCACGGAAACCAAATATTTTATACCTTTAAGTCTTTGGATAAACAAAAAAACGGTATCCCGATATTTCCATGAGAATGGGAACTACGCAGGTTAAAAGCAAACACAGTCTTAACTATCGAATATAGGTACATTCCTGAAATTTGGTGAAAGGACCCATTAGATCTACATTGAAATGACCTTGAATCAGCACTAAGAAAGGAATAACCGTTATTCCCACGGAAACGAGATCTACGTGGGTAAAACCATACTCAGCCTGAAATTTTGTTAATGTATTCTTTACGTACCTACGTTAGATGACCACCAAGAAAGAAATTCCCAGTATTTGCACAGGAATGTAATCCTACTAATATTATAAATTATAATAAAAAATAGTGTGTGAATAATTCTATATTATTTGAACGTATGTTATTCAATCATATTTTGATGAAAATCCGCATATTGATAGAACATTTGCTGAATTAATACCTATAGGATACCTACTTTTTATTCCGGGAAAACATCTTTTTCCCGCGAAATAACCTTTTTGTGCACTTACGAAGCTTCACGTGAGTGGAGCCCCGGGCATCAAACAGATATTAGTAAATTATTTTGTAGGACATTCTATTATAGACCATCAAGCTGAGACTACTGAATCAATTTTGGCAAGATTTGAGTTTAAATACTGATATTTTGCGATTTCCTTTGCGAGAGAGGATGAAATGTGTGTAAAATGTATATTCTGTTCCCGCTGTTTCACCCGCGTGAATATTATTCAGTTTTAACTCATCAACAAGTATTTGGATTGAGTGCTTTGTTGTTGGAAAGGGGATACTTCAAAAGTTGTTTCCTAAGAATACCCTACATGCCACCCTCTTTAACTAATCTCTTTTTCTTTGTCTGTTTAGCTATGTGGCGCTAACAAAGTTGTGCGGGCTAGTTAGTTATTAATAATTGCAAAATTACACATGTATAAGTGATATTTTTTGTTGTAAAAGTATATAGGTACCTATAAAATTTGGAACATTGTTAACCTCTCTAATTAGAGTGTATAAAGGGCTTTGGTAGTAAGTAGAGCTTTCGATGAGTTTAGATACCTACTTAACGTTTGGAACACTAACCAGAAGTGAATGACTATGTATAACTACGAGTATATGGTACAAAGAAGAAGTGCGGTTTAATTTGCTTAAAGTACCACTCTAAAGTAAAGGCTCACAGAAAATGCTGTTAGCATTAGGTCCACTTTTACAAAACATTTACATACATATTGTCACACCTTTATCCCCGAAGGGGTAGGTAGAGGCATACTATACGCCCACATTTCACCGTATGCACTTTTGTTTCACGCAACAGGTGGTGAGCCCATTGCCGTGTTGAAATGGACAGGCGCAGGGTGTGGCGACCTGCTATTGAAATTTTCAAGCCGCCCATAGGGCCTTCAACCGGGCTTAACGACTGCCATGTTACTCGGAGTATCCAGCAACCGAGACCAACGGCTTAACATGCCTTCCGAAGCACGGAAACGCTTGCAACAAAGTGGTCACCCATCCGAGGACCAGCCATAGTGAAAGTGACAGACGCAGGCTGTGGCTACCTGCTGTTGAAATTTTTCAAACCGCCCATAAGGCATTCAACCAGGCTTAACGACTGCCATTTTACTGGCAACCAGGACCAACTTCTTAACGTGCCTTCCGAAGCACGGAAACGCTCGCAAATGTAAATGCCACAAAGTGGTCACCCATCCGAGGACCAGCCATAGTGAAAGTTGCGTAACTCAGTGATCGTTTACAGAACACTGAGACCGCGGGGCCACGAGCGCTTCCTTTAAGCATTAAAGTTATACAAATAAATAAACAATATATTATACATTAGTATCAAACCCATGAGTAGTACATCGAAGTTGGGATGACACTTAACAGAGAAAGATAAGCGAAGGGCAGTACGTGGCCACATTAATATTATCCTTTCAGTCGTCAGCGGCGCACAGGAGCTACAAACAATTGTGAGTAAGCTAGGTTATCTTGTCACGTAACTGCGTTATAGTTACAACGATAACGTTAGTAATAGTTGATGTTTTGTGTCTGAACAAGCTATGTCCCTGTCAAGCCAGTATCAGTCAACTGCAGTAGCATGTTATACTACGAGTATACATAGGAACTACATACGTTTCATTTTATCAGAACGTTCTTGTTGTTTACGATTCGTCTTACATTATGTCTGAAAATTATTACAACCTATTTCACACGTATTTCAATGCAATTTTTTCGCATTTCAGTCATTTCAATAAGTAACGGAATGTAGGTTTTCTGAAAAAAATATAGAAATAATTTATTTATTTAATAGTTTATGTACACACATACACATTACAACAAAACTAAATAGGAAAAAAGAGTACAATGGCACTGCTTATTTCTAAAAGAAATCTCTTCCAGCAGGCCGGCGAGAGGAGAGTAAGAATTAAAATAATTGCAAAAGGTAGAAGTGTGAAAGAGAACTAGGTAGAATCAAGTGTTTATACATACTTTACAAACTAATTAAAATTACATACATCCAAAAAAATACATACATACATACAAATACATACATACATACAAATACATATATATATATACAAATACATATATATATACAAATACATATATACATACCAATACATATAAATATACAAATGCATATATACATACCAATACATATATATATACAAAATACCTACATGTAAATACTTGTGCATCGTAGCAGTAAAATACACATACGTGATATTACCATATGAAAAAAAACGTTAGATGATGATGATGATTATGGTAGCGAGTCCAGAGATTTTATCTCATCTAAAAATATGCGTACCGCGCTAAAAGAAGTTTTTCCTTCAAAAATTGGCCGGGATCGACGTAAAGATGATGATGATAAAAAATAATTCTACACTGAAAGAGTCCTAATTGATTACACAGCATTATTTAATAAGACCTGTAGATGACCGGAATCAACGTTTGATGATGATGATGATTATGGTCGCGAGTCCAGAGATTTTATCTCATCTAAAAATATGCGAACCGCGCTAAAAGAAGTTTTTCCTTCAAAAATTGGCCGGGATCGACGTAAAGATGATGATGATAAAAAATAATTCTACACTGAAAGAGTCCTAATTGATTACACAGCATTATTTAATAAGACCTGTAGATGACCGGAATCAACGTTTGATGATGATGATGATTATGGTCGCGAGTCCAGAGATTTTATCTCATCTAAAAATATGCGTACCGCGCTAAAAGAAGTTTTTCCTTCAAAAATTGGCCGGGATCGACGTAAAGATGATGATGATAAAAAATAATTCTACACTGAAAGAGTCCTAATTGATTACACAGCATTATTTAATAAGACCTGTAGATGACCGGAATCAACGTTTGATGATGATGATGATTATGGTCGCGAGTCCAGAGATTTTATCTCATCTAAAAATATGCGTACCGCGCTAAAATAAGTTTTTCCTTCAAAAATTGACCGGGATCGACGTAAAGATGATGATGATAAAATCTTACGCTTTTTCGATCAGGACACGTGTCCTGACGACACGTGTCCTGACGCGAGTTTAAGATTTTATACCCATTACAGAAAAGTGCTCAACGCCGCTAAAGAAGTTTTCACTTCAAATAAGGACATTAGAAGTTATGAGTGGAAGAGAGATAGTAATCACGAACTTTGGTTTTGAACTTCATCAAAGAGTCAGTGTCTCTGATGTTTGGCGGCAGAGAGTTCCACAACCTAACCGCATGAACCGAGAAGGAATAGGAATAGAGGTCAGATTTGTGGGATGGGAATATAAGAAGGGAACGAAGATGTGTCCTACAAGGAGCATCAGGAGGAGAGCGCACAAGTGAGAACCGCTCCTTCAGGTAGGACGGGGAATTTGAGTTGTACAGTATATTGAAGAGGAGACAGAGTATCCGAGTCTTCCTGTGAAGGCGAATCGGGAGCCACTTGAGTTCTTGGCGGAAATGTGAAACGTGATCATACTTTTTGAGATTATAAATGAAACGTATGCATAAATTTTGCAGCCTCAAGCTTGTCTAACAGCTCCTCTATTGCGTCTAAGTAGCAGGCATCAGCATAGTCTATAATGGGCTAAATAAGTGTCTGGGCTAAAGTGATTTTAGTCTTTAAGGGCAGGAAGGCCTGGAGGCACTTCAAAGAGTGAAAAGTGTAGTGTACCTTTTTGCTGACCTCATTGACTTGGGAATTCCAGGATAGACTATCCTCCATTACTACCCCCAGATTCTTAACTTTCTGCACGTAGGGAATACGAGTTCCATCTAAGAGAACAGGCGGCAGCACCTCTAGATCGAGAGTACTACGCATGTGTCTACTGCCTATAATTATGGCCTGTGATTTTTTAGGGTTGATGCGTAATCCGACCGACCTGGCCCAGTCACTAATGCAAGCCAAGTTCTGGTTCATTACTGCTATGGACGGTGCATCATGCGCACTGAAATTGTGATATATCTGCAGGTCGTCTGCGTAGAGATGGAAATTGCAGGAAATTAAGTTTGCGACAGAGTCAATGAAGATAGAGAATAAAGAGGAGAGAGGACACCACCCCGAGACACGCCCGCGACGAGTTGACACCAGGCTGAAGACCTCTGATCAAAAATGCAATTTCTAAAATAACTATTAGTCTTTCGCTTCTTCGAGATCCATCAATCGCTTCATACACGCACGTCTGGGTATCCGAGTACTTTTGACCTTTCCGTTTAGTCTTACCATTTTGTTTGTGTGTAATAGGCTCAGAAACTAATAGGCCGGTTTTAAAAATTCTTTGACTATTAGTAAGCTACATTCTTCGTGAGTAATGTGGGCTATAAAAATGTTTCGGGTTCCGTACCAAATCTCGAATAGGAAAACTTCACCACGCGTGTGAAGCTGCGGGCATCATCTTGTATTATATAATATTCATTACATTTAGGCAGAATCCTATTTAATTTCGATTAATACGATCGTAATTTATTATAACGCAATGATTTTTTCTTACGGCATTATCAATGGTTAATAAATGGCATTTTAAAAACTTAGAAAATTCAGATTAAAATTAATATACTTAAGTAGTGCGAGAAACATATCTCTGTTTTGTAATATCAACCAATGTTGTTACGCAATGGTAGAATAATATAACCCCATTAATATTTTAATATCAAAGTAAGTGCCTTTACATTTATTGAAGTTAAAAATTAACTTGTTAGTTAAAATCTTTACAATATAATCATAATATCTTATTCCTCGTGATTGTTCAGCGAATTTCATAAGTAGAGTAAACACACTCTCGGTAGTGAAATATACATAGGAGTAGTTATATGTATAAAACACTCGCTAGTTCTACAGATATATTTAGCCATTTTATATCTCGGATTTTTTTTTGTAGTTTGTACTGAACGTCCTCTTGTATTGTTGCTTATTATATTTTAATAATACAATTATAGTCTATAAGTAAATAAATAAATCGACAGCATGTTTAGCTAGTTTGATCCACGAATACCCGGTACGACAGTACTTCACTAATAAGGTTTATCGTGAATGCGCATGAGAATATAAAGAATATACTCAGAGCTCGCGCGGCGGTAATGCGATAACTGTACTTGATAAGCAGACTCTACAAGTAGATTCTGCAATCATGGGATGGCCACATGGGAAGAAGCGCGGTGAGTAATATTCTCTGGCAGCAATTCAATCACGTTGATCATAGAAAATTTAATTTTACTGCTGAGATTACGTTTTCATATTGATATGGATTCTATCTCATAATATAATTATAGATACATATTATCACGCCTGTTTCCTATCGGGAAAGGCAGAGACAATGGTTTTCCACTCGCTACAGTCCTGATATACCAGTTTCGCTTCTTCTTCTTTCATGTTTTCTTACACGCTCGCTGGTTAAGGCTACTCTTGACCTGGCTTTTTCCCAAAAGGTCTTCGATTATCAAATCAATCATGATGATGATGTCAATCATGACATATGTACCCATTTTCACTTTAATAAAATTTTAATGATAGCTAGTATACTAAATGCTGTAAATATTAATAGTGCGGTACCAAATACCTTTGGTTAGTGACCACTTGTCAAAATATTCTGACCATAATTGGGTACATCGATTTTTAACGAGATATAACAAATCAGTGAAGTATGGAGCAAATGTAAAATTCAAACCATCATTCAGTGATTCTTTTGCCAATAGATCAGCCCTCTCATTCCCAGCCAAGCCAATATGTAATTATCCACTGTAACATTATATTAAGGTTTTCTATGGCGTGCATTATACTATAAGCTATCGGACTGCCCCTTGTTTTTGAGGAGCATCGAGCTAAATGATGGAGGGCGTTCTTGGAATCCGAAAAAAATACATACTTGCTGCTTTCAAAAGATTCAACATATGATATGTGTATTGCAATGAGTTCGGCAACCATTATGTTTAGCTTCACACTTTATATTAAGTTTCAGGCTAGCATTTGTCTGTGGATCAAAGAACGCAGCTCCAGCATGACAACCTTCCTGCGAGCCGTCAGTGAAAATTTTATAATATGTTCCATAATGTTGGTTTATATATTGGATACATGTTCCTTTAAGGTTATATGGTATATAAAACCGCTTTGGGGCATGGAAATCCTCTATACTAGTTTTAACATTATTTGAAAGATCCACATTGGTGACCCAAGTGTTCATAGAAAACATTTCTAGTTGTGGGCTAAAGTAAACCACTATATCTCTAACATATTTATGTATGGTAACTAATAGGGGTAATTGTCTCTGTTTCCAATATACGCTTTTTCTGAATATACATATATAAAAATAAACGTTATTTTTCTGAAATGATTTTGATGTAAGGTAAAATTTGCCTGCTAAATAATGTCTACGTATGTGTAAAGGTTGTAAATAGAGTTTCGTAGTTTTTATGAAACCTTCTATTAATCTCATGTATATATTCTGTAATCTATCTAATTTAGTAAAGTGTCTTTGAGCCGCATCGTTATATAATACACCGGCATAATCAAATCTACTATGAAATATACAGTCGCCTTATGTGTATCGAGTGTACACCCCATTTTGAACCGCTGAGTACTTTGAATATATTTAAAAACTTCATTACTCAGTCACGTGTTGCATGAATATGTTTAGACCATCTCAATGAGCGGTCAAGCCATAATCCCAAATATCTGACATTTTCTACAACTGGTAATGCTACTTCCTCAACTCTAAGATCCACCATTTCCTTTCTATAACCTCTTTTAAAAATACATACTTTACTTTTTGTTTCCGATATGTCTAGACCTATATGTGAAAGTAAACTAGTTAGTTCATGTAGGGCCTACTGCAAGTCTTGTACCGTCTCGGACACATCTCACCAGTGAAGTACAACGCAAAATCATCAGTATACTGTGAAATACTAACGTTACGTATGTCCTTACAAATCGAAGCAGTTGCAATATTAAACAGTAGTGGAGATAGTGGGTCACCCTGCGCCAAGCCGCGTCCAGTCATACGGGTTAGTGTGTAGTTATATGAAGAGATATTAAGGTTTCTTTCCTTCAGGTAATTCCAAATGTACGTACACATTAATTTACCTACGAGTATACCGAAGTGATCTATTATTTGCAATAAACCTACTATGTCAATATTGTTGTACGCATCATAAAGCAGGCGATTGTAGTGAGATTGTTTGCAAATCCGATTTGCGTTTTTAAAACGAAATCTGCTAAATTATCTAATGTTGAGCGGCACTTTCGAAAGCCTGTGGTCGATGGCGACAAATGTTTATGTTTTTCGATAAACCATTCTAATCTAGACATTAAAATGGTATGAAAAATTTTACATACACACGACATCATAGATATTGGTCTAAGTGAAGATAAGTAACCAGGATCCCGGCCAAATTTTGGAATTGGTATAATGTTCACTTCGCACCATTGATTCGGGACAAAAACACTGCGAAAAAAATTGTCATATAATAATAGTAATATCTGTTTTCCATTTTAAGGTAGCTTCTTAATCACGGAGTAAGAAATATTATCGTGTCCAGGTGACGTGTCTTTAGCCCGAATAGCTCTTGTTAATTCCTGATTAGATATTTCAATTTCTAGCGAGGGATTGACATTTGAAAAAAATAAATCTAAAGGTCTGACATAATCAGGTGATAAATTATGCAGCAATTGATTGGCTCTTGTTTGATCTATGTACTCACCGCTAGTTCTATAACCTTTAAGCCAACTCATTTTTTTTCCATATGTCGCTGGATGAAGATGTTTCATTTAAAGAATCGCAAAATGCTTGCCAGGACTGACTACGTATTTTTTCTTTGAGTATTTCAAAGTTCTGAGGAGTTGGATTGCGTCTAAATATTAATAACGCGCGTCGGCGCTCGGCCACACATTTCGAAAGCGTCGCGTTCCAATAGGGTTTTGGGCGATACTGAGAATTGGGTTTTGATTAATTTTTATAAGCGGTATATACGATTCAGCTGCTAAGCTGCTGACTCATTTATCGAGTGTATTAAACACTCGATAAATGAGTCATAACATAATTGTAAATTGTTAATAAATTGAAAACTTGTAAAAAGATCGGATAGCATGTTTTGGTAGCCTTCCCAATCAGCTTTTTTGAAATTTCGACGAATAATATTATTACTACTTACCCCTATATTTGAAAAGACTTGAACAATGCGATGATCACTGCCAAGAGTTTCGTTTAAGACTTTCCACTCAAATTTCAGTACTATGTCGGTGGATATCAGCGCTATATCAGGAGCGGTTTAAATATTTAACTTGAATGTTGGTAAAAATGTCACTTACATGACTGTGGTTCTAACGTCATCAACTGAAAAAAAAAATTAACTTAACTAACTTCACGCTGTATCCCTGACGGGGTAGTCAGAGAGGAGGTCATCCATGCATACTTCTTTCGCTTCCTGTAGATTCATTAATCGCTTCATACATGCACGTCTGGGTTTCCGAGTACTTTTGACTCTTCCGTTCTTGAGCAATCCGCTCACGTGGTCTTCATATGTAAGTCTCGGTCTACCTTGACTCCCTCTGCCCTCTACTTTCGCACAATATATATTCTTCGTCAATCGTTCCTTACTCATTCGTTGAACGTGTCCAAACCAACGGAGCACGCCCTTTTCCAGCTTAACACTGACACTTTCACTCAAACCTGCCATATTGCGTATCACTTCGTTGCGTTTTCGGTCGGCCAAGGTTACGCCGCACAATTTTCGAAGTGATCGCATCTCCAATCAATCATCAATTGAGCAAGAGTTAAAGTTAATGGTACAGTTAATATTAATTTGTTCACAATATTTAGTTACGCACCAAAATAAAGACAGGAAACGTGTGCCTAATAACAAATTGTTGACCTGTGTACGGGACACTGGTAGCCGTACAGGAATTGGTTGTATTATACATGAGATAAGGATAAAAGTGGTATATTCTCTTAACTTATGCTAATGGTTGATGGTTATGAGTACACCCGAACGGAATGGTAGTCGATGATGCACTAACTTAATGTAGAGTCGAAATGGTACAAATCGGCGAAAATTGCTGAATACGCGCAACGTGATGTACGATGTTTATTTCAATACGAGACTCGTACAGCCTATATTGTGCTCTTTACAGCCAACGGCCAGACTGATTGCCATTGACCAGGCAATATCTATAATGGGAGATTAAAAGTATACTCGGTGATGTTCGGCGTATTAGATGCTTCTACACACACCTAATAATTGTGGCGACCATAGCGTAAAGCTATCGAAATACATCGATTCTAAGAATCCTACATCGCGCTATAAGAGTTCTCGCGCTGAAGAATGATATATGCAACAGCCCAACATCAATCGTTGGGCCGCGGCCCGCCATGCGTGATCACCATGCCTGGTCGGAGGATCTTCCCTTTGTGTCGGAGGAACATCTCCACCCGTTCCTCCACATAATATATTTTAAAATCCAGAAATATATAAGTAAAAGCATAAACGTGATTGAAGGTAAACATTTTATTATGTGATAAGAACAGAAAATTCAAAAGTAACTTTACAAGTTTTTAATAGATGGTCCTGGAAACTGTATACAGCTGTTAAGAAATTATACATGAAACTGACGACACAATGCCCTGAGGCACATCGTATAGATAGCACATGTATCGGTCGGAACGCGCCGCAGACGCTCGCCGGTCGGACCGGTCCTGCCCCTCGCCCGCACGACCAGTTTCGCTACTAGTATTGCCGAGGCTGTTACTCGCAAAAAGTGCCATAGTCTCGCCACAACTGCGCCGGGATATTTGTTTTGGTAATGTTAGCGGATCGCGGTCACTCGTAGAAAAACAACGTGTAAAGTGTACACAGTGTGTCAAGTGTCAAGTGCGTCATGTAGTGTCGGCGGGAGATGTCGCGCCCGCTCACACCATGCTTGCCGTTCGCCATGCGAAGGTATTTTACACTAACAATATTACATGTCATTATATGGACGGCCAACGTTAGATGTAACTCTAGCGACCAAGTCATGCCACTTATAGCCTACCTATCTATCTATCTACACCCGGCATAATCACCCAGGGTCACAATAGTAGATCTTCTTGGAAATAAAGTGTTTGGTATTAGAAATTTTGAACCTTACCTTGAATACCATATACATAAAAAGTACTCTCACTGTCTCAGATGTAACATTGCGCTGCGACGAGTGCGCAATGTTCATAAACATATATAAGTGCAGCAAGTCTTGGGTGTGAATGTAATTATCAATAATCTTCTACGACACATTAAATCCTACTCGTGTCACGTCAAATGAACCATAAGTAATAAACGAATGTGCGATGAAGCGCGAATGCCATGTCACGGAGTCGTACGGCATCTACACATTAATGTTCACTTGACAGCACACTGTTTAGTGGTGAATAAGACAGCAATGTACGAGTATTCAAGATGCACCGGTCTATCAAAAATAATATAAAATTTAAAATCATAGTCGTCTACAAACACGAACTGCAATAACTCTATTGCACCTATTACGCTTTTATATCATTAAGGTGGTAGATGAGTACACATCCATCCACCTAATGGTAGCGTCCACTGTTGCCTATTGATGTTTGCAATATTAAAAGTGCTGCTATACTCGCATTGCCGACCCTGGTAAAACTATCTAAGGCCCCTTTTGAAGATACACCTTGAACTAGAACCGAGGCTTGCAGTTAATTTCACAACCAGTGTGCAGTCCACGTGGAATTAGGCTGCTGTCTGACCTTACCGTATACGAACGAGTGAGAATTACCATCCTCCCTGTGACAAGTGGTGAGATGATCAAAATTAGCCATACGCATTATTTTCTTGTTTTGTTTAACCGATCTGGAAATGTAGCCAGTCATAAGAGTTCATTTCATTTTGCAAAGTGTGCCGACAGGCAGAAAACATTGTGCATTTTGTTCGCCTTCTAGCGATGAAATACTCATCAACAGTTTGTGTGAAGTAGAGCCAACAGTCGAAGAACGTCACAAGAAAGAAAAAGTTGCATAACTAATAGCGGTGGCGCCGCGACGTGGACGTGGACGTGGACGTGGACGTGGACGTGGACGTGGACGTGGACGTGGACGTGGACGTGGACGTGGACGCCGGGAACAGATGTGCGCAAAATATACGACAAGGAGAGTGCTATTGTGTGTGTTTACATTTGAAAATTTTATACTTGAAGATAGCACGAAATTTCCTTGGATGAATCATGATAATAAATAACTGTTCAATTACTATAAAAACTTTTATTTGTAAAGCGACCACGTGACCCACATTATCTTAAACTAAACTATCTACACGCTGTGTCTCTGACGAGGTACTCAGAGAAAAGGCCGCTAGGCTTTGCGGTCTATGCATACTTTTGAAAACTTTAATCGTCCATTTTTTTTAAAAGTAAATGTTTTTGTTCATATTATTTTTACGGTTGATTGATGGCACTTGGTGGAACTTGCTATTTACATTAAATAACACCTACTTGGAATAAATAACAATATTCACATTAAACAACACTTGTACTGTTCCACAACATTTACTTTGTCAAATTAACCGGTTTTGCAACACGGCATTCTCAAAGTTTATTAAAATAACCATTAACCAATAATGTTTATACTTCACAAAGTAACATTTTTCAGCTACTGCTAAGTTATTTCCTCTGCCCCATGAATGTACCCATCAATGTGTAAAGACACATCGCTAACTGCCGCGCACGTGGAGTTACTTATTGTGAAGCTCCTTTGACATAATCATATTGTGGGACATTTTTTTACACACCGCCGTCTAGCCCACTATTAGCTAATATAAGCTTGTGTTGTGGGATCTAAACTATATATTGGGAGTAAACTTATCATTTTGAACCTAGTCGCCAAAACAATTTATTAACTGGTTATTACATTAACAAATAAACAAAAATATTTGCACGATGTGTGTGACGTGACGTATTAATCGCGTAAATGGGATATTTTCTGCGTATTACTAATACAAGTGCGTTTGTAATGCGTTTAGTAATACAAGTCTGAACGTACTAAATTTCGCTGATCTTGTAATTATTATGAAATAAGAAAGAATGTCTAAGAACTCCGAATTTTTACTTTAAAATTGCAAAACCGGAGTTAAAAGTTATATTAACATTTTAATTGTTTTTTTGTTTCTGGTGTGGTTAATGGTAACCTGTTCCACGGTACGAACTGGCGCCTACAACTTCTGTTTACAAACATAATTCTCGTTTAAAGTGTGCCTAAACAAATATTCCGCCGCGACTTACCCATTTTAGTGAGATAGTAAGCGACCGTTTGTTTAGGACCCTCCACGGAGGCACCGTGATTTATGAACTTAAAGTATAGTTAACGCGATTTGACTAATTAATGGCCAAAGAGAGTGAAGATGTTTTGACTTACCGCTGGACTTATATATTGTATAAAGTAAGAGCAATTTGTAAGTTATAAATTTCGAAAGGTTTCTTCAGGACATTTCTTGTTTTGAGAAAATATTGCGGAGCATTAAATTAAAGGTTAATATTGCATTTAGTACGTATAGGAGATCCTATAACCTAAAAAATGTTTTAATTTTTAGAATATAAAAAAAATGATATTTTTTGATATACTACTGTGGTGATAAGCACACGGCCTGCCTGTCAATAGACAGGTTGCGGCTACCGACTTCTGATAACTTGACTCTGTAATTTTTGAAGTAGTTTGTTTCGAGTCCTTCATTTTGGCAAAACGGCTACTATATTACTGATGATCGAGACCAAAGGCTTGACGTGTTTTCAAAACATGGAAACGCTTGTCAATGAAAATACCACAAATGGTTTGCCATCTTAGGATAGGCGGTGGTGTAAATGTTGTAATATATATAAATGTAAAACCATTTATCGTTTATGGAACTATAACAACTGGAACAAAAATTAAGATTACACTTGAACTTGCGTCAACTGTTGTTTACCTGAAAGACTCTTATTGTTCATCTTAAGTGTATTCCCAGTTGCTTCCAAACCCTACCTGGAGTTGGAACGTGGGGTCCACTCTTAATTGCTGTAGGCAGGTGAGGTCGCTTGATCTTCGCCAAAATGTTACCCTGGGAACCTAGGGAGTCTATTTCTTTGTTCTATCTTATGGACAACGGCAGTATTAGTACCAAGGCCATAACTATATACTTAAGTTTCAGCGTTGAATGTAATTGCTTTGAATTTTAAACACTTACCCTTTGTACGTGCGACTATCTACCATTGTAATAATTTATACAGTCACTAAAAGCAAGTCGTATAAACTTGGTTTATTGTCGGCGTTTAATTATATGAAGTGGATCAACTTGTCTGCTACGAGTATATGGATAATTTTAAGTGTTCTATTACAACTTTTTTATGTTTTTAACAAGTTTTTAATGGCGATAAAGTATCAATTATACATAAGATGAAGGAGCAAGGTTACCACAACAACTGTGTAATAAAAAATAATAATGAGAGGTACAAAAAAGGCACACGTCATAGAGATAAGCTTCTCGTACTCCGCAACTGTTAGAATCTTTAAGGATCTATCCTGGAGTGCTCAAGTCAACGATGAAGTCAGCAAGAAGGTACACTTCACCTTTCACTCTTTGAAATGCCTTGAAGACAACATTGGCTACATTTATTCGACTCATTATTAACCATGCTGATGCTTGCTACTTTGCTTTAAAAAAACTATGAGGCAAAGTTTGAGCATTGGTTTTACTTATAATCTCAGGAGGTATGACGATGTCTCGCACTTTCATCTTCAGCATCTTCAACATTCTGCACAACTCAACATCCCCGTCCTACATTTAAATTATTGTACCTCATCATTTCCTTTTGCTCTCCTGCTGGAATAGATTTATTTTATAAATAAGCAGTGTCGTGTAACACGTGCCATCTAACTCTTTATCTTTTTAAATAACTACGTTTATAATTGGCCAACACGCTGCGAGTGATATGCGACCAGAATGGAAGCAATCAATATTTAGCTGTTGTTCGATACGTTTGGTTCCTAAATCAAGTTTGTGCAGTCGTTAAGCCTCGCTGACAGGACAGCGGGTACAAACTTCGGAGCGTGCGCGGTCACAGGTCACTGAACTCGCAACCAGAGCACATATTAATAATATGAAAAAAAAAATAACAAAAAATTGTGGGACACTTTACATAGCGATTTCTAGCCAAACTAAGCTATAAGCTTGTGCTATGAGTTCTAGACAACTGATTGACATATTTATATATTTCTAAATGCTTACATAATATACCGAACGGTTCCTTTCTTATCACATTTACTGAAATTCCTGATAACACTCTCTAATATACTTCTAGTCATATGTATAAAAAAAAAAAAAAAAAAAACTCATTTTTCGAATACCATAAATAGCATAAAAATATGTTAGTGTTTGAACACCCCTTTTTTGTTTATTTATAACTAGCTTCCGCCTGCAGCTTCGCCCGCGTGGATTTCGGTAACCTTGATCCTTTTTTCGCCTAGTTTATTTAGCATAAGATTTTTTGCGACCTCTTCAACAATAATCGTTATATTTCAGCCAATTTACATAGAACCATCATGAATTATACACCTAAACCTTAATCATAGTATTTATTGGTGCAAAAAGTACAAAAACTCCAAGGAATTAGGCCCCGCCTTGGTGACGCCCAATTCGCAACGGGCCGAAACGTCCAATTTTAATCATTCAAAGACCAAATATTATCTACATAAATTGTACTTAGTAATGAAATAATTTATTTTGATAAGGATAAATAGCATGAGATTAACGCGTATAAAATAGCCAAAAAAAAAATTATGATTTTTTAAAAAAAAAATGGTTGTTGTGCCTCACTCGACATAGATAGGTATAGTGCGTCACGGATTTTATTGTAGATATTAAAAGATCTACAATTAATTAGAACATTTTATGGATCTATCTTTTATAGTTTAGGCAGCGTACGCAAAATAAGTAACTTTTCTGGTTGATTTTTTACACCTTGTGTCCGAAAAACCCAAATATCTTACGGAACCCTATTTTTTTCCAAAATAAAATATAGCCTATGTTACTTGTGGATAATGTAGCTTTCAAATGGTTAAAGTATTTTTAAAATCGGTCTAGTAGTTTTTGAGCCTATTCATTACAAACAAACATACTAACAAAGTTTTAGTAGATGAAAGTACACTCACCTTTGAGAAAAGTAGCAACGTTACCGTTTCCATAACAACCGAGATGCTATTGTTTAGAAAAAGCGGCTTGAACGTTCAAACGCTTATGACCGACACTATACCCAATCACTCCAACTTTTTTTCGTCCAATACTTTTCGTCGTCATTTGCTACCATGCTATGTAAGTAACTAGGAGTAGAAATGTAGTGCTCACGGACATTTTTAGAAGTTGTAATATGTAGATTTACTGTCTCTGATAACATTACTGTAAAAACTCATTACTGTATAATTGGTCAAATATCATGTTAATCAAACTGTGTCAAATGGCGGTTAGAAAAGAGTGGCCATGAGTTTTATTGCCAGGTTCTTCCTCTGGCTCTACCTATTGCTTTGCGAATCTGGCAGTAAATGTAAATGTAGAAGCAGTAATCTTGACGTTCATAAGTGTTACTTTGTGACCTACATGAATAAAGATTTTTGACTTTGACTTTGACAGGCGGAAGTAAATTCCAAAATGTAACTGCATACACGGTGAAGAAATACGTGTAGAAATCTGTTTTATGATTAGGGCATTTGAGATTTGAGCGTAGACTTGACTTGTAAGTAGCATCATGAGAGCTAACAAAAGAGAACCGCTCCTTTAGATAGAAATGCGAAGATGGGTTGTAAAGAATATTAGAAAAGAGACTGAGAATTCGAGTGTTCCGGCGAAGGCGAATTGGGACACAAGATCATACTTTCTAAGATTGAATATGAAGCGTACTTATACATAAAGTTTTCAACTTCTGAAGTTCCACAGTCAGCTCCGCAGTAGCGTCTAAATAACAAGCATTAGCGTAGTCGATAATGAGTAGAATAATAGTTTCAACAAGACTGATTTTCATCCGCAAGGACAGGAAGCTCAAAGAGTGAAAAGAAAAGTGTACTTTTTTACTGACAGTACAAATGTGTGTGCTCCAAGATAGTGTGGTGTCCATAATTATACCCAGGATCTTCACGGAGTCGGAATAAGGTATTTGAGTGCCGTCCAAATACTTGGAGAGTGCCACATTGGTATTTGCTACCAATAATCATGGCTTGCGACTTCAACGGGTTATTGCAAAATCTGACCGAACTGGCCCAGTTATACTCGTACAAATCTCGGTTTATTAAAGATATCACAGAGAGAGCATCAATAGCCGTAAAATAACCGTACAGTTGCAAATCATCAGCGTTAAGATAGAAGTTACTGGAAATAAGACTCCTAGCAGAGTTGATAAAGATAGAAAATAAAAGAGGAGATATAACACCACCCTGAGGAACGCCCACAGATAGCTCGCATCAATCCGAGGATGTCTGGACGATGCGAACACAATGAGAGCGCCCCCGAAGGTAAGAATCGAACCAAGATATAGCAGAAGAAGAGATAGTTATTGACTTCAATGTACGGAGTAGAATACCGAAATCGACAGAATTGAAAGCACTACTCAAGTCATGTCTGTGTCCCGAAAGAGACGAACGTAATAAAGGACATTCAATCATAAGTTCACCATGAAATTGACTATACTATCTACTAATTTATTCGGAATAGATAAAAAAGTAAGATTTCTTATTAGATATAAGAATATAAGTCACATTATACCAATTTTAAACCGGGTTGAAAAAATATTTGTGATATATGAAAACAACAAACAATGGTGCTTACGATTTTATCCTACTAATATCATAAACGCGAAAGTTTGTAAGAATGGATGCTTGTTACTTATTCACGTAAAAACTACTGAAGGGATTTTAATGAAACTTTATAATAATATAACTTATACATCAGAATAACATATAGGCTACTTTTTATTCCGGGAATAAGTTCCTTTCGGAAACGGAACTGAGAAAACTTCTCTACGCGGGCGAAATCGCGGGCGTCAACTAGTACTTGATAATTATATGTTTTGAAATTTGGAAGCATCGCATGTAATATGTTTAATATATAATAATGTTTGTAGGCATTTTCGAAAATATAAGACTGTTTATCGGTTTTCTAAATCCCATACATACTCGTATAAGTTTTTATCAAATGTGTTAAATATGTCCCAACATATTTACATCATATATCAAAATCAAAATCAAAATCAAAATCAAATAATTTAAT